>CM052548.1:74656500-74759280 GCA_028533065.1 Trachops cirrhosus | reverse complement strand
CATCTGTTCATAAATTCTACTATATGATTTCAAAGCACATGCTTTTACCTAGAATATTATAAAGGCTTCAGTAATAGATTAAGGTATTAGGTGTCTTATTGTGTAATTCTGTTAAAATTCTATAAATATAATAGCGTAACAATGAATAAATCTTCAGAGGAAATAGTCAAGTATGCCTTGTTTGTAACAAGCCCAACAGACAGTTTGGGCAAAAATCAAGTCCTATTTTAAACTTTTTTTTTAATCAGGGCTAGTTTTTGTTGTTGTTGTCGTCGTTGTTGTTTTTAACCCAACGGACCCTCACTGGATAAGGAGCTCTGGACTGCATGTGTCCGTCCTCCCGAAATCCACGTGGAAGCCCGAACCCACAACAGAACGGCGATATCAGGAGATGGGGCTTTCCAGCCGTAAGCAGGCTTCCGTGCGGTCACGATGGTGAGGGATCTATAGTGGGATCGGCGTTCTTGTAAGAGAAAGAGACTAGAGCTCGCTCAGCCACGCGAGGACACGAGAAAGCCCTTGTCGATGCAGGAAGCAGGTCCTCACCACAGACCCCAGATCTGCCTTGACCTTGAACCTCCCAGCCTCCAGAACCACGGGGAATAAGGGTTTCTTGTTCAAACCACCCAGTCTATGATAATGTGTTACAGCGGCCCAAGCAGACTACGATGTGAGGATTTTCTTATTTTAGAAATCCAGCTTAGGTGCGGTCACCTGCCGGCCAGAGGTGCTGTTTCTCTCCCTCCGCCCTCGGCGCATAAGCTCCGGGTCTACCACGCAGCCCAAGCTCCAGCCCACGGGACTCTAACTGAGACAATGAAAGTGCATTTCCTAAGCGGCATCAAACATCTCCACGCTGCACGCCGGCCAACACCTGCTGAGCGCCCCTCTGGGGATTCTGTCCGGCCTCTGGGACTACTTAATGCGGTCCAGCGGACTGAGGTCTCAGATTCGACCCCAAAGCCCGGATTCTGGTGGTGGCCTTGCCCTCAGGATGCTCAGTTAACATCCTGCTTAGCCCTGAGCACCAACCGCCTCTGGCCAGTGGCCTCTCTCCCCGTTCCAGGTCCACTCAGCCTGACTTCCAGGCTGCCTTGACCTTCACCGAGTGCCAGGCCTGCTGGGGCCACCCATGACTCAGTCAAGGTCAGAAGATGATGTGCAGGCTCCCAGCCCACGGTTTTCCCTCAACTCCCTCTGTACAGACACTAAACAACCAGGCTGGCCTTATTTTCCCTTTCTCATTTGGCCCCTCGGAATTCTCCTTTTCAAGATCCCTGACCTCCCACCATCCCAGAATCCTCTGGAAAGGGGCGCGGGACAGGTGAGGCGCGCACAGCGCACACAGAGGCTGGGTGCGTCTTTCCATCATCCGCAAACCACATCAGGTAGCTTGGAAACCAGCAGTCAAGTCTGTTGACGAAGAATGCTGATTTGTTCTCTGCACTTTCCAGCGCGGAGGTTCAATTTATTTCCTTGCCATAAAAAGAACCATTACTTTTTTTTAAACAATCATAGTTAGTCCATTTTAGAAATGTTTTAATTTAAAAAAAAAACCCAACTTGCAAATTAGAGTGCAGATAGCTTTCTTAAAAGGGCCCCGTTTTAAACCCAGTTTGCTGACTGATGATTCCGCTGTGCTTCGAGGTAGATGATTTCACAGTCATTGGTTGTATAATATAATGATGTTTTTATGAAGCTGTTAGATTACCAAAAACGTAATTATTATAAATAAAATTATAAGGGAAGATGGGAAATGACTGTAACAGTGTTGAATTTTGAGCTAATTCATTGCTAAAAATGTTTCTACAAGAAAACCCCTACACATTCCTTCTATGGGACAAACCTAATAGCACCCTGAAAACTTAATAATTATGTAACAGGAATTATGGTAATTGTTTATTAGAAAACCTTGTGTTCTCCTCGTTGACTGCCGTCTGCTATTAGAAGGGAAACAGCGGCACCTTGTGGAAAAACAAGGAAGAAAACTGGGTCAATTTTGCTCAAGCAGTTACCAAGTTGTATTAAAAATACGATTGTGCTAGGTTTGTGTAGCTCTGTCTACAAAAGAAGTAGGACCCTATTTGTCTTTAAATAACAGCATGGAATTGCTCATAGATCCCAAGATGTATAAATGTACAAATGATCCCTAAATGTATTCATGGAGGCCCATCATCTAAATACAGCTACAGGGACGCTTTCTAAATTCCAAATTTGGGTGGGGAAAAAAGAAGGCTTGGAGTGTGCCAAGCCTCAGCAGACAGACCAAAAAGAAACTCTCACCAGGCAGCATCAATGGTGTCCATTCGCACGATTCCTGATTTATGGTAATATCATCATCCGGAAGGTAACAAGATGCCCGCAACAAGAGCACAGAGTAACAAGATCCCCGCAACAAGAACACAAAGGAAGAGGAGAGGAAACAACAGCAGGGCCTGGGCCTCTGCAATCCTACGCCCCTCCCCCACCAGCCAGCAAAGCCCGGACCTCTGCCCCCCACCTGCACTCGCCCTCTGTGGACCCTGCACAGCTGCTCGGGGGCCGCCCCCGAGTCCCTCTCAGGGGCTCAGCAGAATTAAAACTCTTTTCCTAACAGTACTTAGGAGGTATTGCCTTTCCCACGCCCACCCCCTCACGAGTGCGCACTGGCGTTTCCCAGAAGCTGCCTGTCCTGTCAGGTCAGAGGACCTAGAACGTGGAAGCAGCGAGGAGAACCACGCGCTGCTCCGGAAAGGCAGCTGCTAAAATGCAGCGGAAGTATAAAACAGTGCTACCCTTGGCTCAGTCTTGTTGTTTTAAAAACAATTATTTTAATAGGATGTCCATGTCAACTTGTAGTATGTCTATTTTCTAATGGTGTTGTTAATTTCTCAGTTTTGATTTTCAATAGGGTGAATATGAGTAGATATAATCCACATAAACAAAAGCTCTTTGGGGGCCTCGGCAATTGGTAAGAGTACAAAGGAGTCCTGAAACCAGAAGCACCTACTCTCTGATGTGGCTTCTGCCCATGTGACTCCTTAGAGACAGTGCTCCATCGGTCATTCCCCACCCCCTCACCCAGCCTCACTGCAAAACCCAGAAACCGCCCGGACCCCAGGCCTCCCCCAGGTGGGGGGCTCTCAGCACGCAGGGCATTGCTGACCGACACCTCGCATGAAGGCCTCCCTGGATGGCACTAGGGGCACAAGTAAACTGGTCCTTGCTTAGAAATGAGTCCACTGGAAAAAAGAAAAAGCAGGATTCGTTGAGCCTCCTGATACGTGAGAAAATAATGACAGACGGTGGTAGAACATCACGGATCTCCAGACCCTGCGTCTTGCTACTCTGCGTGGTACACCTGCGGCGGGTGTTATCAATGCCACCTGTCGAAGCGGCAAATCTGGGAGGAGTAGGGTCAGAACGTCCCAGTGCAGGTCCTCAGAAGATGTGCCCGTGACCGCCTTCCTCACACTCCCGACATGTTAGGTGTTTCTACTGAAAATGATTGGAAATGACTTGTGAGATAAAGGAGTGTTGCAGCCACCAGCCAGCGGTGATCGCAAATGTTGCAGATGCTCAGGAGACACGAGAGAAATACACACAGACTACCCAGTCCTGTGGGGGAACAGGAACAGCACAGCCACTCTCTCTAGGGGAGATCGTCCCGCTTTGCCGCCCGAGCAGGCTTTTATTAGGTAGTATCGGGTAGGTGAATGGATACAGAATGTGGATTTATCATCTAGCAGGGAAGATCAAAAACAGGTAGTTATTTTTTAAAGGTTCAAAAAGCTCACGCTGAGTTTTGGGGCTGTTATCATCTAACAGATACAGGCTTAGTTTCATTTCCTGCCTGTGCCTACATATCCAAGAGCATCCTTAGCAAGCAGGTCTCACAGGATTTCGCATATTTTATGCCCCAGGTCTAATTTACCCCAGGGGTCCGAGGACTCTGGTCTGGACCTCACCACCCCTGCTATTTCCGCAAGCCCGAGTGGGGCGGAGGAGACAAAGGCAGCCGGTAGACTTGGATTTCTCACATCCAGAATAAGGACTCAGGCTTTTGTCAAAGCTGAGGGGGCAGGGGTGATGTCGATCACCCCCTCACTTCCACAGCCCCCTGAGTCTCTTCCCTGATGGCTTATTCCCACGTGATCATGTCTGTCTTAGGTTAATTCTCTTCAGAGAATTGTTACCCGTCATTGACTATCTGACCAAGCAAAGGGAGCCAAACATAGAGCAGGCAGTGCCCATGTTCAGGGAAATAAGTTTTTCACCTCCCAAAGACCCTGCCTCCAAATACCGTCCCAATGGGGATCAGGCTTCCACATAGGTATTGGGGGAGGAAGGGGCACAAATATCCGGTCTGCAGAAAAAAGGTACTGGACAGTTCACAAAATCATGGACCGTGCTGGTGAACCAAGGTAGGAAGCGGGGGAAACGTGGCATAGCCACGTTCATCCCACAGAGACAAGCTGCTCAGGATGCCCCCTGCGGGTTGCTGCCATTTGACAGCTGGGTCCTGCTGTGCCCGGGCCCTAGCTGCCACATGCCTGGCCCTGCCTCTCCGCTACAGCTGCTCAGAATCATCTCTGACGGTCCCGCCTCCTTTGCAATACTCCATCGGGTTCAAAATTCCAGCGAACGGATAGCGGTCTCACCCGAGCTAGAGCAGCCGGGAAGCTGGAAAAAGGAGCGTGCATGCCCTTTCAGCTTTTGTAGTGGGAGGTGGGGCCCTCCCTCCCCACACCGAGTTTAGGATTCCCCAAAACTGGTGGGTTAGCGGTCCACTACAGCACCCCATTAGTAAAGGAAGAAACTTGGCAACAGAATGTGTGAAACCACAAGACAGGTCTAAACGTATCGTGAGGGAGACTCCTAGGAGAGGTTGTATTTGGGGATCAGAAGATGTTTTATGAGAGTGGCATCTGAGGAAGGCTGGCTGGATGTGGTCTTCGCTAATAGAAAGAAACAGAAAAGGGGTCCCGGGCCACTCAGGTGAGAGGAATAGCACCACCCATGTCGACCTAAATGCAAAATGGAGAGGGTAACGTGATATCTCCCCCTTAAATTCTATTCCGCTTAAGTTGACCTTGATTTATTTCTGTTACTTGCCGTGAAGAATATATAAACTGGGTATACCGTCACATGAAAATACCATTCTCTGCAAATCCCTCCGGAGAAAGTATGGATTTTATGTTTTTAGTTCTGGCTATTTAATTCTGGCACAGACATTCCGCCCAGAAGTGGGGGCTGCAAGGTGGCAGCAATCTGTAAACTGAAATATTTATTCGCTGACTCAACATTTATGTAGAGCCTAATGTGTTCCAGGTTCTGAAATCAAGTGCACAAAATATCGATGTGAATACGGTCAAGACTCTGCCTTTGTGGTAGTCAGAATAATGCCCCTCCCCCTCTAAGATGCTGCAGTCTCTGGAGCCTACGAATTTGTTACATCACCCAGTAAAAGAAGCTTTACATGTGCGACTGAATTAAGGGCCTTGAGAGTGGGAGGCAATCCACTCACACAGGAGAAAAGCACAGGAAAGGATGTAGAAGAGGAACACAGAGAGGCTTTGTGGCCCTAATGTGGAAGCAGCATGGAAGAGACCTAAGCTGTGAATATTGCATCGTTGCCACAGAAAACTGGGAAGAGAGCTCACGAGAAATACAAATAAGGATACATAAAGCTAACTAGAAATAAAACAATAAGTGGTGATATTTATGGAGTGCTTACAAGGCACTTTACGTGGGTGACAGGTAACAATGTTGAAATTTCACATAAACTGTACATATGTGCAAAAAGTTTTAAAAAGGTCTTTTATTTCTGTAGCTGATCTCATTTTATTCTTCCTCAGTAGAGTGTGGGAAAACGCTTAAAGTTGCCGGTTAAATGCACTGGGCCTTTTCCCCCATGAATTGATTCTCTTGAGCACTCAGTCCATTCAAAGTCCAAACCCAAGGCTGCTTCCTTGGCCAAAGGGCCTGCCCTCTGCGCTGCTCACCCTCCAGGGGGCATCTGTGCGAAGACAAAATTCAGGTAACCCTCCGCGGCGGGGGGCGGGGGGACGGGGGGGTGGGGCGCAGGGGGACGCGCATCTTCCGCGACCACCGTTTTCTGCTGTGCGCGGGTCTCTGAGCGCTCCGCGCTGACGTCTGTCGACACCGGCCCAATCCTGTGTCTTTATTTGGCCACGTCCTGCATCCTCCCCTGCAGTTCTCGGTCAGCCACTGCCATTGGCTTCTGATCTCCCAGGCGTCACGTTCTGGGGCTTCCGTGACCCTACCGCCTCTGCCACCACCTCTCCTCTCTGGTCCAGACACACCCTCCCTGGTTCACGCCTTTCATCGTCCCACAGCTTAACTTCGGGCGGCAGAATCTTCATACCCTAGACGTTTATGCAGGTCTGCTCTGAAGCAGATTTTAGGTGGGGTACAGATGAGACAAGGATGAAGAAGCTACAGTTCCTGCCCTTAAACACACACACACACACACACACACACACACACACACACACACACACAATTAACCTTTACAATGAGAAATGCAGGTATTTGGGGAAATCCACAAGATCATTCAAGACTTTTTTTTTTTTGGAGGAAATCATGCCTGAGTTTATCTCACAGGTTGAATGAATGAAGCAGGTGGGTAAGAGGAAAAAGGGCTGCGTGCTCGGCAGCAGAACCAGACTCAGAGCGAGCACGCTAACATTTCCAACGATGCACTGTGACTGGAACAGCTGGGTTAAGTGTCAGGAAAGGAGGCCGGATCACCAGTAGTTTATTAAATGATGCTGGGATTTTTCTTCCTGAAAACAACAGGCCGCCTTTTAGGTGGAGGAATAATGATCCGCTATTTCTTGAGAAAGATCCTCGGATAGCACCACGGAAGAGCAGGCAGGAGAACCATGTAGTGACCGGGCTGCTGAAAAGCTCTCTCGAGACCTGCCCTGCGCTGGCAGACTTCTCTGACTGTGTTAGTTTTCAAGGCCAACCTCCCACCCACCCCACCTCCACCCAAATTCCTGCAGAATTTGTGAAATCTGGGGCCCAAATTTTGACACTTATCTTTTATGTTATTCCGTAATTGTTTCCTGTGCACATCACTCTCGTATCCCTAGATAAAACACTATAATGAACGTTTTTGGAATGGAAATGGATGGTAAAGTCGTCCAAGACCAGGAAATGGGCGTCCCGGGCTGCAGCGGGAGTGCTGGTTGGGGCACTTTATCCTCGGAGACCTAGCAGGCTTTTCCAACAGCGGCTGAGACGCCCACCACGGCTGTTAGACCGCTACGACCACCAGAGGGCGCGTTCCCTCAACACTCAGGCGTTCTCAGAGTGAATGAGCGGTGACCTATTTAGACCCTCTGTGGCTTCCGTAATCCCGGACAGTAAACAGGAAGTAGATTTCTATCTGGATTCCAGGTTCGGGTGGAAAGGCCAGGGCTTAGGCGGATCCTAACCGCTGCTGCCGGTGCGTGCCGGCGCTTTTAGCGTGTCGGTGTGGTGCCTCCCTCGTCCGTTCCTGCTCCAGTGGAGATATTTTATCCTGAGCCAGCTCCCACCTTTCTGCAGAATTGTCCCCAGAACCATGGCCGAATACTCCTTTGTGAAGTCCACCAAACTCGTGCTCAAGGGAACCAAGACCAAGAGGTAAGGCCGGAAGTTTGCATGGAGACCGTCTCTCTCCTGGGGACCCCCCGCTCCCGCTCCCCAGCCGTGTCTCACGGAGGCTCCCACAGCTGTCAGCTGTCACCTAGGCTCGCGGCCTCGGGCCCGCCGGGCCGGTGCCGCGCCGGGAAGACCCGCCGCGGGGACGAGCCCCGAGAGGGGAGGAGACGGGAGAGCGGACCCCGTAGCCCTGCATCCTCAAGTGTGGGCACCCTCCGCCCCGCAACCTCCGCTGTAGTCTGCCGACGTGGGTCATAACTTCCTGTGTCAGGAGTTAATTAGTTTCTCCATTGTCTCCCTCCACCTTAAAATCCTTAGGGAATTTTCAACGCAATACGCTGATGTGGATTTTGACAGGGATATGGACTGGAGTCTGGACCCCGCTAATTAACCTGATTTTGTGATTTGTGTCAAGTTCGTTAATATCTTTGAGCTTCCTTTTACTCGTTAAGAAGGATTAATTGTACTCTAAAATGGTTGTTATGAGAGGAAAAACAGACAAATAAAAAAATGTTTGTTAGGAGGATTAAATAAGATAAAGTGTGCGGTCATTCAGAGCCTGGAAAGCCAGGAGGAGGTTGTAGTGGCGATGAGGACTTTTAGGAAAAGGTATCCGCCCAGTCATGTCCCCACCCCTTTTTTAACTGGTTGACTTGCTCCGGTTGACTGTTCTTAAAAATGTTAGCATTTCCTTCTGGTCTCTGATAAACAGAGTTTTGGGTACTTTTAGGAGAAATGGGAAGAAAGTGACAAGGAAGAAGCTGAAGCTACCGCCCTTTAATGAGTGAAACTTTTACTCGAATTTACTGGAGGGAAGGGAGAGTTAGCTTCTAAAAATGTACTTTATGATGAAAATGCAAACAAATGTGTCTTATAATTATCGTAACTACTGATCATAATTAACACACATAAAGCACCTTTTATGGGCTAGGGACTCTTGTAAACACTGCATATTAACTTTTATAAATCACCCCTGGGGTTATTTTATTTTTTTATTTTTTGGTTATTTAATGCAATATTATTTACATACCATAAAACTTAACCTTTTAAAGTACAATTCAGTGGGTCTTTTTAGTATATTCACAAGGTTCACCACGATCTGTCAGTAGTTGCTAAACATTTTCCTCACCTCAGAAGGAAAACCCCTCACCCAGTAACCTTCATTTCTCCCACTCTCCCCTCTGACCCTGGCAACCAGGAACTTGCTTTCTGTCTCCATGGATGGGCCTGTTCTGAACAGTGCACACAAACGCAGTGATACAGTATGCTGCCTTTGGTGTCTGGCTTCACTTAGCAGAGCACTCCCAAGGTCCGTCCATGCTGTAGCATGCATCTGTACTCATTGCCTTTACCGCTGAATAAGGCTCTTTGTGAATGAAACAACAGGTAACACATTTTGCTTATCCATTCGGCATTGGATGGAATTAGGGTTTTTCCACCTTTTGGCTATTGGGAATAATATCACTATAAATATTCTTACACAGTTATCATGCAGACATGTTTTCATTTCTGGTGGGCATATACCTAGGAGTAGAATCGTTAGGTCATATGATAACTCTGTGTTTAACTCTTTGAGGAACCCCAAACTCATTTCCAAAGCAGCTTCACCATTTTACATTCCCACCAGCAACATATGAAAGTACATAGTAACTGTTGATCCTCACAATAACCTTAAGAGTTGGGTGAAATTATTATCCTTACTTTATAGGTGGGGAAAGTGACTCAGAGAGTCAGTTCGTTTGCCAAAAACCCCAGAGCTAAGACGTGATAGGATTAGGATCTAAAACCAGGCGGGCGGGCGGGGTCCGGAGTCTGTGCCCTTAACTGTGACACAGGATATGCAGGGTCAGAGGCAACGTCTCAGTGTTAGAAGAGGCGGGTCAGTGCTAATTAATGATGTCTGAATCGGTGCGCAGCTTAAAAGATCTTCTAAGATTCTGTCCTGTGGAATATAAAATGTAAATCAATATAGCTAAACTCATCTGGATAAATTATCTCCTGCAGTAAGAAGAAAAAGAGCAAGGAGAAGAGGAAAAGAGAGGATGATGAAGAAACCCAACTTGATATTGTTGGTGAGTTTTCTACACTTTATTCTGAGAAAAGTCAACACTGGTTGAGATCCCTTTAAAAATATTTTCCTAGTTAGAGATAAGTTATAAAAAGATAGAAGGAATTTATGACCTGTTCATATTTGTCTTGAAGTGCTCAAGTATTATTTATGGCGACGGATTTGTTTTGTTTTCCGACACAGTAGATGTAACTGATTCCTTTTCTTCATTATCAGAGCAAAGCATGGGAGAGAGGAGACAGCTCTCTGATTTAACAGACACCATTAAACTACTTGATAGCCCAGATCCTGATCCACAATGTTCAAGGCTTGATATAAATACTATTTAGCCAAACATGTTTTACAAATTACAGTGAGTCCTAACTTTACACAGTTGTCAGTAGGTTCTTGGAAACTGAAATGTAAGCGAAATGATGTCTGGTGTGATGAAATGAGTCTTACCGTAGCCTGACTGGTGTAAACGAGAGTCACGTTCCGAGAGCATGTTTCTGGTCACAAAACAACACTGAGATAGGTGTGAGCTGTCCATACGTTTAAGAAAGATGAATATAAACGAGTCAGATCCTTATTTTCCAACCTCCTTATTCCAGTTCAGGGTGGGGGGTGTCCAGAGCCTGTCCCCAGGCTCAGAACGCAGAGCAGACCCCAGCCCGGACAGGATGCCCTCCTGTCTCGGGCACTTCACACACCCTCCCACCCACACTGAGACCAGGACAGTGGAGACACGCGGTCCACCTCACACACACGTCTTAGGGTGTGGGGTGGGCGGAAACCCACACAGACCGGGGAGAACGCGCAGACCCCACACAGGCAGTGGCCTCGGCCGGGAATCCGTCTTTGTTTTTCTCATCAACGTTGTAACAAAACATTGTTGAACAAAACTGTTACTCAATGGCTTGGTTTATTTTCTTTGAGAATGCATGCATTTTAACCAGTGATTTGTATATTCCTAAAAGAAATATAACTACTTTGTGTACAATGAAATCAGTGAAAATCTTAGTTAATCATCGAGGTAGATTAACAGTGCCAGAAATAAACTGGCCCAAGCATACTTAACCAGCCTGTTTTCCCGTTAATCTTTCTATCCTTCCCACCCCTATACTTTAAAGCAATTATTTCTCTTAAAATGTGGCAGGTTGCATTTTGAAACTTCATAAATTTTGGCTCCTTTACATTTTATATGAAATGTTATAAAGCTAATAATCCAGAAAAATCTCCCAATTTTTGGAAACAGCCAATCAACAATTCTAAAATTAGGGTAAATATCTTGGGCAGATGTATCTGTGCATAGATTTGCTGTGTCAAAGGATAGTTAAATATGTAACCACATAAAGTCCTGCCAAAAGTTTTCTAAAGGGGTTCTTCCATTTTACCCTCCCACCAGGAAAGTATTAAAATTCTGTTATTAGTCTTTTCTCTGTTTGTGGTTTGAGTTTTCATTTTATTAATAGTGTTTTTCTGATAAGTGTAAGTTTGTAATTTTTATAAAGCCCAATGAATTTTTTTTCTGTTATGGCTACCACCTTACTTCTCCAGTCTAAGGAACCCTTGCTTATCGCAAGGTCACAAAGATATTCTTCCGCATTTCCTTTCACAGGCTTCGTGGGTTGGGTTTTCACGTTAGATTCATGACCCATCTCAGATTAATCTGGGGTGTGGTGTGAGGTAAGGGTCAGGTTCTTTTTTGCCTCCAGGTTTGTATCCAGCTGTTTCAACATCTCTGTTGAATAGACTTTCTTCCCCGTTAAACTGCTTTGGTATCCTTGTCAAAAATCAGTTGACTTTGCGTGCACTGGCCTATTGCTGGACTCTGCTCTGTCTGTGTGTCGTTCTGCTGATAGGCTTGTCTTGGTTACTGTCACTTAACAAAGTCTTGAAATCAGGTGACGTGACTCTTCTAACTTTATACTTCTTCTCCAGGATTATTTTGATTATTCCAGATCCTTTGCATTTACATGTAAATTTTACAATCAGTTTATCACTTTCTATAGTAAAGCTTGTTGGATTTTCTGGGGAACTGCATTAAACCTAGATCATTTGGGGAGACTTGACATCTGAACCACATTGACCCTCAATAATGTGCAGTTTTTAGTGTAGCAGCCTTCCACGCCTTTGTTAAATCCTCAGGCGCTTCATAATATTACACGACTGTAAATGGGACTTAAAAATTGTATTTTTAAACTGTTTGCTGTTAGCATATAGATATACAGTTGATTGCTGTGTATTGACTTCGTCGTCTGAGACATTACTCGGTTAACGTCCTGGTTTCGGCATCTGCCGTCCTGGGAGAGCTTTGCAAGGTGTGGCCAGGGGCAGAGGGTGAGCGAGGGGTGTGTCCGAGCTCTCGGCTGTTTCTGAGAACTGCCGAATTTTTAGAAAGTACCTTACGACAACAGCAACGAGGAAGAACCTCGTGTCAGCTCTGAAATATGAACTTCAAATATTGATTTTGTTTTTTAGGAACCTGGTGGACAGTAACAAACTTCGGTGAAATTTCAGGAACCATAGCAATTGAGATGGACAAAGGAACCTACATACACGCACTGGACAACGGACTTTTTACGCTGGGAGCGCCGCACAAGGAAGGTCCGTGTGGGAAGTGCTCCGGGGAGAGGCCCCTTCGGTGCCCGCTGTACCGCCCTGGCCCACCCCGGCCGGTGTCTCATCTTGGGCATCCTGCAGTCCAGAGGAACGAGTCTGTTGCCTTTGACCCTCCCGCTTTTTTCTTTCCTCGTTATTGACCGTTTATTGGCAACTCCCTCTTGTCAGTATAAGAATTTAAAAACATTCTTTATAGTTCCAGAAATACACCTATGGAGATCAAACCAACATGCACAATCGGAATGGTGTGTGGAAAGAAAAGGAATGCCTGGCTGAGTCCAGGTTTCAGATTCCTGCACCCTTCAGACCGTTAGCCAGACTGCCCCAGAGCATTGTAAACGGTGAAAGTCTCCCGTTCCTTTTAGCCCGTGGAGGAAAAGTGGAGATGATAAAAGGCTCTGCCTTTGGTCTGGACGGCCATTGCTTGAATTAACTAAAGAAAGCATTCGGTTTTTTAAATAAAGCGGCTTGTCCCCGTACCGACTGCATTAAAACACAGAGAAAACACCTCGGCAGTGGCTGGATAAGCACCATGCCGGCCCCGCTTGTTGGGCCTGTGAAACCGACACCGCAGTTGTAAGAGCCTAAAGTAGATCCTGGCGGTGTGAATACCACACTGTAATTATATGAGAGTAATAATCTTGCATTTAATTTTTGTATTCTTTAGATACAAAGAAAAACTGTATTGTTAAAACTGAAGAACCTCTTTACATGTGTATGTATAACAGATGTCAGATTTATTTCAAAATGTTTCTCTCCTGTAGTGGATGAGGGCCCTAGTCCTCCAGAGCAGTTCACAGCTGTCAAACTGTCTGACTCCAGGTAAGCCTGGCTCTTTCTTTAGTTTAGTTTTATTTGTTAAAAAATCTCAACATATAGCTAACTTAAACCCACAGAGTAACTTTGATTTATGAAATAAAACGATATATTTGGAAAGCATATTTGTGATATTTAACAAAATATAACATTATTTATGTATCCAGTTGATATTCAGGTATTATTAAATTACATTTTCAGGAGGGGAATAAAGGGGAGAAAAAATGGGACTACTATAATAGCATACTCAATAAAGTACATTTTTTTAAAAAATAAATTACGTTTTCAATATTTCTCTGTAAAAGAGAAATAAAGCCCCAGATGAAATTATGATGCCTAGCAATGTGTAACACTGCGCTGAAAACGAAGAAAACCAGTAATGTCGCGGAGCACACGAGAGAGAGACTGGAGGGGCTGTGAGGAGCCCACACTCACCTGCAGTCTGGCTGCAGCTGCGGCTGCTGGGACTCCGGACTCACCCTCTCGAATCCAGGGCCGAGTCGGGTCGGGGGCAGGGAGTGCTGCTGGGACCAGCAGAGAGCGCTACAGGCGCGCAAAAACCGAAAGAACGTGTTACCCACGATTTCGCAATCATTTTATCAGCTGGCCTGTTCAATTCTCACATGCAGAAGTACAGCGTGATGCTTCGTGTAGTAGATATGGAAATTAAATTCCAGTATTCTAGTCATTGGCTAGATCAAGATGGTAGTGGTTTGTATTATTTCATCATTGACCTATAGATGAGTATAAAGTCAGTCCCCTGGCATCACAGGGGATTGGTAAGCTAAAAACTTAGAAACCGTATTTTTTTTCTTTAAAAAACAGTATTAACATGATTATTTACATACTTTCTTTGAATGGCCAGTAAGTACTCTGAAGGACTTTTAAAGAATGAAAGCTAAAGTATAATCAATGAACTCAAACTTCTTTACATATTTGAAGAGTAAAGAATTTAGGAAATGTTTGCTGTAAGATATATGACACGATGCCCACAATGAAAAGCAGGAAGTGAAAGGGCCTGTACAGAACTACACTTTCCAGTGCGGTAGCCACTGCTCCGTGTGGCTTTTGAACGTCTGAACTACGGGCCGGCTGAGTTTTCATACACATAGACATACACATACACATTATTTTATGTTCCGTATTTACTCTTCTTTCTCTCCGTTTATAACACTTCTCTGTGTCATTCACCTGAAGAATTGCCCTGAAATCTGGCTACGGGAAATACCTGGGTATAAATTCCGACGGACTCGTTGTGGGGCGTTCGGATGCGATTGGACCAAGAGAACAGTGGGAGCCAGTCTTTCAAGACGTGAGTGCTGTGATTGTTTACAAAAGGCTTCTTATCGGTGGAAGGAATCTCTTCCGAGGATAAACCAGCAGTCTTATGTCCAGAAAGATACCAACAGCACTATTTATAATAGCAGAAAAAAATAAATTGTAGTACATCCATGATAGACCATTACATATCCATTAAAGTGGTATACAGGACTTTAAGGAAGTTCACTTCACTTTATTTTGGGGGAAGACATTAAGTTTTTAAAATTTAAATTTAAATTAAAGAGAGACTTAGACGTCCCTGATGGGACAAGTACAGCGTGACTGCAGAAAGTGGCCGAGAGACCAGCAGTGCAGTTTAAACCCCTCGGACGACACCGCCATCTCCAGGCTCACGGGGTCTCCCAGGTGACAGGGAACCCAGCCCTTGCACCTCGAGCACTTTGATAACTTGATATGATAGAAGGTTATTAATACAGTTTTGTAATTATTACACTTCTGAATATTTTGTCTGATGTGTATGGTATTCAGTGTTCCAAAAGAATCAACTATAAAAAAGTTATGATTAAAACTTACATACGTAAGGAAATATAATTAATCAGATTTGTAATCTAGGTTAAGCTACACGAGAAAATTAGTCTTCAGAGTTCTGTGTGTCAGAAGCAGATAACACACTGAGATCGAACAACTAAAAAGAATATGAACGTTTCTTTCCACACACAGAAGTCTCTCAGACGTTGATTCTTAAAGTTCTGCATAGTAAATTCAGAGTCACCAAAGGCTAGCTTTTATAGGATGTAGTCTTTTATTTTTCTAATTATGGAGGAAAAGTTTACTTAGAACACAACTATTTGAGTAAATTATTGTGTACTATGTTACAATTTTTATTGTCTTTAAGGCTATTTTTTTTCAAACTCAACTAAATTAGTTATATCCTCAATAGATCTTTTAGACCAAAAGAAACAATTCTATTTCATCTAGTTATAATTTAGTCCTACTAGTAGAATATATTGAAAATACTTATTTTGGTTATCTTTGAATAATTAGATTACAGGTGCTTTTAGTTTTCTGTGTTTTTTTTCCCCCAGGTTTTCTCCAAATTCTTTTTCCTGATTACTTTTAGAGTCGTGGAGGAAAATTTAGTCTCAAGACTTAAGAATTCTTTTTCAGGTGTTCTCATAATTATTTTTTGTTATTCTATGTAGGGGAAAATGGCTTTATTGGCCTCCAATAGCTGCTTTATCAGATGCAACGAAGCAGGCGATATAGAAGCAAAAAGTAAAACAGCAGGAGAAGAAGAAATGATAAAGGTAACCACGGCGTTTTCTTTAGGGTAATGCATGTGCCGTACGATGTGACCAGGTCTCCCTAAGAGGCCAGAAAGTGGCCCTGGCTGGGCTGCTCAGCTGGAGCACCGGCCGAGCACCGGGAAGGGCTGCAGGGTCTTTTCTGAATCGAACTGCTAAGTTACTGTTTTCTTCTTTTGCGTAAGAAATCACCTAGAATGTTCTTACGTGCTAAGTAAAGTTGGAAAGGGGGAAGATAAATGCAAAACTTACTGGGTTCTCATCTCCAATACCCAGATTAGATCCTGTGCTGAAAGAGAAACTAAGAAAAAAGATGACATTCCAGAAGAAGACAAAGGAAATGTTAAACAGTGTGAAATCAATTACGTGTACGTACTCTTCTCCTTTCAGACCTACAGGCTGGACAGGGCAGTGCTTCTCCAGGCACTAACGGAAAATGCCTGAAGGGCAGGCGGGGGCAGCACGATGTAAGCCCCAGGACAGAGCCCCGACCTGAACGCTTTTCCTTCTCTTAGCCGTTCAGTTTTCCTAATTGCCCTGCTAGTGTTCAAAGCTGAAGTCACTCGGCTTCGTCTGTCCACCCCACTCACTGATAAGTAGAATGGCTATAAGTTGTCAGTACAGAGTGCCAGCCAGGTCCCAGGTCCCTCCCCAGAGCCAGGACGCTGCCTGCAGCCAGCACCCCGGGGTGGCGGGCAGGCTCTGCAGAGCTGCGCACGTAGCTGCCGCTTGGTGGTGGGCACCACCAGCATCTGCGGGGGGAAAGCTGTGCTTTCCCCCACAGCATCTAGAGATACAGTTAGGTTTCTTGAAATACATGAAAAACTTTAAAAGTGTAAGTTCATCAGTAATCATGTATAATCAAAATTTGAGGTATTTTTCAAGAAAAATATTTTCTTAACAGGAAGAAATTTCAGAGCTTCCAAGACCACAAACTTAAAATAAGTAAAGAAGACAGTAAAATTCTTAAAAAGGCCCGGAAAGACGGATTTTTGCATGAAACACTTCTGGACAGGTAGGTATATTTTTACTTATTTCCAACTACGATTAAGCATTCAATGGAAGTGGTGTATATAAAACCACCGTTCTTTTTGAATTACTGTCATCCTCAAATACCTGTCTGTTTCTAATTTGTAAACATGGTAATATTACCAAAAAGGGACATCATAAGTCTGGGAAAAGATAACTATGAAAAACTCCCTAAATAGAGCCAGGTTCCAAATCTGGCTCTACTTGTTGTAAGAAACTCAGATTTCACTGAAATTACATCATAAATTTCTTTACCAACATCTTTTTATAACTGTCAGAAGCAAGCGAGAAAGAGGTCATTTGCCTAATTTCAAAATTCAGTTAGTTCTGTTAGAGTGGCACAAGTTCCTCAAAATGAGATCAAAATGGGGCACTTTAAAAATTACTAAATAGAAAATTAAATAAGTGAAATGGAAGCACTTTTATTAAATTGAATTCAGAAGTGTGCAGGATATTTATCATAGCACATTATTAATATTTATCACTTATTTAGTTAAGTAATTCCCTGAATTTACTACATTAACAATAAGGAATGAGGTTTAACTTTGAGCTTAACAACTAAAATCAAAGAAGGGCCAGATTAAAAGAGAATTTGCTGATTTTCTGCCACTTATTCAAGCCCTACATTGCAAAGTTAGTCTTCAAACATTTCTTTATAGTACTTGATAAAGACAGTGTGTTTCCTGTTAACTAGTTATTGCCCAAAGTCAGCAAATGATGTAAGAATTTTTTTCCAGCTGTGCAAATTAGCATCTAGTATATAGTTCTTAGAAATTGAGAATAGAATGTAAAAACAAATCAGGTTATGGATACAGAAGAAATAAAATAAGGTCTATGTCCTGTGACTTATATCACTTAGGAAAATACAACATTGTTAAGTATAGAAGTTTAGGGCAGGCTTAAACTCAGAGGTAATTAAAATTGGTATTGTGTGAAACAAAGGGTCACTGGTTCAACTCCCAGTCAGGGCACATGCCTGCGTTGCGGGCCAGGTCCCCAGTACGGGACACACCAGGCAACCACACACTGATGTTTCTCTCCCTCTCTTTATCCTTCTCTTCCCTTCTCTCTGAAAATAAATAACTAAAATATTTTTTAAAATATTTTTTTAAAAACTGGTATGTGGATTGAAAAAGCCCTTAGGCACATTTGTTAAAGATTAGGAAAAGACTTTCATAATAATAGAATCCATTGAGTATGAAACATAAAATTGAAAAGTAAAATTTTAATCAAAATATTGTAAGTGGTATGATAATATAATAACTGAGAATATAATATCTAAACATGAGTTTATGTTTAGTAGTAGTTTGCTATATATGGAATGTTTTATGTAGATTAATTTTCATTATTTGTCTTTTCAAACAGGAGAGCGAAATTGAAAGCTGATAGATACTGCAAATGACCGGGACTTCGTCTCTGCCTTCTTTTGTTTTTTTCTGAATAAAATAACCAGTGGAAGTGTTTTTACAGAGTTCTTGGATGGTTCTGGAATTATTGCTTACCTAGTAGCTAGTCTGACCCAGATTAATGGAGTTGAACTGGGCTTCTCCACGGATGCACTGGGAGTTAACGCCAGTGTTCCGCATGGAGATGAAACTTAGAGTGTGCACTTAACGGACCGCAGGGTGTTTTTCCTTCTCGGGATTTCCTCTCATAAAGCACGAGGTGCTATTCTGTGAAACTGACGTTCTCATCGAGCTGGTGGCATCTGTCTTACTGCTTCATGGTCTACTTCACATCACTCGATGCAGTAAGTGCTCGTCGGTACCTTTAAAAGGAAGCTAGAAAGTGCCGATCCAGTCAGTCCACAAGGTTTTGATTCTGCCCCTTCAGGACTGCCCCAACCACAGGCGAGCCAAACGGATACCAGCACCAGGGGGCAGGGCAGGGAGAAGGAAACCCGGCACTGGGCAGTGGAATGGGAGCAGGAAACTTGCCCAAAGAGCAGGTTGGCACAGAATAGAGGACAAAGGAAAGCTGGGGAGGTCCCCTACTTAGGACCGTTCAGCCACAGTGGGTGTCTGTGCAAGGCTTTCGTCCTGCTGTGGGATGGGAGGGGAGCCGCTCCTTCACCTGGTGAGGTTCAGGCCCGAAGCTTTGCTGAGGTCTGCTGTGCTGCACCGCGTCATTCCCAGCCTGTGTCTCCCCGAGTTTCTGAACCCAGTGTTCCAGATGCCACCGAACCCTGAGTGGTCAGAGTCCAGGCTGTGGATCGGGTGCCTGGACCTCACTGGAAATTCCGCCTTGGGAGGACTTAGGTTGTCTGGGGGACCTGCGTGTGTTCACCATCCCACACCCATCCAGTGCGCAGCTGGGACTGAGACCTGGCCTGAGCTGTGGACCCCGCCTGGTGCTCAGCCTGTATATTTCATCTGTCACCAACTACAGAGGCACACGACCCCTTTCAGCAGGGCAGCTGAGCTGCCACTTCCAACCCGATAAAGGAGCCCTTGCTGTGGACAGAGCTGGAACTTGGTGCTGCAGCTCCAAAAGCTCCTTTTTCTGATGCTTAGATTGGGAACTGCTTACTACTCTGATCCTCCACAGCAGTGGTTCTCAACCAGGGCGTGTTTTGCCTCCGAGGGCACATTTCACAACGGCTGGGAGTATTTGGGGTTGTCGCAACCAGGAGAGGAAGTGCTGCTAGCAACTGGAGGGTTAGAGACTCGGGATGCGGCTAAACATCCTGCAATGCACAGGACAGCCCAAAACGCCGGAAGTGCCAAGGCTGCGGACCCTGCCCCAGGGCTTCATCTGTTCCTTACCTCTGCCGGATTTCCAACCCCTAAAAATAAATAGTTCAAATTTATATATATCAGTAACCATTTAGGGTACCTGCAGATTTCCTAGACCCATAGACTTGGCCAGTCTAGGACTGGGCTCCAAAATTAGCATTTTAACAAGCACTCCAAGTGATTCTGCAGCAAGTGGTCTGAGCCACACTCTGTGAAAGGCTACCCTCAGGAAACGGAGGCCTTGTCTCCAACACCAGCCTGGTACCCGAGACGATCTGCCACGGACCGATTTCCCGGGAACCCACGTTCCGTCCTCCTGAATTTCTGAACCCAGCACATCCCTGGATTCCTCGTCACGATGCTCACCCTCATGTCCCCCGTTCCTGCCCCCATCCCAGACAGCAGAGCTATTACAGAGCTAACTCCCGCCAGCCAGGACGATTCAGGGTCAATATACGCACCGCCGGCCCTCGTGGAGTTCACACGTAAGCTGGCGAAGGGGGACAGCATGTGAACCTTAGACGTCACGGGGGACAGACGAGTTCCTTCCCAGTGTCCACCACTGCACTTCATGCAAACCCCCGTTGGTAGCGCTGGCACCACTGGGGACGGGGCAGAGGTCAGGAATGAATGCATCTAGACCCTGTCACGTGGCCCCATTTTTCCAGCTCACCCATGAGGACATGGGGAGAAACTGTTTAAAGACTTGAAATCTGGCCAAGCACGTCCCTGACTTACCAGGCTAGCCACCTTATCTAAAAGAAGGTTATAAAGAGAAAGACAAATACCACATGATTTCACTTATCTGTGGTATCTAAGAAAAACAAAACAAGCAGAGTCACAAACACAGAAAAAGTGGTTGCCGGGTGGTGGGGGGGTGAGTGAAACGGGAAGGGGAGCTGATGCAGGCCCCGGCTCGTGGGGTCCACCACGCTGTGAATGACACACGAGAAATTCACACGGACTACCGAGTCCTGTGGAGGCAAAGGGACGGCATGGCTTTTCTCTCAAGGGGAGAGAAAACCTCAGCCCTTGTCTTGCCCAGCCTTTATTGCTTTTCTGGGCACATTACATGATGGTCCTCATTTACCCTGCCCAGGTTCGCTTTAGGTGGTCACCTCTTACGGAAAACAAAGGAGCCAGTGCCACGAATCACATCACAGAAAAGGGATATTTGCAAATGCAAAGGGAAAAGTGGTTGAACTGGTTACACTCCATACTGGGGAGGTTTAGCACAGATTTTAGGAAGTTACAGTAAGCACTTGCTATCTCAATTCAGGGTGAGAGGGTTTTAGCAAAAGCAAATCTCAAAGCAGCCTAGGTACAGTGCAGGCCTGATTCCCCACGGGAGAACCTATCCGTGGGCGTGGCTCCTGTGCATCCCTGAGTGGGAGCTGGGCCCACACCACGCAGAATGGTCTCCTATGGGGATCCAGAGGACACTTGCAGATATAGTCACAGAGGTGCAATGCACAGCATAGGGAATCACTTCGTATGGTGACCATTTTGTAATGCATAACAATGCTGAATCACTATGTTGTACGCCTGAAACTAATACTGTATGTCAACTACAGTTTCATTTTTTAAAGCTTACATACAATAAAAGCACTAACCAAAAACAATAAGGTCCCCACACCAAATTTTGACTGCCCATTTTTCAGATTAGGTAATTTCAGTTTTTCTACCTGTACATGTACTGACATTCTTACCATTTTACCATCGCTGAACTGCTGTCCCCTGTTCTAGTGATTGTTTGATCTCAGACACTCTTTCACATCTGGAATCCCCGTGATCCTCGTGATGTTGCAGTTTCCCGTTCTCTGTTGGAACTTCCTGTCCACTAAGCGGGTTTTGGTGGGTTTGTTCTCGTCTGGGGGCAGAGTTGTAACAGCTCCCTTGGAAACCCTTGTCCACTAACTAACATCCTGGGCGTCTGGGGGCGTTCTCCACGGCCCGCCCTTTCTTTGGAGTGTGTTTCTTCACATGTCTGACGTAATTAGATTGTATTCTGGACATTGTGGGTTGTGCATTACAGACACTGTGGAGTCTGTTTTGTTCCTCTGAAACATTTGTTGTCTGTTTGTATAATAGGCAGTTAAGTTGGTTGATCTCAAGCTCCAAATGCTGTCTCCCCCTCCGGTGGCAACAGCTGAAATCTCCGTGCAGTCCCTTCTGTTCAGGCTGGGCTGCCTGGAGTCCGCCCCGGGGGTGTGGGGTCAGAGATCAGTGAGAGGTTCGGGCCGCATGGCCACCGTCCAGCGCCCTCCTGCTCAGGACTTCGCCTCCCATTCCACACTCCTCGGTCACTCTGGACGCTGTCCTCTACTCTGGACTCTGTCCCCTGAGTCCTGCGCTAGCACCACTGGAGGGTCCCTGTGAGTATTCATCCCTCCCAGGGCCCTGCCTGGGGCCTGTCCGAACTGGAAAGGACTTAAGAATACGATTCCCATCTTACCAGAGTTAACTCCCCTCAAGTTTCTGCATGCTTTTGGTCACTCTCCATTAGCTTTAGATAATTTTTTAATATTTTGCCCCAAGTCGAAGTTTGTGTGTGTGAGAGGGTGATGCAGGACAAGAAGCTCCGGCACGACGGGCTCAGACTCTGGGATGAAGGCCCTGCCTGGGTCTCTGTACAGGTCGTAACTCCAACATCCTACACACACACACACACACAATAATAATAGCAACAAAGAAGTCATTAAAATCTACAAATACTTTCATACATCTTAAAATAGCCCTGAATTCCTAAAATGGCCTCATCGAACCAGGTAACCCAGCACGCACCCAAACGCTGTGGAGTTCCTGGGTCCACCCCAGTGTAGACACTGACCAGCCTATAGCTTCAACTCACTGCGGCAGAAATTATACTTAGTCAGTTTTCTAAACTCATATGACACAGAAGAACGTATTAAAACATGCTAACTTAACACCATATTGTATTAGCCAAATTGTTATGACGTGATAGTTTTCTTAACTGGGATGAGAAATCACAAATGACTTTGTTTTCATGAAATTATTCTTGTATGTTATTGTCCTAACCAATAATATTAGCCTGAGGGGCTTAATGCAAGTAAAGTCCATTAAATTTTTTTTCTGACTCATACATATTGAAACCCATTTAATTTAATGAAAAGATTAGAAACAAATTTGAAAGAATAATTCCATGCCTTTATTTCCCCTTTTCTCTCCATTAGTTTACAATTTCTTTGAAGTGCCTGTTTCATTAAGGGAACTCGAAGGTGTTAAGGCAGGTTTCGCTTGCTGACATTGACATTTCTTGTGTCCTATTCCGCAGGGGCATCTCTGGCCTGACTCGATGTATTTCTGTTTAACTTTATGGTGCCAGGACACTTGCCTTATATATTCCTGAGGCTTATTTTCTATGATGGAGAAACCAGATGCATTCCTTCCATTTAGCCTGGTGTTTCAACACTGCCTTTGTGTTTCTTAGAGAACATAGTCTCTGTTCAGAGTGTACAGTGAGGACTCGGCCACTCAGACCTGCAGTGTGTATCTTGCAGCGTCGTACACATCCTGTGAGGTTCAGCAATCCCGTGGAGAGAGCCTGGGGTGTAGGGCTCATTGCTCCTTAGTGTTGGTTTTCCCTTCGGGCAGTTTCCCAATCCTGGTCCTCAGAGGTGAGCAGAATCGGAAGGGAGAGAACAAAGGAAACAAAGCACATCTCCTCATTCCTTCAGAAAGGTGGAGGAAACTCAAGGAAGACTAGAGTAAGGAGTCACGTCATAACTTCTAACCTTATACACAGAAAACGTAGAGCTGCAAACGTGGAAGGAAAAAAATAGGCAAAGCTTTAGCTTCAAATGTCTTCTCTCTTCTTTTCTTTATTACTTCCTTATGTGGGCATCACTGAGTATTATCCCCTATTTTCTTATCCTGCTCCTAAATATATGCCCCCAAGGCATATTTCCTTTTTCTTTTTGTCTTTATTTTACTAATACCAGGAAAAGCCTGGGGATACAGCTAGGTTCAGGAGAAGTCAAAGTTAAGATACTAGTTTAGCCCACCACCAGCACTCACTCAGTCCGAAGCTACCTGTACGGCGTGTGAGCAGCGCGGTGACGTGTGCGGGGAAATGACCGGCCGAGGCTGTTCCGCAGTTCCTCAGCCCACAAATCCTAGTTTAGACCATCGTCCATGCACAGCGGCAGGAACTGTTTAAATGTATCCCTTCCCACTGCTGTTCAGGGAAAGAATTTCCCCAGCTGCCTACGGAATCAGAGCCTTCTTGCATGTTTCCTTGTTCTTCATTTTTAGTCCTGAGATCCTCTCGAGAAGGCCTTCAATACATCCCATCACTGCTTCTGTGCCTCTGCACCCGTGATCACCAACCACCTTTTCTTTATCCACGTTCCTTTGCTGCCATAACCTCTTTCCACGCCTGTGTGCTCTTACACGTGCAGGAAAATGGGCGAAGACTTAAGCAGGTAGCAGAAGGGTCAACAAAAATTTCCAATGAACGAATTTGCTCTTGACTCTCCCATGAAAATGACCCTTCTGATTTTTTCCAAGCTGAATTTGTCTCTCCTCCTAGTGCAGCCAGAGTTGGAGGATCATGTACCATGGCCCCAAGTCCCAGATTGAAACTCCTCGTCACCCACCCACTCAACCTCGAAGCTCCTATCATCCCCACCCATCCCCACCGAAGTTCTGCCCTGCTCGTCCTCGGTGCCCTCGAGGCCCCTGAGACCGGGGTCACAGTGGTCCTGTCACCGACCCTCCCATCCTCCGTTTCACTGGCCTCAGCTTCCGCACTATTGTGACCTCACCTTTAGCCGCCTTAAAAAGTCTTTCACCTCTGTTCTGCTAAGCTTTTATACTACTGTAAAGTAACTACAGAGAAGCTAGGTTCTATATTTTGCTTTTGCTGCACCTTCTTTCTAGACTGGAAATCCCCATATCTACGGAATGCCTTTCACCCTTTACCCAGTGGGGGGATGGTTTGGGGATGATTAAAGAGCTTTGCATTCAAGCTCCCCTCCTGCTGTTTGGCCCAGTTCCCAACAGGCCAGGATGGAGGTTAGAGTCCCTGGCCTGGAGGGCAGACCTCTGACATAAAGGATACGGAGAGAACACTTCACATAAGAAGATTCATATTTTTCTCAGGCATAGGGAACATACACAAGAATTGGCTCCATGCTTAGCCATACAGTTAGCCTCCAAAAATAGGAGAGGAGCCATAAAGACCATAGATTCCGCAAAATTCAATGAATTATTGAGAAATCAAGAAAAGATAACTTACAAGATTAACTTATATTTGTGAGCAATGCTTCTTATCCACAGGGAGTTGCCACTTTTGGAGTTTATGAAAGAATACTAATTTCTGTACCATTATCTGATATACTGATCATATAAAACACCTACATACAATATAGAGAAAACCATCAAAAATGCAAAAACTACTCCCTCTTGGAATTTATAGTACAGAAGTTAACACAGAGCCAAGGAAGACAGAAAGTTCAAGCATACAAGGAGTGTTTTTAAAAGATAAATTTAAAATTCTACACATTTGGAAAATTTTTAAATATTTATTTTTTAAAACTCATAGGTCAAAGAAGAAATCAAGTTAAAATTACAAAATAATCCAAATTTTTATGAAAAACCTACATAGCAAAATATAGAGGTAGCAAAAGTAGGAATTAACTACTTAAATATATAACCTAGATATTAATATATAGCTAGATATTGCAGATATAGTAATAAACAACATAGGCATGATCCCTCTCTTGATAGTTTACTAAGATAATTAGATTATTTATTAAGATAGATTATGTAAAAAGGCAGACTAAACAAATAGTAAATAATCAGATAATTATAATTGTGCAAAGTACTGACAAGGAAAAGTATAGGCTCTCTGAGAACTAACTGATTTATGGGGTGACTACACTTTGAAAAGATGTAGGTCACGGAAGGCTCCCCTAGGACATAAATTAAGCTGAATTGTCAGAGACTGAGTAGGATGCACATGAGCAAAGGCATGACAGGGAGAGAATAGTCCATGCACCAGAACCTGGTGAGCAGAAACAGTGAGGCAAGAGAGAGCATGGTTTTTGGAAGAATTGCTTTGGCTGAAAGGGAATAACCGAGGGACAGTAATAAGCAAAAAAAAAAAAAAAAAAAAAAAAAGCCAGAGAGGAAGTCGGACGCAGTCCGTCTTCTGAGCAGAAGCAAAGCCTTCTGAGCCATGTTGGGGTCTGGACTTGGCTGTAGGGGGAATGGAAAGTCACCGTAAGGTATGAAGCAAGGAAGTGAGAGTATTAAGTCTGCATTTCTCAAAGACCTTTCTGACTGCAATTGAGAGAGTATTTGGGATAAGGGCAAGAGAGAGAACTATGAGTCCACTTAGGAAGAGACTGCAGTGGCAAAAGGAAGATATTTTGGGAACCTGGATCTGGGCGTCGGCAGTGAGGTGGAGAGAGGATGGCGGATTTCAGAATTGTTTTAAACATAATTAAGCAAAAGAGTCTTCATAATTAAGATTAAATGTAAGAGACAAGGAAAGAGGGGAGTCACGAGCAATTCCTAAATTTCTTGCTTGAGCATTAGAGTGGGTAGCAAAGCCATTTACTGAGGTGGAGGAAGAGCAGGCTCAGAGGGAGGAAGAAAAACTGATGAGCTCAGTGTGACAGGTCACGAGGTGCCGAAGAGCAACCACGTGGAGCTATCAGACTCAGAATGGGACAGGGAAGCCACGAGAATGAGATCACGTTGGCCTACAGAAGAGAGTAAGATGCACAGATATGACAGCGATTTGGGGACTCCAATACTAGTGTGGCCTAGTACAGAGGAGCTGAAAAAGACTGAGGAAAGGAACACAGGCAAGGATTCCGAAAACCAGTAGAATGTAGTATGATGGAAGCTATGAAGGGGGAGCTTTTTAAGGAAAAGGGGGGTCAATGTTTTTTAACATGCTGAAAAACTAGTGAAATGAAATTCGCATTACAGCGCTCACCAGGCACCTCGATAGGGGAGCGGCTGGTTTGCTATCCAGCTTAGGAAGTGTTGGTGAGTAAGAGAGAAGTAAGGAGAGCAATACAATAAACTTGGCTGCACACTCTTTAATTTGAAGGAACAATAGGATATGCAAAAGACTTTTTATTATTTAGACAGGATGAACAAGTTTTTATTCTGTCAAGCAGAAAGATTTTTTAAAACTACCAACTAGCCCTGGCCAGTGTGGCTCAGTGGCTTGAGTGCTGGCCTGCAAACTCAGAGGTTGCCAGTTCTATTCCAGCGCAGGGCACACACATGCCTAGGCTGTGGGCTGGGACATTCGAGAGGCAACTGGTTGACGTATCTCTCGCACATTGATGTTTCTCTCTCTCCCTCCCTTCCCTTCTAAAAATAAATAAATAAAATCTTAAAAAAAAAACCCTACCAACTAGTGCCATAATTTTATAAAAGAGTATTAAATTTCAAAAGAAAAAAGTTTGAAGGATATAACATCCAAATAAAAGACAGTCCTCAGGAGAAGACAACTGGTAACCTTAATCTAACATACCTATCTGGAACTCGCTAAATGGGTGGACATGGACAACATTAACTTATCTGTTTCTTAGTTCACCACAGATGCATCGACATCTCCTGATGACCTGATTCCAGCCCATGGATTAGCTTTTGGGAATTTCCAGCATAGCACTCTTTTGAGGACTGGTGAGTGGTGTTAGGAACAGGATCCAAGGGAGAATTTTTCCCCCTAACATAAGAAAGACTTGAGTATGCTTAAATGCTAATGTCAAGAGCCAATCGAGAAGAAGAGGTTGAAATGCAAGAGAGAGAAGGCATAATTTATGGCATGGTATTCCTGAAAAGGCAGTAGAAGCAAGAACCCAGATGGCACGTGGAGAAACGACTTAAACAGGAGGGACGACCTCCCCATTGTGGCAGGGCAGGGGGATGAAGAATGGGGATAGGTATAGACCCATGAGTAGACTTGGCAGCAGAGAGGTGAGGTAGTTCCCCCTCTAAAGTTTATATTTTCTCCACGAAGAAGATAAGTTAATCTAAGAGTAACGGAAGAAAGAGCAGACGATCAAAGTTCTGAGAAGAGTTGTTAGGGGAGAGATAAAGTGCATGAGATTCACAGATTTGCTGCATAGTATGTGGAGGGGCATAAATTTTTGTTTTGATTTCTAATATCTAATCTGCAAAGCAGAACTCAGTAGCCCAGGTTGTATTCGTCCAGGGCTGGGATTTTACAGAATGCACAACGAAAGGACAAACAGCAAGAACATCTAATACATTTGGCTAGCAAGTGGTTGAAGTGATGGGCCATGGAATCTAAGCTGGAAAGAGGAGGACAGCAAGAAAATGGGGAACCTGGTGGTGGGAAGAAAGCAGATAGGCTGATGAAAGCACAAGACCGTCAAGGAGTAGGCGTGATTGAATGAGCAATGGAAAAGCTGGGAGGGCAATCCAGACTCTAAATATAGCTGTTTGTGTGAAACAGGGGTGTCTTTCATCACAGTCTTTCCTTTTTATGAAATGTTTTAAATCAAAACTACAGGACTTACAGAGGTTTTGTGACCTGGTCTGGGAATTTAGTGTAAGGTGTCTATGCCTTGGAATCAGAAATCTAAGCATCGTTACTTAACCCAAGCCTCAGATTTCTCAACCACGAGATGGGGTAATAACAGCGCTTACTTCATATTCATGTGGAAAATGCACGTTGATTTCCAAACATCTGACTTAAAAACTTTTGGAAAACAATCCATTTGTAATTTGGTGATGCTTTATATTATTTTAAACACCATTTGGTATATGGTGTTAATGCAGTTCCTTTAGTCATTTTAGTTATTCAACAAATCTTTGTTGTTGAGTGCTGCCATTACGTGCCAGATACTGTTCTAGGGGCTGAGGATTGGCAGCAACAAAACAAAATCCCCGCCCTCTGGAGCTTACATTCTGGTCAGAAGAAGACAGACACTCATTGAATAAAAAAGCACGTATCCCTAAGGCATGACGGCGACGACATCCAGAGTCAGGCCAAGTGAGGAGAGGGGATGAGGGAACCCGAGGAGTCTTATACTACACACGGCGCTGCAGGAAGGCCTTCTGAATGAAGGGCCATTTGAGCATTTGTGTACTCCACGTAGATATATCTGGGAAAGAACATTCTAGAGAGTGGGAGCAATAAGTACAAAGTTCCTCATCATGAGAAAAGGGGAAGCAAGCAGGGTGTGAGATCGGAGAGGTAGCAGGAGGCCGGCCAGATCCTAAGCGGCCTTGTAGGCCACTGTAATATCATTGGCTTTCACTCACCAGAGGATTTTGAGGAGAGGAATGGCATGATCTGACTTGTGTGGACAGCAGAGAGCTGATGGAGAAAGGCAGGGAAACCATTACAAGTTTATTGCAATTATCCAGAGGAGAACCTGGGCCAAGGCAGAGGCAGAAGTGGTACGCATTGGTGGGACTCTGCATATATTTTGAAGGTACAGCCAATGGGATTTGCTGGATGTGTGGTAAGAAAGAAAAGTCAAAAGTAACTGTAAGATCTTTGGCCTAAGCAAACTGGAGAATGGAACTGCCATTTACTGAGACAGGGAAGGTTGAGAAAGGGACAGTGTGGATGGAGACAGAGTAAAGAGTTCATTTTTAGATATGATGAGTTTAGTACAATGCCTATTAGATATCCAAAGTAGATGATGTTGAGAAGATTGCTAGATATAAGAACCTGAGTTCAGGGAACAGATCTAAGCTAGTGTCATAAATTTGAGACTTACCAATATAAAAAAAAAGCATTAAAGTCTTCAGACTGGATGAGATCACATAAGGGGTGAGCACAGATAAAGAAAAAAGACATCCGAAGACTGAGCCCCGGGGCACCCCGGTGATGAGGAGAAACCAACAGAGGACGTTCAGGAGATGGCCAGTGAGGCAGAGAAGAATCAACAGAGAGTGGCATCCGAAGGAAAATGATGTAAGTGCTCCATCATCTAAGATGCAATCGCGGAATGGGGTATTTGAGATAAAACAGGCCAAGAGCATTGCAAGAGAAGAGGTCAAGAAACCAAGAAACCAGAATATTGAAAGGATTGTCTTTGTGGACAGTTTGATCATCAGGAACGTAGACAGGAATCATCTTGGGAAGAGTGACAGTGAGACAGATGTGCGGAAATCTCCAAGGGGCGAGGGGTGGCAGGAGCCACCCGGGGCCCACAGGTGTGGTCACATGTGTCTGCGGTGTGATGGCAGCAGCTTCCCAGTCCAGTCAGATTGTAGTGAATGTTTTGGATGTTGCTATCATTAGGTTGGTCATGTGAAAGTGTTGATATTCAGCTACCTTTTAACCTACAAAAACGGCAATTTCATATGGTGCAACCCAATATGCTGAACACATAAAATGTGTCCAAATTGTGGTCAGCATCGAAAGCTTTTATTATTAGTGCTGTTTTTCTTTTCAGTCGTGAACTCCCGGGGATCAGAAATTCGTGTTTTTATCACATGCAGATCTTTCCTAGCATAGTTATCTGCTTGGTACTATTAGTTGGTCATACAGTGCTTATCCAACATATATTATTACTGCAATTGTTTTCGCTGGCTTCCGTTGTCATTTCAGGGTGGAAGTTCTTGTCCCTACCACTCCGAGTTGGGAAACAATTGAGAAGTATACACAGGCATCAGACGGGGATGGATCACAGCTTTATGGCTGCTGTTCAAACTGAAACAGAGGCCAAGGTGGGAACCCACCTCTTTCTCCTCCGGAACGAATTTAGACACTCAGTCACTTGACAGATGCAAACTGGCGCCCGAGAGCACAGCTGGTTTCTAACATGAAGGGAAGTAAACTGAGGGCCAGGTGAGGCTGGGTTTTGAGGGTAGCAGACGCAAGTCCTCCCAGAAGGCTCCAGTCTTTGATACCTTCTCTCCACACCTCCCCCTGCCGGCCTTCTGCGAGGCTTCCTTCAGTCTTTGCAGCCATGCTGTTAACACAGTGCTTTAAAAGTCTGCCGGAGATGTGCTAATTTTGGAAGTCGTGGCCAAAGGCTGCAAATGCTTCCCCCGTCGCTCTTGTCGTCCAGGGCTTGCTTGCTGCAGTGAGCTGACCACTGCAGGCAGGCAGGTCTGAATGACAGAGCCAGAGAGGCCAGGCGCCACACATGACCCTTCCAGCTACTTACCATTTAAGTAAGTCACTCCTCCCTTAAGGAGACAGGAATTGAGTGATTCAAGAGAAAGGTAGAAGCTTCCTCCCCAAAACATCTGATGGTAGATCCAGGCCTGAAGCTTATATAATTTGGATGACCCTCTTTAAAAAAAAAAAGAAAAGAATTGCAAGTGTAAAATTAGGTAGAAGGCTTGGAAGAGGCCTGAGCAAGGAAGGTCCTAACGCTTGTGTCATAGCTTTACAATAAATCCTCCTCTGTTCTTGCAAAGGTAGAAATACCTATTTTAGTGTGCAAATCTATTAGCATACTCTGAGATACAATAATTCAACTTGCAAGCGAACGAACTTGACCTCACTTAAATAATAAAGAAGAGTAGTTAGTGGCTCACATTAATGAAGAGTCCAGTTGTTGGACAGCCTCCATGATTGGTTGATCTAGCAGCTTAGCAATGTCCTAATGACCCAGTTTCTGCCCTCTGTGCTGTCCACAGTGCGGTGGCTCCCTTCAGGTTTACAGCATGAATGCCAGCAGCATGGATGACCAGCTCACTCTTTCCTGTTAGAAGAGCCTCAACCATAGGACAAAAGCCCTGATCTCCAAACCATGGCCTGTTGGATTCAAGAGTCCAAATGATTACGGCTATAGTCAAGAACTGGGCCAAAAGGGATAGGGTAACCTAAAGGTCAGGCCAACCAGGGCCTACCTTTGCAGATAAGACTAAGGATAGGATACGGCTCAACCTAATCATGTGGCTGCTTTGTAATGGAGAGGAACTGAGGTTCGCAAATCATCCGCTGTCTTCAACCAGAGGTTAGAGTGTGCGATAATAGGCTAAATGTACTGAAAGTTGTCCAGATACTTGTTTGATTCACATTTCCTCCCAATCTTCATTTGCCTCTACCATGAGACTGATAGCCAGGCGGGCCCTGGTTTACCCAGCACCTAGAGTAAGTGCTCAGAATTGATTGAGAGAACACGTGAATAAATAGCAAACGTGGGAGAAACAACCGGTTGGAGCATTACGTAGGTAACTGTAAAGGTTTATGAGAAAATGAAAGTATGCAGGAATATAAAGTCAAAACAGCGAAGAGATTCAGAGATGACTGGATGCAAGCTGAATTGACAAATAAGGTCAGAACCACGTTTTATCAAAGAAAGTGGGAGAAGGATAAAAGGCTCTTGAAGCTCTAACACCTTGGAGGTGTTCAAAAATATTTCACAAACAAATAAAGATAAGTTAAAAGTGCAGGACAGTTAAGTAACTATTTTATTTTGACATTCTATGGGGAGGACAATGAGTTTAATGTAACCACTAAACTTGTAGGCGTACACTGGAATACCTTGAGCTGAAGGTAATGATTTCACATATTTTTCTATAGACAAGAAAACCCAAAAGCAAGTACTCTTTCTGCGTGTGACAAGGCTACTGGAGAGGAAGGATTGTATGACAGTTTTGCATGACCTCTTATTTTCCATTTTTAATATCTTTCATTCTCCTGAAAAGATGGACAAAAATCTAAGCTTTGAAACTCAGATTACATTTTAAATATAATAAGCTTTTTTCTTGAAACAAAACAGCTCATTGGTTAAGACTCTGGTAAATGTTTATTTTTGGAACTGAAATATCAGTTCCATATTTTTTGGACTTCTCATACAAATTTTTGAATATTCAGTTTTACAAATCAAGTCGTACCCGTTCTGGGTAATGTGGTTGTACGCGTGGCAGAGTTCATTCGGGGTGGGGTGGTTAGATTGCAATGGTTTTAAATCAAGGTTCCACCTCAGGAAGCTCGGAATGTTAGGTAGGAGACTGGAGAAGGTCCACAGCCTGCCAAGAACTTCAGCTATTCTGACAAACAATCTGATTACTGATGCTGACTCTTGCATACTCAACAGGTTATCCAAGTCCTATACCTGATGCTTGTTATGAAGGTAGTAGTTGAGCCACCCTTCCCACTGACAGCCACTCATTGGTCTATTTAAATAGCATTTTCTATTAATATGTCAGTATGCCTCAAACCATGGCAAAGGTTCCTATGGCCGCACGCTTTGCCTTGGCTCTCTGTACGTGGCTGGTATTGAAGAATGGAGTAGGTTAAAAAAAAAAAAAAGAGAATGTATGTGTAAGAAAAAAAATGCATAAAATAGTATAATTTTAGGGAAGTAGATTCAATTCTTAATTTGTCTGAAAATGGAATTGATAGCATAGAAAAGGTCTTTGAAAGTTAAATGCAAAGTTATAAGAAAGTTGTCCAAGAATACCATGATAATTAATGTTTTCTGCCTAAAGAATCTGAGTTTGCCACACCACCTAACCACCAATTAATATCCTCTCATAGGGAAAAAATGTGCTTGGTGACATGTTCCAAGTGCCCTCAGCAGTATTTAAGGTGAACGATCTTCGATCCAAATAGCCATTTATACACGAAAAGATGGGAGTACTCTAGGTCCAAGGTAATCCGACCTATTTACACATTACACATTGCCGAGAATGAAGCCAGAGGCTTTACAAAGACTCCTAGTGGCAGATACCATCTGCCCTACCCCACTTATCTGTCACACTTACCTACTTCTTCCCCCTTCTTCCCTCTGCTGCACCCACACTGACTTCCTGCAGAACACGCCAGGCCCATTCTCACCTTTGAACCTTCGTACCAGCTACTTCATCTGCCTGGACTACTCTTCCCTGAGCACCCACAAAGCTACCTCCCTCACCTCCTTCAAATCTCTGCTCAAACATCACTCTGTCGATAACGCCAATGCCATCCGTCTTATTTAACGTTGCAACTCTCCCCACTCTTGATTTCCCTTACTCTTTTTCTGATACTTACCACCTGCTAACATCCAACATAAGTTTTCTTATGTACGAGGTTACATAACATCTGGATTCATTTCTCATCCAGATGGAAAACATCATAAGGGAGGAATTCTTTGTCTTTTTTTTTTTTTTTTTTTTGGTTCTCTGCTTATCCTACAGTGCTTGGTACACTGTAAGTTGACAGTAAATATTTTTCAGGTTAGTGAACATTTCTGCAATCTGCTTGCTTACTGTTGAATCAGGAACCACTTTGATCATGTGGTATGTTTCAAAAGTCAAACTTCTTCCTCAAAGAGAAACACTCATCTAGCATCCCCCCAAAAAAATGTCTAGGGAGAAAAAACCCTCGAAACATCAAATTCTCATTTCCAAATCTCCAACAAAAAGACTGTTTTTCTAAAAAAATATATGAAGATATTAGTAACTGCATTCTGAGTTTTAGAGAAACAAAGAATGCGAGCTGAAATGTCAAAGACTCAATCAGAAACTGGAGCCTAGAGAGGCTTTCCTGTTGGGCTTATGAGTAACTCATCCTACGAGGGTGATAGCGTCCGCAGAAGGCACGGATGCCAGGCAAATACCTGCTTTTCAGGTGCAGGCTCCCCTCCCCCTGCCCCCACCCCCGGGTTCAGCACAGCTCAGAACGCACAGCCGCTGGATGGCGGAATACATCAGGAAGGTTCGCGGTTCTCAGTAACTGTAGCTAAAATTCGGTGACCTGTCACTCCGCTGGGAAAGCCTAAATGAGTAACTCACAGTCTGGGGTCTCCGTGGGGTACCCCCTCCCGCCCCTTGACACCTAGGCCTGTCCAGTGACCCCAAGGTCAGGGTGAAAAACCTCACCCCCGGCTTGCCCTCCTCAAAGGGCAAAGATGGGTCGGAGTCGCGTGTTAGGTAGCGTTTTAGGACTTTTGTGACTTGGGTCCGTTTCGCGGGCAATTAACACCGAGTGGACTGAGCACAGACCTCACCCTGGACCATTTAGGGACGCTGCACAGGTGGCACGGGCCGGAAGAGAAACGGGGCCTCCCTCCTCAGTGGCACTCGCGGTGGGGACCCCAGATGGTCCCCACACGCAGGGTTCGAGGACCACGCGAGGTGTCGCAGAGCTAGACCTGGGGAAGCCACAGCCTTCGGGGAGGGGCTCCGGCTCGACCCAACCACTGCCCGTGCGGAGGGGTGTCCGACAAAGAGCACGGACTTAGTGCGAGCACTGGCGACTACCCTCGGGGGCCATGCTCCTCGCCGAAAGCCTCCCGGCTCTTGTCGCCCTTTTCGCGACACCATAAAGCCCCATCCTGCCCTTCCTGCCCGTCTCCTCTGCTCCCTACCCAGCTCCCCACCTCGCATGGTGCAGCCCGGGTGGTAGGTCACGTGGTGGCGGGGCGTGGCCTGCTCGGAGCCCCGGAGGAGTCTATCCCGGCCTCCGCCAGCATCTTGGAGCGGCTGTGGCGGCTGGAATGATGCTGGGCCGGAGTAGCCTAACCTTCGTCTTTCTGACCCTGGCCGTCACCTGGTCCGTGGCACAGCACGCGCCGCCGGTGGGTGAGCTCGTGCCGAGGGCACGGTGGGGGGGCGCAGGTGCGGGCGTGGCAGGGAGGGCGGGGTGTTAGGAACACCTGGTCGGGGCAGCATCTTTACAGGTGTCCGTGGTTTCCTGCGTGCGGGGGGTGTAAACCCCACGCGGAGTTGACTCGGCACAGCTGGAACCTTTTAGGGAAATCCTGATCTCTGCAGAATGGTGGCTGTGATTTACACACCCTAACATTTCAGGGATTGCGCTTGTTGTACCAGTTCCGGGCTTGTGCATTCGGAACTGCTGAGACAAAAAGTTCCAGTCGACTTGTGCACATAACTCGGTTAAGCCAGGGACTGCTTGATGACGTTGGCGTTCTCTGCTCGGTGACAGAGCTGCTGAAGAAGTTGCAGCTCTGGATCCTGAGCACGCTGGGGAAGGCCCAGGCGTCCCCCAGTCGGGGACCTGGGAGCAGCCCAGGCAGGCCCCATATGGCTGCTGCACGCTCACCCCAGTCATGTGAATGCGCGTCCCGTGGCTCTTTCCCCGGTAGGAAGTTGCAGGAACACAGACATAACTGCAAGAAGCAGCGAGGCACCAGCCTGACTCTCATTTTACAGAGGAGGAAGTGGTTGAGTGACAGAATGTCTAGCCAGAGGTCACACTTTTGTCCGCTGAAGCGCGCTAAACTCAAGCCTCTTGACACCCAGGCTGGTGCTCTTTCATAAGTCTCTTCTTTCAAAGCATCAGGGCTACATTTTTCTTTGTCAGCTAATCAGATAAAGAGGACTTGGGTGCATCTGACCTGAGAGTAGACGAGGGTGATCCTGAATAGCTTAGCTGGGGTACTGATGGTAGGACCACGGTGTGCGTCTCATTCTTTTATTTCTCTAAGGAGAAATGCTTTAGGAATAAAGTCATGGCGAAATATTATTCATCTATTAAAAGTTATGCTAAGCAAGTAAAGGCAGAATACAAAATACTATGTACAGTGATTTCAACCACAGGCAAATGTACAGTATACACGTGAAGATAAGGATTGGAAGAGCATAAGGGGAAATAAAATTAGTATGCTTTAGTGTGAATAAGGAATTAATTCGCTTTGAAGTGGTTGGAATTATGTGAATTTTTAAGGAATTTGTTACTTTGACACTGCATGACCTTCAGCCAACCCCCCCCCCCACAGGAAACAGAGCTGTAGTTGAACAAAGTATTACTCTTTGTGTGAGGGAGAGCCCACCACGGGCAACTGTGGGGCCTTTCAGTATGAAGTAGAAAAAAACCTGTTTCATCATTTGCAAGTGGGTTGTGTGATTCAGAGCTAGGTCGAAGGAATCGTGGGTCACTGTACATTGAGTGCTTTTAGGAAGTGGGGTAATTCCAGGATTGGGTAAAGAAGAAACAGTCATTTAGCAAGAGAAAGGGTGTTTGGTATTTGGTGGGTTGCAGAGTACTCTTGTTCTCATCGGTGCTGAGACAGAATCATGTGTGGCCCTGCTGTTATCTCATCTGGGGGGGGAAGCTTTGCTGAGGTGGGGATGCCGTGAGGTTGGTTACAGCCAAGACCAGAACAGCCATAGCCTGGCCCTGTGTGTCCGACCGGCTTGTGATAATATTGGTTGTGAACTTCAGACAAGTTTCAGGTGGCAGGGGCTGCTTTTTTTCTCCGCTATGCCTTCCTGTTTCAAGCGAGACTATTTCAAAGGCTCTTTCTGAAACAAGAAGACACAGCAGTCTTCATGAATTTAACAGTTCTTACCTGCCACAGTGGGTGTGAAAATCTAGTCCTGCTACTGGTGTCAGTTTGGGAAGCTGCTTTCCTAAGTCTTTAATGAAATGAGAAAAAACGAGGGCGTGGAGCTAAAATTATTAAATCAGAATGTTCACTGTTATTCTGATTTTACGGCCTTCCAATTTTTGTTAAAACATTCTTTCTGTCACGTGTGTGGGATTTTGCTTTGTTTGGTTTAACATCTCCTCCTGGGAGCATAAAGGTTTGTACTCCTATGCACTGGGCTCCTGTTCCTTTTTTTAACTGATCTGGAAAATTCTGGGAGCCTCTGGCTGGAAGCTCACAGCAGTTTCATGACCTCATTCTCTGACAAGCGTATGCAGTTTTTAACTTTGAATCATTTTACGTGATAAACTGCTGGTAGCCACATAGGGACAAAAGATACTTCAAAACTGCTTCTGACACATGTGAATAATGAGGACCCGCTTTAAGTCACAAACAAAAAGTCATTTGACTCAGAATGCCTGTGGGCTTTGTTTCTCCTTGTTTTTGAGGCTTTTCAGACTATAGCATATTTTAAGGTCTTCCGGAGTCATTCTTTACTATCAGTTCCGTTAGGAGACCCATGAAGAGACGGTGGCCCCGAGGGCGATGCAGAAGTATCGGGAGAGGGCTCTTAGACCTTGTTCATGATTTTGGACTCTGTCCTAAAAATGATGGGGGGGCCACTGGGTCGTTTTAAACGAGATATGACACAATAAAATTTTCCCTTTAAAAAGTGCACTTTGGGCTGGGAGGGAGCAAGGGCGGATGTGAGGAGACCAGTCCAGGGGAGGAAATGGGATGATGTGCGGGAGGGTGGTGGCGGTGGAGAAGGCGAGAAGGGGATGGCTCTAGAGAAGACGAGGGGGCAGAGTGAGCAGAAGAAGGAAGGGTCGGATGGCAGGAGGGACAGGCCCCTGTCTGAGGTGCTCGGCTGGGCGAAGGGTGGCATCACTACCAGGGGACACGGCAGGCCAATGTCTGGGGGTGGAAGAAACATCATGTTCATTCTGGTTATATGGAACTCCTGGTGGCAGCAAGCTACCCAGCGGGCCTTTTGGACTGGAGCTCAGGAGGGAGGTCTGGGGGTCACAGGCATCTTACTGGGAGCCATTGCAGCATGACCATGGACCAGAGAGAGGATGTAGAAGAGGAGAGACAAGGCCTAGGCAAAGGCTGAGACCCCCACGCACGCAGGCGTCGGGTGGGGAAGACCTGACCGAGTCAAAGCGGCGGCCAGAATGGAGGAGCCGGTGCTGTGGAAGCGTGGAGAGTGTGGGGCGGGTTACCTGTGCCCAATGCCACTGAGATGTCTGCTGTGCTTGGCACCTGGAGGTCATCGGCCACCACGGCCAGTGCAGGGTTGGGAGCGGCTGACAGGTGCAGCAGGCTGAGGAGCTGTCAGAAGGCAAGGCATCGGAGTCGGGGAGATGACTCTTCTCGTGAGCGAAGTCTGAGTGGATTCCTAAAGTACGTGAAAAAGAAACATAATGGCTCAGTAATTAATTGCTGGATTAAACTTACTTTCATGCATCAGCTTCTCATGTGAGTAATAGCACTCTTGACACAAGCTGACTGAATTAGGTTTTAGCGATGATTTCCACCCAGTTCCCAGAAGTCACGCAAACCCCATCTGGTCTGGCCAGTTTTACTGTAAGTGCAACTGCTTTTCCGTGGTACTGCAAAGGAAGGGACACACAGGTGTGGTCTGTCCCTTACCCAGCAAATATCGCGTGCCCCTGTGTGCCAGCCTCTGTTCAAGATGCAGGAAGCAGGTCGATGAGCAAGAGGAACGGTGCCTGCCCTCGTGGAGGGTTTGTGCACATTCCTTTTACCTAAATATCCCCAGTGCGATTGGGTGCCATCCCATCAAAAGTCAGAACACAAATGAAAAACTTTGCGTGCTCATTTGAATTTGTTATATGTGCAGGAAACATGCCTTTTCTCATTCAGGTGTGTGTCTGCTCTGTGGTATGCAGAGAACATTTTACGAAAAATCTTAGAAAATAGTTGTCGAGTTAAAGAATTGAATTAAAATTGCCTTCCTAGGATTGTTCAGCTTCTTTTCTGATGATGCAAACACTGGTATGAGCTGTGTAATTTCTTTAAATTACCTTTTATTGTCTTTTTCTGAGTATGTGAGGAAGACAAGAACATGAGGGCTTTCTGTACCTTTTTGTGCAACCTTTTCAGTGAGGTTCTCACTAGTTCCGCAGGACTCAAGTGTTTTAAGGAGTTGCACAAGTTACACCATTTCTTTTCGTGTGGAGCATTTAAGTCACTAATGGGAAAAATTATAATTTATATATTGTTTTCCTAAATATAGTATCTCCAGTAGCTTTATAATTAGTTTTTCTTAATGCATGCGGAGGACATAAAGATTATTTAACTTCAAAGAGGTTTCAATTCCTATCAAATAACCAGAATAATCAGAGAATTCACTAACCCAGAAAGTGTTCACCAAATGTCTTACAGAGATTTTTTAGCACTTCCTCTGGCCTTGGGAAGCGAAAATGAGAAAAGGCATGTCAGAGAAACTGAGATTTTAAGTGGGTTGTGTGTATTTCCCCTAATATACCAAGCAGACTGCATAATATCCCTGACCTATCACCTATAATCTTTACCTGTCATCTATTTAAATTTGTAATTACCTTGATAAGGTTGTCTATTATTAAATCCATGTGTAGTTAAATTTGGAGACAGTAAGAAACTTTAATAACAGGTGAGCTCATTGTAACTCTCTTTAAGTCTGTACATAGATTTTGAAGCTACCTTTCCTCATAGACGTCTCCCTTTTAGGGAAGGATGTAGCTGTCTCCACTCTACCCCCAACACTCACCTGTTTAAAATGAGATTTTGCCTTTTACTCTTACAGCCAGCTTCTATGCAGATTTCATGTCTGTGTCATAATTTCACGTTTACCGCTGCTGGGATGATCGTAGTACATCTTACTGCCCTCAGACTCCTACCTGTATGATGGCCGGGCCACTCACCTCTGGGGCAGGTTGCATTCTGTCCAGAGACTTGACAGAGAACGTTTAACTTCCCTCACAGTGGTCTCATCAGAGATAAGCCTTGTAGTTTGATTTTAATACTGGCTTTGGAACCCAGGTCGTGCAAATATAACCATTCAGGAGAGATGAACATCGTTACATTCCACTTACTTGCTGAGTGGTTTCCAGTGGACATTAAAACCCTGAAGCAAGTACAGACTGTGGCCGATCTGGGGTTAAGTGGAGGTGCCAGTTCCGCTGTTACCTGCGGGAAGCTGTGGGACAGCAGGAAGGCTGGGTCCCCTGTTCTCGCACCAGCTGCGTGACCCTCTGATCTCTAATGGAGCCGAGCTTTGCGTTCAGAACATGACCCGAAAGTCCCCGGTAACTTGTGTTAGACAAACTTGAAAGGAGCCTGGAGGCTTTAGCCAGCACTAAATGATGAAGATTTATGCATGGGTCTTAGGGTTTGCAAACCATCAACACTAGGCAATACCAAGAGTATTCCAAAGAAGACAGAAAAGCTTAGCGCTGTCGTTGTGATACGTACCTTCTTCAGAAGAGTCAGTCCTGCATTCTTAGCCTCTGGATGGGTCTGAGAGGGTCATCCGCTACATGACCGCTGGTCTGGATGCGTGGACCATCTTTCCCTAGCCATTCAGGGGCTAATCAGAGGGTTATCTGAAGTGGTACAAGTAGACAAGGATGTAAAAAAAGGTCAAGTTCCCTCTGACTTTTTTCTCACTTTTTTCTCCCTTTTTTCTTCCACTGTATGTACCTCTACTCTTGCTTAGTAAACATCGATAACAGGATTGTACCTGGAAGATTTGTGAATACTGACCATTGCTCAGTATACTATGCTTACATTTCCTTTCCTGGAATTCCAAAGCCAAAATTCTACCGGCACCGAAAGAATATTCACATGTATTCTCTACCAAATGCTCATATGAATACCACAGTTCAGTCTGCTTCATATTTATGTCATGCCTTTCTTACACAGATCGTTTTCCTGGGAGTTTCTAATTGCTTCCTCTTTTTTTTTTTTCTCAGCAGGAGATGCCAAGCCTATGCCATCATCACTGTATCCTGGGTTTTGTTTCGTTTTGTTTTTCAGCTTCCGACTTACTCTCTCAACATTTATTCTGTCCATTCGTCTTGAAACCTATTGAATTCCTACTCTGGCTGGCTCTGTTTTCTTTGTGTTTGGACTGTGCTTTCCCAGTACCACAGTTTCCCCCTGTAGTTCTGGGCGTTTTTCTTTTGTCCTCACATTCTGTTATTTTGGAGAGAAAGAATAATAAATGAGGATGAAGGGAGAGTTGCGTGAGGGACCAGTAAACAACAGAAAAAACTCCCAGCCTCTGCAGACAGAACCGCATGTGGCATGACTGGTGGGCAGAAAACCAAACACACAGTGTCCGTCTCTCTCTCCACGCGTGCACGCCACCTCCAGGGGTTTCCTCTGGAAACTGAGTCAGCAGTCTGGCCGGCCCCGGGGCAGTTTCTGCAGCTGTTGACACCCTAGAGCGGTTGGCAGATCGCAGCCAGCAGGCCGGACCCGCCTGCCAGCTGTTCTGGGGAGGCCTGTGGGCTAAGGATGGTTCTTACATTCTCAAAAAGTTGGGGTGACCAAAAGGAAATGAGGACTTGGTGACATGGAAAAATTACCTGAATGTCACGTGCCAGTCTCCATGAACAGCGTTGCTTGGGACACCAGCACACTCATCGGTTTGCGTACTGGCTGCGGCTCATTGCCGTAGCAGAGCCTGTGTGTGGTGTGCTCCTGGCCTTTCACTGCTGCTCGGGCTCTGCAAGTGACGGCCATGCAGCTGAAACCCAACAGCATTTTAAGTGCCACCTGTCGCTGTGTGGCCTGTCGTTTGAATCTTTAAAAACAATTGCCGGCCCTGGCCGGGTGGGTCAGTTGGTTGAAGCGTCATCCTGTACACCAAAAGGTCACTGGTTTGATCCCCGGTCAGGGCACATGCCTAGGCTGTGGGTTTGACTCCTGGTCGGGGCACATACAGGAGGCAACTGTTTAATGTTTCTTTCTCGCGTCTGTATTTCTCTCTCTCTGAACCCCCTCCCCCACTTTGTCTTTCTCTAAAATCAATAAACATTCTTGGGTGGTGAGGCTTAGAAAAATAAATTAAATATAGTAGTCAAGTAAAATAAAAATTACCACAGCAAACTATCTTTGAACACAAGAAAAGAAGTGAAAAAATTGTTCTCTTGAGGCAAAGTGGAGTACGGATTATCTTGTTACTGAGTTAGATGGCAAAGCCTGGTGTTCATTATGCAGCAACACTAGAGTTGTGATAAAAGACACACTATGTGCAACATTACAGGATTAACCAGTCCTCACAATATTCCCAAGTCGGAGGAAAATCAAGTATCAGAAAAATAAGAAAATTCAAAACAGAGCATCTCATCACAGCAGAATTTATTTATAAATTTTAAAGAGTGTAATGAAGCTACAACCAAAGTGAGTCTCTGGGTAGCTCATCGGTTAGCGAAGCAAGGAAAGCCATTTGCTAACGGTGACCGAAATCACACGTGATTGCAGCAGTGTAAGCAACGTGTCCTGAGAAAATTTGTTTCACACAATCAGTCCAGGATTTTGGCAACATCATCAATATTCATTGACGAACAAGGCAAAAGATTCCTAGCTGTTTTCCTTGGCTCTTGAAGTTACTGATACTGATCAGTTATTGATATTGTACTTAACTAGGGCATCAATGCCAAGTTTCAGACTACAGAGTTAGTCTCTCCAAGTAGTCTGTTTGAAACAGCTCCAGGCAGGATGTTTTCAAAGAAGCTGAGAATCTAGTCGTTCAGTTCAGACCTAAAGTGGAATCTGCTTTGATGTGTAACAATTGACAGTGGAAAAAAATAGGAGGTCTATCTGGAAAAAGCCCAACCATTGTTAACATAATGGGAACGGTTTACATGATATCAATGTAACCTGGCAGCCAAGGAGAGGGGACTGGAATGCGCATGTGTGAACAATGACGACTTCACTGTGCTAGTCAGCGGGGGCGGTAGACACATGCGTGAGTGAGCATGTGGCTGTCGCATTCAAAATGACTGAGTGAGTAGAGCAACGAATCTGCATCAAATTTTACATTAAGCTTGAACATCCCTCTGCGGAAACTATTCAGATGATTCAGAAGGCCACAGCTCTGGGCATCTGGTGATTGGCAGCTTCATCACAACAATGTACCTGCTCATGTATCACATCCCCTGCAGAGTTTTTTGGCAAAACATCAAATCAACCAGGTGACTCAGCCACCGTACAGCCTAGATTTGGCACCCTGCGACTTCTGACTTTTCCCAAAACCAAAATCACCTTTGAGAGAGACGAGATTTCAGACCATCAATGAGATTCAGGAAAATATGATGGAGCAGCTGATGGCATTTGGGAGAACAGTGTGAGGTCCCAAGGTGCCTACTTTGAAGGGGACTGAGGCATCATTGTCCTGTGTACAATGTTTCTTGTATTTTGTATCTTCTTCAATAAATACCTCTTTTTCATAGTACATGGCTGGATACTTTCTGGACAGACCTCGTGTGTGGAGCAGAAAAGGGCTTAGTTGGACAAATGTACAGAATTTGTGGAAATGGCACTTGAAGGTTGTGGTTATAGATAATATTATCAATTGGCAAGCACTTTTTGGGAAATACTTGAATCTCTTACATGTGATTGAATGAGTAATGCCAACCATGAACTTCTTTTGCTCTTGTAGACTTAACCAACATCATTTCTGTGAATTTGTGTAAGAAATAGGTGCTGACTTCCCCTACCCCACAGCAATTAGGGAGGTCAGCAGCAGGAAAATTTCACTGCGAGTTTTACACTCAGGGCTGAGACCGAAATTTTTCTAAACAAGAACCTCCTTCAGCCACTATTATTAAACATTGAATGGCTTTGAAAATCAGCTTTTGCTGAGTTGATACTGGATTATCAAATTGGCATTTAATATCTATTATTTTTATATTGTAATACTTTAGAAATAGAACTTAAATTCTAATGATTGAATGAGCTTTTGATAATTTGATACTTGATACTGTTTCTTACTGAAATCGGCCTAACGTTACAAGGCTGATACTTGTCCGAGAACCTTAGTTGTGCTGTCGTGAAGTTCTTTTCACAACCAGGAACGTTTCCATCACAGCAAGTGCCAAGCTACTTTCTACCCCTCCCGTGCTATTAAAAGTTAACACGAGCTGTAAAAGCTTCATTCTCACACAGTTTTTGCTGCCGGTATATTTTTCTGAGCTCAGTCTACAGTTCTAGTAGTTTCCTTCCCTGTGCTACCTCCTGCTATGGTGAATTTCTCCTCCTTGTTACAAGTTATTTAACTTTCATAACATTGAGTCCCCAGAGGAAAGATAAACAGGTTCGCTCTCTTGAACTAGTAATAAAGAAATCGCAAATTCATGCGGACTTTTTTTTTTGTTCATTTTATGTTAAGAGCTAATTCTGTTTTACTGCTAATCTTGAACTCTTCCCTAAGTCTCGTTTGCTCATTGCCTCATCAGCGGCGGCCTCAGGTTCAGGGTCATCCTCCCCTCCAGGGGCACAGAGTTTGGTAGTGAAGAGAGAAACGATCGTAATTACAGCACAGTGCCAAATTACGGCAATGGAGATGTGGACAAACGCTGTGGGGTGTAGAGCAGTTTCACATGGAAAGTGATGGAGATGTCTTCCAAACACGCACACACAGCAGTATTTGAACGGGAACTTAGAAATTAAAGCCAGAAGGTCACCGGGCAGAGGACAGGCATTCCGGGCAGAGGAGCAGCACGGGCACAGGCTTGGAAGGCGAGAGACGGTAGGACGCGGTTGCACACAGCCCTGCATAACGGGGGCTGTGGCAGAAGGGAGGCTGGGCCAGTGCATTAGGACCAGACCGTGAAGGGCCCTGGACAGAGCGCCCTGAAAATCTGGTTCGGGATGCAGATCTCTGTCGCAGTAGAGCTGGCTCATTAATTCAAGTAACATCACATCCTATCAGGTAATTGAGTGTTAAACCAACCTGTTTGACATAGATTTTCCATCTACTTACACTTCCTCTTCATTTGATATATATGCAGTATAAGAGCCAAATTACCATACCTAGCACTAGTGTAAATTCAACTGAGACAGAAAACGTACTTAAGTTTGAGATTTTTAGTAGTTTTTATAGGAGGAAAAGACTTTTAAGAGGTATTGAAATGGTCTAAAAGGGCAGTCATTCTTGATTTTGTCTTTACAAGCTTTAACCATTTTTGCAAATTGCTTATTCAATTTGTTATTTTCTGAAACTTAAATTTTTCTTTTTTCTTTTTTTTAGTGGACAGAAGACTGCAGAAAATCAACTTACCCTCCTTCTGGACCAACGTGAGTAAATAGCAGATGATCAAAACTCACATTTTCCTATGTAATGATCTCAGAAAAATAATGGGAGTGAATAAAAATTTAAGTCATGTCCTTTAAGAAAGGCAAAAAAAAATCTTTTTCTCAGGTTTGTGTATTACGTATTTGACTAAGACCCTGGACAAATGTGAAAATACTCTATGATTACTACATCCATTTCTAGCCTATCAAAATCATAGGAAAAAAAAAAAAGATTCCCGTTCTCCACTAAATTCTCCCGTCTACTGCTAGGCATTTTCCTCATCCTAGAAACTCAGAGCCTAGTCATGATCTGTGCTTCCTGAGTATTAACAACCAGATTTCACTGGGACAAAAAAGTATAGGATCTTACATGTGAAACATTTAAGAAATAAATCTAGCATAATAATCAAAATCTATCAAGGGGAAAACAGGACTGGAAGACAGAGGGAGGGGCCCGTATTGTGGTTTAGTGTATTCAACGTTGATAATTTTAGTCTAGTTACAGGCATGGCCTTTTCTGATCCTTTGTGGCTACATGTCTGTGAGGAAGAGGTAAGAACAGCTCACCTGCCCCAAGGGTACCAGGGTGTGGGAAAGGAGGAAAGGGATGAGGCTGGAGAATCTTGTTTGGCTTGCTCTTCCTTCTACACGAAAGTAGCCTGCTGGGGGCAGGGAAGGCAGAGGACAACTTGAACCCGGGGTATCAAGATGACTTTGCGGGTTTTGTGGCGCTCTAATGGTCTATTTCGTACTGCACTTGCCACATTCTAAATAGATAGCCTCTGTTCCAGATACAAAGAAACTGTAGCAAACTAAATTCTTTTGATTTACTCACCTTTCTGCAGAAAGAGGCCAATATTTGGCAGGAAGTAAGTTAGACGTCATTGCCAAAGCCAGCACCCCGCCCAGCCGTCTGGGAGGGCTTGGCCAGGCCCTCCTTTCTGTCACCACTAACCAGCACAGTGGCGGTCATGCCCAGTCGACTGTGCCCTGAACTTGGCTGATCTCACTGCCCCAGTTCATGGGACATTTAATGAGTATGTTCCCCATTCAAGGCTCTGCTTCTACTCCGTTTCCTGCGCCCCTTATACGTGTCCACGAACCGATTGCTCCGCAAATCTTCCCTGCTTTTAAGTGGTTCCAAGTTGCTGAGTGTGTCAGTGTGTGTGCACACGTGTATGACACACATATACAAATAAACGCCATTTTCTTATATGTATACAGCAGCATAATGGGAGTATTTTTGCCTGGGGTTTCTGCGGATTCCTTCCGACCTCGCTAGGCAGTTCCCAAAGCAGAAATCCCCAGCTCCACTCCGATCGTCCCTTCTCTCCTCTGAACTAGCCACGGATCTTGAGATCTGGCAGAGAAGAACCTCGAAGGATGACAAGTCCTCCCGTCCCTTTCGGGGCATCCTTTTCACTCAAGTGCGTAGATTCTGGAGAGAGGTGTGGGCAACCATGAGAGAGGAGAGAAAACACCTGTTTATCCCGCCTGACCAGTTACTTCGGGGGCGCCGGAGGTCAAGGCCCCACAGCCCGAGCACCCCTGAACCATCCGCGTCCCATTAGCGTTTCTCCTCTGCTGCTCACTGGGCTCAGCCTCGGCTCTGTCGTTTGTATGTATCGGCGTGTGTTGTAGCACTTGGGCTAGGTGCCAAGCCACCTGGGGCGCCAGGTGGGTTCAGTCAGTGCTTGATACTGATTATGATGATCTGGGCACAGCAGATGCTGCCTCCAAAATCGTTTAACGTGTGCAGTTTGTGGTAAAGTAGTAAAATATCCTACCGTAATTGCTGTTGATTGAATACTGACGCTGCTAAGTATGCGCCGCATAGTTCATGAAATCCTCATTGCCCTCCTAAGGCAGATACTCTTGATTTCTCTAGGAAATGCAGGTGCCGTTGTTCAGTATGAGATAGTCTAGAAAAATATTTAAAGAGAAGTAAAATAGGGGCTTATGGCTAAGCTTTAGTTGTTAAAATAATGTTAAGCAGATGAACAGTGCTTACCAAGAATTCTGGTTATCGGAGCTTTGATTGTAGAGAGGTTTCCGGGGTCCCCCACCGCCACTTCATTTAATTCTCCACTGGAATGAATTCGTTTCCTCTCCATTTCTTCTTCGGAGTTCTTGATCCTGATCAGGGGTCCGCGCCGAAAATGAGTCAGGAGTTCGGGGCAGCCGTATGGGCGTGGTTTGGATTTTATTGGCTGTTAGGATGGGAGGAGCAGCCGACTGGAGTTCGCGGGTAGAACACGTGCCTCGTCGACTGTGCCACCGGTGGGCGGGGCTCCAGAGAGCCGCTGATTTCTCACTGCTGTTAGACCCGGAGATACCGGTGCACGCCAGGGGCCGGGCGAGGGGCGCAGGGAGCAGGTTGGAAGCACCTGCCTGTAATAGGATGAAAAGAGTTATTGAATTGTGTGGCAAAATTTTGCATGTGAAATTATGATCAGCCAGAAATGCAATTTATTTGTCTTTATATAAAACTTTTTCCCCTAGGAATTAAGGAGGATAGTATTTAATATCAGCTGCTAAGGAAGTGGCATTTCGAAAATGCTTTGAAAAGCACAGAATTTATCCACTGCGATTCTATTTAAATGTACGTGTCCGGAGTCAAGCGTGCTTTCCTTTTCCACCTGCATCACGGCCCTGGCGGCTGCTGGTTAGTCTCATAAAGCCGCATACGTACACCCGGGCTCCAAGCTCAGCGGCATTATTTAGAGAAACAAAAAATTATTCACGGCAATAGAAGTATAAATAGGACCACAGCTCGTGACTTTTAGGAACTGACCGATCTCTGCTACAGACCCGAGTCTGGATCACATTTTTATTTGACAGCCTGGTGACGCTGCATACGCTAGAGCCCAGCCTGCGCTTTTCTGGAGCAGAGTAATACTGGGGCAATGACTGGCTATTTTTGGTATAGTTTTTTAAAAAATCATTGGGGTGACATTGGTTGATAAAATCTTGTAAGTTTCAGAGGTATAATTCTATAATACATCATCTACATATTGTATTGTGTTCACCACCCCAAGTCTAGTCTCCTTCCATGTATCCCCCATCCCCTCTCCTACCTCCCCCCAACCCCCTTTTCTGCTAGTGATCAGTATACTGTTGTCTGTGTCTATGAGGGTTGTTTTGGGTTTTTGTGGGGGTTTTTTGCTTAATCCTGTCACCTTTTTTACCCAGTACTCCTCGCCTCTGACAGCTGTCAGTCTGTTCTCTGTATCTTAGGCATAGTTTCAAGCTGATAAATCACTGAATGGCACACCCTCAGAGGCTGTTTGAATGTAGTAACAATTGCCAGAAGATAGCACTTTCATATCGACAGACTAGGTATAGAGTTCACCCACTAGAAAGAAATATGGCCCAGGTCCATTAGTAATGGAAGGGCGTGGACATTGCTGTATACTCAGCAGAAATTGCTCCATGTACGTTGATGAGTAGGAAGCTGGGCAATGGGTGTGACCCCACAGTGCTTGGTCTTGGATTTCCGACAGAAGAATGAGAAGGAGAAGCACAGTAGGCAGAGGAAGGTGGCTGAGTTCATGGGAAGCTGATACGTGGTGCTGCTTTGGGGTCTTCAAGGATGACCCTACTAAAGCCAGCAGTGATTTGGCACTAGTGCCAGACTACGAGGAAGTTCTGACTAGGAAGCCAGTTAGTGAAGTTCCCAAGCTTAGACTAAACTTTTGCAGAGATTTAGGAGGAAAAAAAAAGGGGGGGCAGGTATTTTCTAGCAGTGATATTCCAGTTACTTGTAACTCTGGAACCAAAATTGTTTCTTTCACACATCACCAGTCACATTAATGTTTCAGTATGTATAATCTCTTCTAAGACTTCTGAAACTACTTATGATCATGTACAACGTAGGACAGAAACACTGGGAAATGAGCGTTTGCAAGTTTTCATTTGAAGACTAACTTCTGTATTGTCATTAAGAATATATCTCTTATAAGGGGACTAAGTGGTAACCGAAAAAAATAAAGATTAAATTTTAAAAAAAGAATATATCTCTAACATGTCCATATAGATATAACTACCTAGCTCCCATTAAAACTGCTTTTAATATTTCAAGATGCTACGCCTCTCATTACAGCTACCGGGGGCCAGTCCCATGGTACACCATAAATCTTGACTTGCCGCCCTACAAGAGATGGCATGACTTGCTCACTGACAAGGCATCGTCGGTAAGCCATGACTCTTAACCCTTCCGTTTCTGACCTCACCGACTGTAATCGCACCGGTACATGCACACGTACTTCGTGAAATTACACAGCACGTATTTTAAGAATGAGCTTTGGATTCTTCGCTGCCACTTACAATAAACGATAGCAGAGGAAACGATGCCGTTCCTTGTCTGTTGCTTCGTGCTCTTTTTACTGGCCTCTGCCTTTGCTTCTTTCCCTCTGTCTCGTCTGCCTTCATCTAAGAGGTTGATCACATGTCATGTTAAAGATGTGTTGTGTTTATACTTAACTGAAAATATTTTCCAATATCGCTGTTTTATTTTGCTGCATACGAATAAATCAAAAGGTCTTTATCTGTTCTCATTATACCAGTATTAATCTTACATGTCAGTACTTCTTTATGTTTCTTATTAATTAGTTAATTAATTAATTTTACAGCTAAGGATAATCGTGAACTCCTTGAAGGATGTAGTAAATGCTTTTGTTCCAAGTGGAAAAATTATGCAGATTGTGGATCAAAAGTTGGTAAGAAATATTATTTCCTGTAATAAATTTTAAACACGCCCAGTTCAGAAAAGCCTCTGGTATTTACTTAAAGGCGTAATTTTACAATCTCTTATAAGGAGCTTGGACACCTCAGCTTTCAAAACGTCAGCTTTCTCCGCAGGGAGAGCTTACTGAGACACACCACGTGTGGTGGTCCTGAGGACTGCCTGACACGCTGCAGGGACAGCGCAGTGCCTGGGTGTAGTAAGTGGTGAATGCATGCTCTGCGAGTCCTTTTTGTGTGTTAAATTGGAGGGTCTAGTCCACAAATGTGCTGTCTTAGGCCACAGTTCATATAAATAGCAAACTGGTGAGCAATGAGACTTGTAAATTTTCAACATATTGTCTTAGCAAGAGGCTATGTGAGCTTAAATTTTGATCTCATTGTTAGTGAATCGTTGCAGTTAAGGATAAAAATATGATGTTCGCCATCGAAGTTGCTCACATGTTTACTGTTTGCTAACAGAATGCATAGCAGCTTAGCCCACGATCATATATTAACTGAAACAAGTTTTCGTGAATGACTAGATACAGGTTTTTGCTGTGTGTGGGAAGGAAACAGTAATGAGGGTGAAACGCCGTTGGCTAACGGGTGGGTTTGAGTGGAGAGGTAAGGAGGCTTCTTGTGATGCTCCCGTTGTGGGTCACGGCAGGGCATCCACATGGAGCTGCTCCAGTGCCCCATCTCTGCAGAAGAGGGTGAAACAGAAACAATCTCAGACGCATGTGTCTCTGCATAATACCTGACGGAGAACAGATGAGCATAAGGGTGCAAAAGCAAGAGTTAGAGCGAGTATTACACAGATCTTTTAAAAATACACGATGCAGAAGTGTCTTAAAAATAAGATCACCTTGGGGCAGCAATCTCTGGAACACATTCTGTGTAAAAGAACCAGATCTCAAAGCAGCACCTGAGGTTGAATGATTGTTAATTTGTTTGGTTTTCAGCCTGGTCTACTCGGCAACTTTCCTGGCCCCTATGAGGAGGAAATGAAGGGGATTGCAGATGTTACTGGCATACCTCTAGGTAAGGTTCATTTCTCAGCTTTTAAACAGTTTAATAAAGCACTTTATGGTATATATCCAGTGAAGTGCACAGATCTTAAGAATACAGCTCAATAGAATTTTTAAAAATACTTATGTGCGTGTAATTGCAACTCAGATCAACACACAGAGAACTCCAGCCGTCCAGAATGCTCCACCATACGCCTTCGTAGACAGCCGCCTCCCCAGGTGGCCGCTGTGCGGACTTCACCTCTGTTAGTTTTGCCTCTTGAACGTTCACAGACAGAACTGAGCAGTATATGCTGTTGTCTGCTTTCTCGTTCGTGTTGTATGAACAGGAGATTGGGGTTGTCCCAGATTTCGGATATTAAGAATGAACATGTATGAACTTTCTTGTGTATGTCTTTTGATGGGCGTATGTACTCATTTCTCTTGGATATACAAGGGGGACCCCCCAAAATGGAATTTACTTGTAAAAATTGTGTGTTCTTACATGCTGACACTTCCGTCACCTTCAGAACACTCTCTCTTTGATGTAATACACGAATCAAGACATTTTTTCTGCTGCTCACACCAGTTTTTGAGCTTGTTGATTTTGATGCCTTTTAGGGCTACTGCCATTTCTTGTTTCACCTCTTCCACATCGGCCAAACGTTTCCCTTTGAGGATGTTTTTCGTCTGGGGAAACAAAAAGCTGCTCATAGTGAGATCAAGTGAACAGGGAGGGTGGGGCACAGGGGTCATGCTCTTTTCGGTCAAAAGTTGCTGAACACAGCGTGGTATGGGCAGGTGTGTTCGTAAATCACCCATCGTTAAATGGGCAAATGTGTTGAAAGAGTCTTCAAAAAAATTCATGGATAGTGCTTTTTGTGTCCATTTAAGAAATCTTTGCATATGCCAAGGTCACGAAAATATCCTTCTCTGTTCTAGATGTTTTTCACTTACTCATTACATAATCTGTCTTGACTTAACTTTGGGTGTGGCAGGAGCGAGGGGCCACGTTTCAGGGTTCCCACGTGGGATGTCCATCCAGTGGACTAAGCAGCCTCTCCTGGCAAGACCGTCCTTCCCTCAGTGACCGGCAGTGGTGCTCTTGATGGAAATCAGATGGTTGTACACGTCTGATTCAGGCTGTGGACTTTCCGTTCAGTTTCATTTATCTGTTTGTCTTTACTTATACCAGTTCCATGCCACTGCAGTCACTACAGCTTTATAGTCAGTCTTAAAGTATGTCGTGTAAGTTTTCCACCTTTATTTTTTTCAGAGTTCTGTTAGCCATTCTAGACCCTTTGCATTTCCATATAAATTTTAGAATCAGCCCGTCAACTTTGACAAAATAGCCAGCTGATATGTTGAGTGGGATTGTAATACCGTGTCTTCCAATCCATGAACATCGTATGTGAAATTTCAGTATTATTTAGGTTATTGTTTTTCTGAGCTGCACTTTTAACTGTTAGAGAGGATGTCTTGCATATTATTCATTCATATATCCACCATCATATTGTTTCTTGTAGTCTTCATATTCATCACGTTTTTAGGCATTGATGTTTTTGGAAGCCGTTTTTAAAATTTCATTTCCAACTAATAGTATTTAATGAAACTTTTTCTGCCACCCCAAAAGTTTTCTTTTTAAGCTACCAAACAATAAAATTATCTTGAGTAGTCTGTATACCCTGGTTTTACAAGAGATGACTGAGAATTTCTGGAAATCAATAGTATTTATCACCAAAAAATGGCTAGATTTTTTTTGTTTTTGCTTCTTTAAAAAATGATTTAAAGGGAGGTCTCAAAAATGATCTAAAAAGATAATTAACATACAGAAAATATACATTTGTAGGAGAAGTCTTTAATTTCTTTATTATGTAAATAACTCTAGCAAATGAATATCACATAAATATCTCGAGAAAAATAGATTAAAAAGATTAACCAATGATTCATAATAAAAGAAAGTAAGAGTGGAATTTCACCAAAACAGAAATCAAATGGAAAAAAACCCCACATTAAACTGGGGTGAAAAAAACATGTTAAGCCTAACATATTACGTGAATTGGAACAGTGAAAATGTATATCATTGAATTATTAAATGCTAAATGGTATTATTATTATTACACAGTTTTGGAAGAATATACAGAAATTAAAATATTTTACAGTGAATTTTCTTCATAAGCTCTGCACTTATTAATACTTCCTCTATTTCTTTTCTCAGCTTCGAATATTGGTCACACTCTAAAAATCTAGGCAAAATCCTTCTCAGTATGCAACCAAAAGCCAGATGCATTAAATTTTTGTAGTTGAGTCTCCCGAAGAAAACTAAAAGGAAGCATAGGGGTGAAAAAATGTGGACGTTCTGGTGTGATAGAATTCCCCCATGCCCAGATGCTCAGCGTACCCAGTGGGTCCCCCGTTGGGGACTAGTGTTGTCACCGTCTGCAGTGTGCAGGCTGCTGACACGCTGTCACTCAGCCAGCCGCGCAGGCACGTTCAGACTGGCCTGCCACAGCAGAAACTAACACAGGGAGGACAGCTCAGCCCTTTCTTTTAAAAAGAAGTTTCTAATAATGTCACGGTTCTCTATGTTAACGAAAAAATGTTTCTGTCTTTTCTCATAGGCGAGATTATTTCATTCAACATTTTCTACGAGTTTTTCACCATTTGTACTTCGATAATAGCAGAGGATAAAAAAGGTAAGCGTGCTCAGGGAGGGTGGGCGCCACGAAGTACAGGGTCAGAGAAGAGTCCACACAGCTGGAGTTAGGACTTGTAAACTCTCAGCTTGCTTTGTGAACTTTGTGTGTGTTGCACATGGTTTTATGGATTTCGGTAAGTTTTTAAAAGTAAATTGAAAACTGTCCTTATTGTAAGACCACTTTAATGCCTATTAAAGTTTAATTCAAAAACAACTTGGAAGAAGTGTTTCAGGACTATAAACATGCTTCCCCTCCTCATGGTCTACTGATACTCCTCTTCAGGATCTGACATAAGTACCCACAGGAGGCTCAATAATCTTTGTAATTGTAATGGTCCCAGCCTTCCCTTGAAGCCCAGGACAAACCATCCATCATTTGTCAGCCAATGGCCCCCGGGCAGACCGCCTTCGCCTCCCTGTGTTTTTCCTGGCAGATCCCCAGAGTACAAAGCACAGGATGATTTAGCCTGAGTCACTCTTACTTTTGACTTGTACTTTGTTATAAAGTTTGCCTGTACCTAACCTTTGAGGTGTCCAACTATGCGTAACAATGCCTGAAGGATGTTGGCAAGTCACATTAGGTGAGGCTAACGTAACTGTGTCCGGGTAGGACAGTGTCCTAGTGGACCAAAGAATAACCACAGACCCTTTCCCCATATTCTAACCTTACCTGAAACCCTGTGTTCTCAGGGATTATGAGGAGATCTGGCCACTGTGACAAGGAGAACAATTTTATCTTAACACTTACAGTGCCCTGACTGGCGTAGCTCAGTGGATTGAGCGCGGGCTGTGAACCAAAGCATCGCAGGTTCGATTCCCAGTCAGGGCACATGCCTGGGTTGCGGGCCAGGTCCCCAGTGGGGACCACAAGAGAGGCAACCACACATTGATGTTTCTCTCTCTCTCTCCTTCTCCCTCCCTTCCCCTCTCTAAAAATAAATAAATAAAATCTTTAAAAAAAAACACAGTAACAAGATGCTGCTTAATTCTTCTTGTTGGATTTAACAGTTGTGGATATCAGTGAACCAAAATGAAGTGTCTGGCTTTAAGATCTATTGTACTATCATAACTACTTGTGTGTGTCTCTTTTGCTTTCTTTCAATTAGGTCATTTAATACATGGGCGAAACATGGATTTTGGAATATTTCTTGGGTAAGTAAAGAAAATGGTGTGTATCAGACCTTAAGGAAAGTAGATTGTATTACACTGATGAAAAGTCCCAAGTCATGCTCCAAATGTGACCACAGGGGAAGAGCGTGGGTTCCTTAGTTTTGGGACAAGATAGGAACACTCTTACTCAGTTGTTTGTGAGTTTGTACCTGAGTGGTACCTAGTGAACAGAGATCTGGAACATGCTTGAAGGCCTAGATGCACGTCTGGTTTATTGCTTAAAAGGAAGAATAGCTGTGGCTGGTGTGGTTCAGTGGATTGAGTGCCTGCCTGCGAAGCAAAGGGTCACCAGTTTGATTCCTGGTCAGGGCACATGCCTGGGTTGTAGGCCAGGTCCCCAGTGGGAGGGGCGCATGAGAGGCAACCACACATTGATGTTTCTCTCCCTTTCTCCTTCCCTTCCCCTCCCTAAAAATAAGTAAAATCTAAAGAAAAAAAATCTCTAAAAAAAGGAAGAATAGCCTTCTGTTTTTTGTCTCAATCTTTCTGGAAAAAATGTAGCAGGGCTTTACAATGAGGGACTAAGTTTGAATCTGGGGTTTACAGTTTGTAGGCTGTTGTATTGAGAACTACTGAACCTCTCTGAGCCTCAGTTTTGTCACGTGGAGAGTGGAGGACAAAACCCCTATATGGCAGTTTATTTTTATATTGGATTGATTGGGGAGACACTGGTTAATAAAATTATATAGGTTTCAGCTGTGCAGTTCTATAATACATTACCTGTACATTGTATTGTGTGTGCACCACCCCAAGTCGAGTCTCCTTCCATCACCATTATCCCCTTTACCCTCTTCTGCCTCCCCCACCCCCTTTCCCTCTGGTAGTCACCATACTGTTGTCTACAACCTGAGTTGTTGTTTTTTGTGTTTAATCCCTTTACCCCCAGCCCTCCTCCCCTCTGATGCAAAGTTCTTGTTAGGATTGATCATTAGGGATTAGATAAAGTACCTAGTATAAATGCATGAGCATCATCATTATATTCATATTATCATCATTGTTCTGAAATGTCAATTAAATTTGTCTTTTGTAGGTGGAATATAAATAATAACACCTGGGTTGTAACCGAGGCGCTAAAACCTTTAACAGTGAACTTGGACTTCCGGAGAAACAATAAAACAGTCTTCAAGGCGTCAAGCTTTGCTGGCTATGTGGGCATGTTAACAGGATTCAAACCAGTAAGGAATGTCCCGTTACGTAACATTACAGGTAGCTCTGCATCCTGCTTGTACTCTCTGTGAAGGGTGGATCTAAGGAAGCGAGGACCTAAAAAGAATATGGAGCTCCTGTTCACCTGTTCGCACTTCTTGTCACCTTTGCAGGAGTGAGCTCACGTGGTAGAGAGGAGTAGAAAGGAAATGAAGGTTTCCTGAGTCCACTCTGGGGGCAAAGGATGTGGCTGGATGTCGGGACTGGGGAATGGCCACCTGGAATCCAGTCCTGGGTCTGCCACTCAGACACGTTAGGCATGCATTCTGTGCACTGCAGATTCTTCATTAGAAAAGGGAGGCCAGTAACATTGCATCTGCTGGGGGTGAAAGTGCTTTGAACTTCTGAAACAGCCCTGTTAGTAGCAGGTGATATCATTATGGTTTTGATTAATCGTTGCATTCCCCATGCCCCGGTCCAGGTCTTGGTAGACCATGCAGACGACGGCGAGAGGGCCTTGCACAGGGTGGTCTGGGTTTCTGACTTCACTCCTTTTTTCTCTCAGGGACTGTTCAGTCTCACACTAAATGAGCGTTTCAGCACAAATGGCGGTTATATGGGTGAGTAGACAGCTGTTAAGTGAAATGGAAATTTCACAGGCGTTTTAAGAGGAGAGCTGGCTCCGCCTTGTGGGTCACAGTCTCAGCCATTCCAGGTCTGTGACCCTGTGTGTGTTTGCTCCCTGCCAGGTGTCATAGAGTGGATTTTGGGGAAGAAAGATGCCATGTGGATAGGCTTTATCACTAGATCAGTCCTGGAAAATAGCACAAGGTAATCTGGCTGCTTTATCCTCAAATTTAATGTTTATTTTCTTTAAAATTATTTTTATTGATATAATTGATGTATAACATTAATTTAAGGTATACAAAAGGTTTTGTTATTTGTATATATTGCAAAATGATCACAGTAAGTCTAACATCCATCAGCACAGTTACAAATTTTTTTTCCTTGTGAGAACTTGTAAGATGTATTTTTAGCAACTTTCAAATATACACTACAGTATTATTAACTGTAATAACCACGTTATACATTACATCCCCAGGACTTACTTATTTTATAACTCAACATTTTAACCTTTCAACCTCCCTCACTCATTTCGCCAACACAGTCCCCAGCCTTGACTACCTCTGGCAACCTCTCATCTGTTCTCTGTGTGTGTGAGTTTGGCTTGTGCTTGTTTTTAGATTCCGCGTATGTGAGATCATACGGTATTTGTCTTTTGCCTTTGGATTTATTTCACTTAGCGTAAAGCCCTCAAGGTCCATTCATGTTGTTGCAGGCAGCAAGATTTCCTTCTTTTTTACGGCTGAGTAGTATTCCACTGTGGGTATATATTATGTGCACACCACATTTTCTTTATCCATGTCTCCAACAGTGGGCACTTAGTTTGTTTCCATGTTTTGGAAACAAACATGGCCAGTGTCCGGCTATTGTAAATAATGCTGCAGTGAACATGGGGGTGCAGGTATCTTTTTGAATCAGTGTTTTCATTTCCCTCAGTGAAATACTTCCAGAGGTGGAATTTCTAGACCACATGGTAGTTGTTTTTAGTTTTTTGAGGATCCTTCATCCTGGTTTCCATAGTGGTTGCACCAATTTACATTCCTACCAAAGGTGCACAAGGGTTCGCTTTTCTCCACGTCCTCACCATCACTTTTGTTCCTTGTCTTTTTGATAAAAGCCATTCTAACAGGTGTGAGGGGATATCTCATTGTAGTCTGGATTTGCATTTCCCTGATGAGTGATGTTAGGCCCCTTTTCATGAACGTGGTAGCCACCTGTTTGTCTTCTTGGAAAAATGGCTAGTCAGAATCTCTGCTCATTTTTTAATAGAATTGTTTGGGAGTTTTTTGCTGTTGAGTTGCATGAGTTCTTTGTATAGTATGGATAGTAACCCCTTATCAGATACATGATTTGCAGATCTTTTCTCCCATTTAGTAGGTTTTCTTTTCATTTTGTTGACAGTTTTCCTTGCTGTGTGGAAGCTTTTTAGTTTGATGGAGTCCCACTTATTTATTTTTGCTTTTGTTGCCTTTGATTTTGGGGTCAAATCCCAAACAATCATAGCCAAGACCAATGCCAAAGAGCTTACCACTTACTTTCTTCTAGGAATTTTATGGTTTTAGGTCTTATATTTGAGTCTTTAATTCACTGAGTTAATTTGTGTGTTTTGTATAAGATAGTGGTCCACTTTCATTGTTTTGCATGTGGCTTTGCATCCAGTTTTCCCAACATTTACTTAAGAGACTATCCTTTCCCCATTGGGTATTCTTGGCTCTTGTTGTAAATTAATTGATTGTATGTGTATGGGTTTATTTTGGAGCTTTCTATTCTGGTTCCATTGAGCTCTGTGTCTGTTATGCCAATACCATACTGTTTTCATTGCTACAGTTATAGTTTGAAATCAGAAAGTGTGATCCATACAGCTTTGTTCTTCTTTCTCATGATTGCATTTGTTAGAGTTTTCTTATTTTTGATTTTGGCTCCATATAAATTTTAGGATTGTGTTGTTTTCATTCTGTGAAAAATGCCATTGGAATTTTGACAGAGATTGCATTGAATCTGTAGATTGCTTTAGGTAGTATGGACATCTTAACAACATTAATTTCTCAATCCATGAGCATGGAATCTCTTTCCATTTATTTATATCTTCATTTCTTTCATCAATGTCTTATATTTTTCAGTGTGCAGGTATTTCACCTCCTGGGTTAAATTTATTCCTTGGTATTTTGTTTTGATGCAGTTTTTAATTTCCTTCTTGTAGTTCATTATTAGTGCATAGCTACCAATTTTTGTTGATTTTATCCTGCAACTTTACTGAACCTATTAGTTCTAACAATTTGTGTGTGTGTGAAGTCTTCCAATTTTCTATATATAGTATTATGTCATCTATAAATAGCAAGTTTTACTTCTTCCTTTCTGATTTGGATGCCTTTTGTTTTTCATGCATAACTACTCTAGTACTGTAAAAACAATACTGAATAAAAATGGTAAGATGGGCATCTCTGTCTTGTTCCTAATCTTAGAAGAAAAGTATTCAGCTTTTCACCACTGAACATTAGCTGTGAGCTTGTCATATACAGGCTTCACTGTGGTGAGGCACATCCCTTCTGTACCCACGCTGTGCAGTTTTTAATCATCAGTGTATGTTGAAAATTGTCAAATGCTTTCTCCGCATCTGTTGAAATTGTCATACGGTTTTTACCTTTCATTTTGTTAACATGGTGTATCATATCATATCACATTGATTTGTGGTTGTTGAGCCATCCCTGCATCCCTGGGGTAAATCCCACTTGATCATGGTGTAGGATCCTTTTAGTGTGTTGTATTTTATTTTAAATTACTCATATTGAAATAAAAAAACCTTTCAGGTTATCTTCCACTGAAGAATTATTTCAGAGTTTCTGAGGTGTGAACCTCATATGGAATTCTTCATTTACGTGTGTAGTGTGTGTGTTTACAGGAAGGAAATAAATTATTTAAAAAATGTAAGGATAATGCCACTATGACAAAAAATAACCCATACCTAAAATAAAAATTGTACAAAATGTTCACTTAAATCATAAGGCCTGTTAACCTAGAAGTTAGTCTACGCAAATCTTGTAATAAAAACTGCCTGTAGCCAGCACTACATTAAAATGACTTAGAATTGACAATTCTATTTTTAGTGCTTTCCAGGGAATGAACACAGTAATTTTTTGAAAACCCAGTTCACTTATTAATAGCCCCCATTTTTAAAGTTTACTCTCTACTCCCTAAGTCCCATCTCTGGTAATTCACACTGTTTCCCCTGGCTCTGCTGAGTGACAGGCATACACAGTAAGGGGGGGGGAAGATCCCGAGGCTGTTTTGTCCCTCAGACTGGAGGGCACATTTCGGATCTGTGTTCTGCCACAGCGGAGCTGGAGCTGGTCCTGCCCGAGCCATTGCTAACCACCCTTTTTTAAAGCACGTGTTCCTCAAGTATTTGTTTTAGTATCTGTAGCTAAAAATTTTTGATGCCATGTCAACTAAAAATTTTTGCTTTTTAAAAAATGTTTTAATGCAGTTATGAAGAAGCCAGGAATATATTGATCAAAACGAAGCTACTGGCCCCGGCATACTTCATCCTGGGAGGCAACAAGACTGGGGAGGGCTGTGTGATCACACGAGACAGAAAGAAGTCTCTGGACGTGCACGAGTAAGTGCCTGTTTCGGCAGAACAGGACCACGGCGCGGACCGACGGAGGCACAGGTGTGAGGCGTGAGGCCTGAGGAGTCTCTCTCTTTCTGTTTAGACTCGACCCTGAGCAGGGTAGGTGGTATGTGGTGGAAACTAATTATGACCGTTGGAAAAATCCCTTCTTCCTTGATGATCGCAGAACAGCTGCAAAGATGTGTCTCAACCACACAACACAAGACGTAAGTAACACAAGTGGTGACGTTAAAATTACGTTAGTTCTGGCATTTCTCTTTGGCTTCTATGGAATGTATAAACCTTGTCCTATCCAGTATCAAGGGAAAGTCCCACTGAGTTCTTGTTTTGTTTTTAAAGAACTAATTTTGCTGTACTTACCTTTTTTTATTTTAACTCTGGACACCAGAATGACAAACAGGCAAGAATTAAAGGGGGAGGAAGAGTCAGAAAGAAAAAGTGGTACACTAGAACCATTACTTCTGCTTCTGACAGTGACCCCAAGGGAAATCCATTTAGGGAGCTGGAGGGAGACTGACAGAAGAACGTCTTGGTTTCTGGCTCATCTGTGTGAATAAGGCTGTTGACATCTGTGTTTAATGTGCTGAACCAACTACTTTTGTGTTTTAGAATATCTCATTACCAACCATATATGATATCCTGTCAACAAAACCTGTCCTCAACAAGGTATTTGACATTTTTATTGATTGATTGTAGAGAGAAGGGAAGGGAGGGAGATGGAGGGAAGGAGGGAGGCAGGCAGGCAGACAGACATCGACGTCAACCTGCTGTTCCACTTACGTACACACTCACTGGGTGACTCTTGTACGTGCCCTGACCGGGGATCCCACCTGCAGCCTTGGCGTACTGGGACGACCTCCACCCAGCTGAGCTCCTGGCCAGGGCTTAAACATATATACATGTATTTGCTTTTGGGGAAAGAATTTTGTCCTGTGTTTTATCTCCACCCCCCCCCCGCCCCCGTTATCTTGGGAGAAATCAGAGCTAGAATCCTAAATCATGTTCAGCTTAAGGCTAATTTTTAAAAATGTTTTTGTGTGACCAAAATAATAACTGCTGGGATGTGACAAAGAAATGGGCCACTGTGGCTTGGGCATCCAATGTGATCAGAGTATTGTTCCAAGTTTTACTTACATGGCATTGAATTAGGTATAGCATTTTAGTCTTCACTTCTCCAATGAGATCTTATGCTGAACACTACAAACTCCTAAAACTTAACCCTCTCCAAAACAGCTGTCTTGGTGGGTTAGGGTTTCCCTTTATTACATCTTTTATCTTTTCCTCACAGTATAGCTAAAAAACACACATTTCCTAAGCATCCAATTTGCTAATGGTGCCCCGCTGTGTATCCTGGATACTCCACCAGGATTTCCCCCTTGGTGCTCTTCCCGGGTCCTCCCCCCTAACCCTCCCTAGCATCAGCATGCCTCCCTTACCTGACAGAACTGATGCCTCCTGCCGGGAGCGTTCAGATCGGAGCCTGGCTCCTCAAGGAAGCCTTCCTTAAGCCCACTGACCCCGCCACACCTCTTGTCTTGTCCACGTCCCGTTCGTGGGAGCTCACGGTGGTTATTTACAGATTCTATGTTCCTTGTCATCTGTGTGCCTGCATAGTGTCCCCACTGTATGTGCTTTAAGGATGAGGACAGCCAGGTGAAACTGTTCACACTCCATACACGTTAAGCTCTGCGTGACTACAAACCACAAATGGAGGGTCACGTCACTCTGACAGCTCTGGTGGTAAAGCAGTGTGCTGCTCTGGAGTAAGACCCTGCAAAGAACTCAAGGTTCTCTCCCAAGCGTATTTATATGTTCAACCTGGAACAGTCTATTGAAATCAATTGTTTTTATCGTTAACTTATTAGTTACTTGGATCTTTACCTTATATAACATTTATTTTATGTTTTTATAATGTAATATTATGTATTATTTAATATTAGGTAACTTTATAAAGCAGTTCCACAAGAAATGTTAATATGATCAGGACATCTTGGAACTGAAAACATCCTTAAAGTAAAACTGTTGTTTCAGCTGACAGTGTTCACCACCTTGATGGACGTCACGAAGGGTCAATTTGAAACGTACCTGCGGGACTGCCCAGACCCCTGTATCGGGTGGTGAGCGCACGCCCGGCCGACAGAACGTGCTGTGACGAGGTGGGAGCTCCCGCCTGGGGCCCCTATGGCCGCCTGCCCTCCGACCCGCAGCCGAGACCCGGGCAGGGCCTCCCTGAGGCACGAGCTCGCCCCCTCGGTATGTTTACACTGCGCAGGCTGGCTGTGCAGAAACAGCTGGTTGTTTCACGAAAGTGAAGTCCAGCAGTCATTTAGCATTTGTTGAGTTTCATTTCATTTTGACATTTGGGGATGGGATGGGTAATCTATTGTGGGACCCACTTCCATGGAATAAAGCAGTCTCTGTGGGCAGCGAATTCCATTACATCTGCATTAACAGTTACAGTCAATAGCCCACATTGTTTTTCACTTTTATCTACAGATTTGTAAAGTTTTCTATGTGACTGTCTTTGCTGTCTGTGACAGCAGTATCATTTCACCAGCTTTGACGGGAGGGAGATGAGACATTCAACTGTATCATTTCTTAACGGCCAACACCTGGGCCTCTGGCTGCGTGGCAGCACTCTCGGGGGTTCCCGAAGCAGTCGGCACGCAGGGCGGTGTCTGACACACACAGTGGAAGTGTCTCCTTTTTCAGAAGCACCCTACCCCAGGAACGCCAGGAAGTTAGCTTCAAAGTCTGAGCTGCAGGTTCCGTGAGCTCACAGTGAACAGGTCAGGCTTGTGAAGGGGAGGTGAACCCACTGTCTGAAACTTCCCTACGTATCATGCACCGAATAGTTTTTCTTCTCACCAGTATGTATTTTTTTAAAAACTTAAGTTCACTTACTAAAAACGTTTTTCAGCAATCAATACATTTATGAAAAATGCTAACAGAACTTGTTGACTTTTCTAACTTGCACAATGAACTGTGAAACGCACGCCAGCAGGGCATGGCTGTATCCACTTCATTTCCGCATCAGCTGTACGCACGACATTGAATAAAGTCACTGGAAGCAGTCTCGTGCGCCGACTGCATCTGTGTCTGTGTGTCTGTCTGAGGGCGGGCGTTATCGTGGTGGTGGAGAAAGCGAAGCCGAACCACTCCGAGTTAAATCACCAGGCTTACGTGAGTCACTCGGCGTACGACTGAAGGGCTACAACTGTCGCACTGAGCCTCACCACTTCCTAGCCCACTGTTCGAGGCCCGCGCGCAGGTGTTTGAAGGCCGCTTTCCCTCCGACCGAGAGCCACAGGTTAAACCTCGAGGGCTTCCAGTGTTTAACTCTGAACGGAATATGAATATATTGTCATATGAATGCCTGAATCTCACCCGAGAGACCTGCTAGGATTTCACGGTCGGAAGACTACACTGAAACAGCATTTAAGGCTAGGGATGGGGCTGTCGTGGGTTTTACAAAGCCTAGAGGGGTGCTTTTTAACCTTTTCCATCTTATGGCACACCTCAACTAATTACTAAAATTCTGCAGCACACCACAAAACATTTTTCACCAAATATGACAAGAAATAAATACAATTTTGATTGATTTAAAATATAGTAATTACCTATCCTTTCTGCTCCAAAGTGACTTTTAAAGATCACGTACCTACACTTGTATGTATTTCTGTGTACCAAAAATGAACCAATCAGATGCAACCTTATTATGCACGGTGACTGATAAGATGCAACTGTATTGTATGACCTATATATTTATGGCTCAAGACAGGGCGTTCACACCAGATGGCTATTGTGTTGGCTACTGTAATTTTCAAATTTGACAGTCCAAGGGCAGAGACAAATACATACTAATACCATACTAAAGTCAGGTATTGCACGTTTTAAAAACTGTGGTACACAGGCTGAAATCACTGGCCTAGAGGCAACAGGAAGAAAAGTGCTGCTCCATGAGTAACACCCTTCTCCCATGCTATGTGGCACAGACTAAGGAACATGCCCCAGAAGGACCTCTCGTGAAGAGTAACAAGGCCACATTTTTCTGAGGCTATGCCACCCGACAAGGGAAGGACCACAGCCTTGCAAATCACAAGATGACTGACCAGAGTTGAGGTCACACTGACCCTTATAATTTAATCCTAATCCAATTTTGTCACGAAATAGAGACTATCGATTTTCAGCACTTTCTTGTTTAGTGACTTCAATAAACACTGATAATTATTTGTACAATTGCTTACTACTGATTTCTGTTTTTAATTCTTTTTGTAAATCTTCCTTTGAAAGATACAGCTAATTACCATTTGATAAAATGTAAATACTAGAGCATCCTTGGATCCAGGCCAATTCTTTCATTTTGCAGACAGGAAAATGAGGAACAGAGAGGTTAAATAGCATCACTATGAGTTTTTTTTTAAATCCTCAACTGAGGATATGCTTTATTGATTTTAGGGAGGGAGGAGAGGGAAGGAAGCAGAGTAAGAGAGAGAGAAACATCGATGTGAGAAACATTATCAGTTGCCTCCTGTACACGCCCCAACAGGGGGTCACACCTGCAACCTCGGCATGTGCCCTGACCGGAAATCAAACCTGCCACCTTTTTAGCGTACCGACTGATGTTCCAACCAACCGAGCCTCCTGGCCAGGGCAGCGTCAGTATGTCCTGTGCATCACGTGTCCAATGTCATAGTAGTACTCTGTGCTTTATTACAACACTGCCCCAACAGTATCTGTGAAAGAACTGTAAACTAAAGAACAAAAGGGCTCTGATGTATTAAAATGAATGCTCACATTTATACGAAAAAAAGCTGTAGTCCACAGTGTTACCTAAGATGAGTTCTTGAATCCTGACAGTCCAGTAGAAGGTGGAGATTTTCTAGGTGGAAGTCTTAAGATGACCACTGACACTACATTAGAAAACATTTACATTCTGAAATGTGCCTTACTTTTCTAGCTATTACCAGAAATTTTACTCAAATACAACAGAATTCAGTGGCAGACCACAGAAAAGGGCTGTTAGAAATTAACCTGTGGAACACCTATATAATCTGAATTTGATGACCAGCAGTAGTGGGATATACAGACAAGGAGGAAAAGACGGGGCAATCATACGTCATACAGTCCGCAGTGGAACAGAATGGTATCATCAAAAAGGCTATCTGAAATACGAATTTTGTAGCTTAAACTCCATTACTCTATGTCAAACATTTTGGGGGTGTGTGGGGATAATAAAAGAGAATGAAAAAGGGGAGAAAATAAAACAGACGATAACTAGAGTGGTAAAAGTGGAACTGTGGAAAACTCCACATCTAAGATCCACTCTAATGGGGGTTCTTGACACTTTGCCTCATTAGGTAAAAAGGGGACAATTACAAAGAGTACAGAGCCAGGACATGCTAGAAAAGGATGTTTGTTAAGCAAAGAACATACAGAAGAGAAGCAAGTGTGGGCTCTGGCAGAGCCCGTCCTTTCTCCAGGCCGCACACACGTGTGCGCAGCCCTCACCACCAGAGCACTGACCCGAACACTCTTTCGCCGGACAGACGAGCCCACGCCCCCTTCCAGGGAAACACTGAACACCCAGCGGGCGAAGCAGCAATGTCTGCGCCCGCAGGCTCACTGAGAGGCTTCACGCAAACACTGAGTACTGCTACGGTGAATCGGTGCAGCCCGTTCTAATTTCAGAGTCCGTTCGTGATGTCATCTGATCACCAGATGGCCTTAAATGGGCTGCTATACTCTGGGAGACACGGTTCATTAAAGGTGAGCTCTTGCAGTATGACAACATTTACAACTATCATGTATTTTAAATTAATCGCATGTGATTTGATAGACCTAAATATCAGGGATAACTAACCACATGTAGAAAGTCTTAATGAAAGAACATTACATAAGAGAGAACTCTGTGGTACTGAAACTTTATGTTGGGGTCAGTTCTCAAGTCAACAGCTTTCTGTCAACTGCTGGCCCAAAGCTTTTGTTATGGATATTTGAGACTGGACACATGAAATGAACTGATAAGATGATTAAAACTCTTTTTATATACGAGTCAAAGTCATTTGTAAGCAAAGGATTCCCCTCTGTGCCTTATGGAAAACGAGCCCACTGGAAGCACCAATGTGAAGAGCGAGCCAGCCCTGTAAAGACAGGGCACGCAGGAGTAAGGATCAGAGCTGCGCAGCGAGAACAACAGGAAATGCTGGCTCTTCCAGGCGAGGTGCCTAGGCAGCCACATTTGCATGGTGAAATAAATGAAATCCAGAGCCAATCATTTCTCTGACAGATGAAGAGTGACCTGCTTATATTCAAGAACGTTTAGCAATAGGCCAGAAACACGCCAGTCTAATTTTGAGTAAATACGAGACTGTTCTCCACATGGTATATAAGGTAGATACAGCTAGGAAATAGTAGAGGGCAAACCTGTGCTGTAAAGAAAATGGTCTCAAGTTTAATAAATCTCTCTGGATAGTTGATATGCCATTATTTTTCATGTCTTGATTTCTTTTTTACAGCTAAAATAGTCAAATAAGCCACAATTCTGGAATAAATTCTAAAGCATAAATGAGTATGGTAATTTAAATGAAAATGCAATTCAGGGTCATACGCAGGATATACATTTATTAGCAGTGAAAAAGCATTTACCCAAAGTGAAATGTTACAAAATACAAAGGGTACCTGGCACAGTCTGGTGAGCTCACTATTTCAGGCATCATCTCAACCTGCGTAGGGTTCTCTCTCACTCCTTTTGACCTTTTCTACCTCCCATTTCTAAGCAAAGTTTTAACTTATAAATTAAGACAAACAGGAATATTTAATGCCTAACCCTTTAGCAGTAGCTTCTGGGAAAAACATGAAATGCGTTATCTGTTCTCAAGCTCTACCTGTTTTAAAACTAAATTACCTACTAAAATAGAAAACACCAGACTGGATTACAGCAGGTATAACATAAGTCAAATGAGCAAGTCTGATAAGGTTCGTAGGCACTACAACAACAACTAAGGTGTAAGTACAACTCTTCCACCATATCGGTCTTTAATAGGCATGCAGAGAGAGAGAGTCATAGTATGTGAGGCTTGGCTTGAGTACCGAAATGAAGTTTTTCCTCTTCCTGAACAATCTGGAAAACAAATACAGAACTGAAGTAGACATACAATGTAACTCACTGTTTCAATTTCCCTGACGTCAGGCCAGTTGGATAAGAATTTCTGATTCTGGAATGAGAGTTTTCTGAGTATGTTTTGTTAAAGCTGGAGATACACATCTCATATAATTTAAATTAAGTAGCAATACAGTAAATGTCCTCAGAGGAAAATGCTCATTTAATACTTCCTGATTGGACACTGCAGTTTTATAATAAGGTATCATCAGGCTGTAAGAATTGTGAAGGAATGCCAACCAAACTCTCTTCAGTCGATCTTTAACAAACTTAAAAGATACCTGGGAAAAGTAACTGTTAACTGGTTCTGTGAAGCCTTGCGGGGTAGAAGGCTAGTTTGGGATGGTACTCCACCTCTCTCACTGCACACAGAAGCAGCTGCTGTACCTCGGCTGTGAGCTGCCATCTCAGTAAGTTTATCCGAAGGCACACAGAACCTTAATGTTCTGGTACATACATTTAGTTCCGCTAGTACCTAGTTGAAAGAGCTCAGTTTTTCATTTAAAATTAATCACAATGCTACTTGTCGGTGCAGAAATACTCTCTAATTTTAGAAAACTTACTTATTTTCAGATGGAGGCAACACAGATGGGAACTGAAATTCTGGGAAATATCCAATGGGCACTAAGACGTGTTCTAAACTCACTACCCATTTGAACAGAGTACTTCTGTTCGGCATTCACTCCGCAGATAGCCCGGACACCTGCACAGCCTGCCCTGTTCCCAGGAGCAGGAGTGAGGCATGCAGATCTCTAAAGCACAGCAGGCTGACAGCGGTAACACTGGCGTTATTTGGAAGCCTGGCACGATGGCTAGACTTGGTAACAAAAGGGGGAAACTGAGACAACTACAAGAGCACAGACTAGAAAAAAATAGCGTACGTCTCTAACTTTGACCACTGCTCTTCTTTGAACAGCCTAATTATATAGAACAGTGACTTGCTGTATAGAATTTAACATAATTTCCAAAAAAGATATTTTACAGTTAAGTCCAAACTTTATTTAAAACTACATTTTAAATTCAACATTACCAAACACCACATTGGGAGGGGAGGGAGGAAGAAAGAGAAAAAAAAATCCCACAGTGTATCAAGGCTTGAATCTGTCCCCAATTTAGTTTATGTTTCAAACTGCCATGGGCAGAAATTCGCACACTTATCAAAAATGCAGTGTCAAACTAATTTACATTTTTATACAGATCAAAACAGATGTTTATTTAGAACCATTTCCATATATGCACTGACTATGTAAAGAGAGTTAGATGAGCCTCTGAAGATATTCATGTGCTTTGGGCTCCCACTGTTTCTGAAAAACAGAATAATAATGTCTTATAAATTACTTACTGAATTAAGATATTACTAGAACTTAAGTATTTTTGTCTTCCATTAATTAAAGCACTCACTTTTAATATAAAGTTATTACAAGGAAATACTACAGGTTGCCACAACTCCCCGGTAACACATAGTAACAGCTCTAAGAGCCGTGACGGGTGAGGGTCTCTGTTTTAGATGGCAGACTGACCAGGTACTTCCCGTCTCCCTTCATCTCTCACAAAACAAAGCAAAGCAAAGCAAAGCAAACAAAAAACCCACTAGGAAAACAAATAAAAGAACTATAAAACCAAGCAAATCCAGGCCAACGAAAGGAAGGTGGTTCGGACACAGGAGCAGGGAGCAGAGCGCGGGAGGCACAGCGCGGGGAGGCCGCAGCCTGGACACAGAGCAGAAGGTGCGGCTGGGACTCCAACAAGCAGACCTGGCCGAGCACTGGGAAGTTCACTGAAGGCCTGCCTTCTCTTCACCTCATTTCCAGGGGAAAAAATCTTACATGACTTAAATCAGCGGGTGAATTGGCAGACAGTAACAAAAATCTTTTGACCTTGACACAGAAATGCTCTCCTCTGAGTGGCCCGGGGCTGTGCCATCAGACCCACAAAAAAGGCAATCTGGGACTATCACTTGGCTGTGTACTGAATCGTATTTTACACAGAATCACCTTCAGAAAAAGAGACGAGATTTAACTACTACATTACAAAAACAAAATGTGTGTTTCTTTTCATAACCTTAGTAATGTAGGAATCTGCAGAGGAATGAACAGAGGAGGCAAAGTAGGAGAGAAGGAGTAACTGGGTGACCACCCGAGCTGACAAAACCAGCAAATGTACAAGGAAGTATGTACTGCAGATAACAGAGGCAACAGAGAAAACCAAAAGCAGTAAGAACACTGAAAGCAAAGGAAGGTCTAATACTCGCTTTTCATTTAGAGGATGAAAACTACTATCTGAATTTTTAATTTAAGGGCTTGATTTTGAGAGAGAGGGTCTCCTCCAAAAGAACAACCAGTAATGAAAAGAAATGGGGTCTTCCACTTTCCTTTCTTAAACCTGGTGTATATACTACTTTGCTAAAACTAAAGATTTTTAAAATAGAAATTATTTGATAATACCATTTTAAAAATTAGTAAGGTGAACTAAAAATTTTACAGAATTATGTTTCCTTTATAATATATGGCTTAAATCTTCCAGGCACTAGTAGTGCATTAAAAACAAAAACAAAAAAAATGATTGTATAAGAATGGATAATTTTTCAATATGATATTGTTAAAACTGATAATTCATACCAGGTTCTTTCAGTGTCTGAGAATTCCCAGCTAATTCTTCAGTCTGCATTTCACATAATAATTCAGCAGATAAATGGTTTTTCTGTTCTTCCTGTACCATTTTCTTCCTTAGATCTGCCTTTAGAATGATGAAAAAAACAAAATCATTTTCATCTTAACAATATTTATTATATAAAGGTAAGTTTAACTAAAGAGAGCCAAATACCTCTGAGTATATTGTCAGTTTAAGTGGTAAATCTTCAACTTTCACAAAGTCTTCTTCATCAGATTTCTGACTTATATTACCCGATTCTGCTTCCTGCAAGATAAACACATTATGTTTCAAGAAGGAATCCCAGCTTTAAACCAGTCATCCATGCCAGAGACAAACGTGGACTCTTCTTGTAAGTAAACACCAGTAACTATCATATTTAGGGCCCCAACGCAGTCAAGCTCTCCCGAGAAGAGCAGTCTAGAAGTCAGAGAAAGGGCCACGCACCTGCTGAACAGGAAACTTTGTGAGTTCTGTTCTCATTTTATTAAACAAAGGGCCGGCTTATACAAGTTAAAGGGAGAAAAAGTAGCTATGTTTAGGGTTAAAATAATCAGAAGAACAGCTCTTGTTTCTTGCTATGTTACCGAAAACACGAGGGCTATATCCAGCATAATCTATGTGAACATTCAGACTTTCAGTATCAACCCTGTGGAGGGTCGAACAGAGATGAGGTATGAATTTAGCACTCATTTTTGCAATCACCTCATACTGTATTTTTCTGAAACTTGCATTCTTTTATTCTCTTAGTTCTCCTTTCTGATTTTTAACAGTTACCATCATCCTACCAGTACCCAAGTGCAAACTGTAGGTTTTTCTTGAAGTATTTCTTACCCGCCTCCCTCTCTCATTTAGCTCATGTTTTCTATTTACGTGATAATGGAGCCTCCCAACATTGCGTCCTCGACCACACAGTGCACAGTCACCCAGTTCGTCTTCACAGACCATGACTACAGACACTATACTTTCTTATGCTACACATTCAGCAGTGTCCTGCCTGAAATTCAAATTCAAGACCCTCTACATTCCAAGTTAATTTCACTGCAGTGCTTCCATTCAGCAACTCTCCCTAGCCACTGAATGACAACAAGAAGAAGTCTAGCGGGTAACTTAGTAAGAATTTTAAGTGCATCATTTTATTGGTAGAGAAGTAAATAAAACAGAGTCAAGAATTACTCTTTTTGCTAATGTTTTTGAAACATTATAAAATCATAGTTGTAAATATATCTTTAGGAAGAAAACTGGTGTTCATTAAAAAATATGTGAAATACATTCTTTAGACCTAAGAGTACATTGTTATAAACCTCTTCATTTTTGCTGGTAAGACAAAGTATATAAAACACATACAAATTCAAGGACCCAAAAAATAACCTGCTTGCTACAAAATTAAATTGATATAAAGGTCCAGATTTGGCAGCATATTTTCTAGCATTTTTTATGTCATTCAGTGTATAGTGATACTCTATTGCTGTCAAATTATCTTGTTTCCCATCCCAAAGTCTCTCAGGTTTATCAGACTTATGAAGTATCCTAAATACCACAGTTGAGAAAGCACGTGTAAGGGAGTAATGATGATTCAAGTATCATCATCCTTCAGTCCTGATTTTGGAATGAACTCTCTCCAGGCCACCACCTGAAACTCCGTGGAGGGCGGTGAAGGCTGGTCAAAGCCAAGGCTGAGTGCTTGGCAAGGCCGCACTTGATGTTTGCATCAGCAAGGCAGATCCAAGCCGGCGTTGGCCACAGCCGGAACCCACGGGGGTTGAGAAGGGAATAGATAATAACCACAAGCTTCAGCTGAATGCGACTGTAACTTTTGCAGAAAACACATGTATCACTTAGATAGCCTGGGAATGGAACAATCTGTGCCCACAGCGTCTCCCTGAATTTGCAAAATGTCCTTGAGCTCTAACCAACAACCCCCCGTAAAATAAACACAGAGACCATGTTCAGGGTCACTGTCTCTCTACCAGAGGACAATGTCCCACCTGGCCCCTGCTTTTCTTTGATCTGTGTTGTCTTTCTAAATCTCCTGTCACCCCCACTCAGACACCTCCACGCCGCGCTGGTCGTGGCAAAACTCATCACTTTCGTTCTCAAAATTATAAAAAGAATAGCTTTTAGGTTTTGAGCTAGTCACCTTAATTTCCTATTACCCTTCTGTTCAAGTTTAAAGCAAGCTTGAATGAGAGAGAAAAGTAATCGGACAGTTTCTAAACCTAAACACAGAGTTGTGTGTACATGCTGAAACAGTTCCCCTGAAAACCAATATGCACAGAAATGACACGCAGAAACATTCAGAAAGGTGATGATACGTACATAGTCATTCACTAGCACTGGGGAATCAGTGTCCGAACTTCCAGCCAGGGAGCTCTCGGGAGTTTCCTGAGCAGATTTCATTTCTTTGACTCTGGGCACCAGGGTTTCGGTCTCAGTTAACGGTAAGGGCAAAGTGCTGGGCTGTTTAGACGAACTGGCGGTCGCAGGCGAGCCCTTCTGGACAGTGCTATTCAGAGGCTGCTCGTTTTCCAAGATGTTGAGGGAACAGGGTTTCACAGGGGCGCTGTCCTGGTCACCTGTCATCGAAGGAGAGTCTTAACATTAGTAGTATAATGCAATAGCTGTTAAAATTTTATTACACCAAATAAGGGCAATATTAAATCAGCATATGCAGGCTATTTAACGCCCCCCCAAAAAAGCAACTATAAACTGTCCTTATCAATAATTTCCAAATTTAATTAATCAGATTCATGTGGGGATGTTTTAAAAATTAAATCCCTAAAACTCACCAGATTTATAAAATGAAGCAGGATTTTGAGGAGTAAAAATAGGTATTTTTAGAAACAACCCACATTTCTCTCTAAAGATGCCTACACCTTACAGAATTTTTTGTTTAGGTATGTAAACTTTTCTGTAACGCCTCTTTGCAGAAAACAAAGCCCTGTGTTTTCTACATTTTTAGGGGGAGAAAGGGGACATACATTAGGTCGAAAGTACCTTCAAACTTACGTTAGCTAAGAATTTAATCTATTTAGGTTTCTTACCTTTACTAGCAGTCGTTTCTTGTTCTGATGGGACACTTTTGCTTTCTGCTGGTTTTTCAAACTCCTGTTGTAGAACCTAGAAGGAAAAAGAAATGTCTCAATAGCAAGGCCTAATGTATATGGTCACTAGACAGGAGGAGGTTAACTAGTTTGTGGCTTTTGTCCAGCCTGAGACCTTTATACAAATGAATTAAAAAATACTTTCCAAAAGTGTTTCAAGGAGGCTGTGACTATGATTGCAATTTCAGGATGGCTAATTAAAAAGGTTTCCTTGTGCTGAAGAATTTCAAAATAATACACAGAACTGGTATATTATAGATTCCACTAGGTTTTATTATTTTTTCAGATCAAACTCTACCTGAAATAAAACTTAGCATCTTGCTAAGAGTGTGGAAGAGGAACTGACCAGGATGGGCAAAAGACAAACAAAGCTGAGTGCCTTCAGCAGCAGGAGAAAACAACTGAGATGCACCTCCTACTGGAAGGGCCAGATTTTAGGAAGGAATACTGTGGTGGGGTGGGAGTCCGTGATGCAAAGTGGGTGCTGGTGAACATTTGAAGCTGTTTAAGGAAAATGTGGACACCTAGGTTCCCTCCCCCAACTTCAACAGAAAACAGGAGATTACACGTTAGAGAAATTAAACTAGTTTAGTCTCAGGCCTGGGGGCCACCAGGGACAGAGGTGGGGTGCAGAAAGCAGGAATGAGGAGCACAGGGCAAAGTCACACTGGAAACGGAGAGATTTAGGGCATGCCTGTAAACTGAATGGTGAGACCCTCAGCCCCATCCCCACTTCTAGCTGCAGAAACACCAGCAGCCAAGGAGGCATACCTCTTCCCAGGCAGGAGGAGAGGGGGCACTCCTCTTTGGAGAAACTAATACACCCCAGAAAAAAGACGAATAGGTGTTGACATTTCAAAAAGCTAATTATCTACCTAACTGCCCTACAGTGAAGCCCAAAAGAAACCCAAGCGGGTTTTCAGTATATCATTCTCTAAAATAAGCACCAAAGGTACAGGAGACATTTGAAAAATGCTTCTAGATGGTAGAAGTAAGAGGGTGCTGTAAAAAAGCAACAATCATAAAAGGAAAAGAAAATGGGAAGATCAACCTATGGAGGCTAATATTTGATCATACTAATTCCAGACAGAAAAATGGTGAGAAATGAAGAATAGAAGAAAAGTCATCAAACTGAAGGGCATGATACAAATTAAAAAGACCCACTGAGTCCCCAAAGGGTGAGTTAAAAGAGGACTGCAACAATGAAGCGTATCATTGTGAAACTGCAGACCTCCAGGAAGGGGAAAGTTCTGGAATGGGAAAGAAAAAAACAGAGACACAAGGGATCAGAACTAAGAAAGGCGTTCACTGGCCTGCTCAACAGTATTGTGAACTAGAAGACAAGCAGTGTCTTCAAAAATCTGAGAGAAAATAATCTTCAGCATGGAAAAGATTTTCTCATACATATAAAATCTCAAAATATTCACCTTTTACTCACTCATTCTTAGAGGCTTACTAGATGTGTTCCGCCAAAATGAGTTAATACATCAAGAAACAGAAAGACAAAGACTGGATTCCAGAACGGCGGTCTTCTATGGATGACAAAGGGGTTCCCAAGCTGGTGGTGGCACTTGTCTGACCTGAGGGGTCATGCACGGGGACTTTAAATATCTTCTAAAGTTTCAAGAAGGAAGCTGTGGCTGCAATTTCCAGACAGCTAAGAAAAGTTTCCTTTCTTCTTAACCTCCAAATAGTGAAGAGCACTGGAATATTATGGATTCCACTATTTTGTATTATTTTTAAGCAGGTGTAAGAGCCAAACCTAGAATGGAACAGGAGGGGGAATGCTCCAGAAAGGACAGAATGAAAGCCTGGTTTCTGTAGAAAATTCCACTGAGAGATTTATCCACTTACTGGAGGGCACAGCAAAGACTGGGGCATGTGTTCAAAGACAACTAAGCAAATAAAACATTGAGACAATTACTAAACTCAGGTGAAAAAAATGTGTAAGACTAAGCAATAAACAATGTGTGCATAGTTCAGTAGTCAGTAATATTTACATAGTTTGGTTAAATCTAAACAGTTGGTTATATATAGAATTAATCAGAAGACATAATTAAATGAGGAGCTGTAAGTGACCTAAAAATCTTTACCTATTACATTAATAGAAAGTTGACAGATAACATCTAGTACACAAATGAATGAATATACACAGATGCTTATTATTCAGAAATACAGAGGTAAGTACCAGAAAAATCATACAAGTGTTGCCTCTGAAGCAGGATGACACCGAGGTAGTAAAGAGAATAATTTTATTTTGTTACATACTATTTCCATGATGGCTAGAAAAAAAACATAAATTAGAAATCCAGACCTTCTGAAGTAATCTCATAAATCTTAGGACTTGTTGCAAAATAAATAAAATACAGTGCTTCTTTTCTTTTTAATTTTATTTATTTATTTTAGACAGAGGGGAAGGGAGAGAGAAAGTGAGGGAGAGAACAGCAATGTGTGGTTGTCTCTAGCACGCCCCTTGTTGGAGACCTGGCCTGCAACCCAGGCGTGTGCCCTGACTGGGAACTGAACCAGCAACCCTTTGGTTCGCAGGCCAGTGCCCTATCCACCGAGTCACATCAGCCAGGGCGGAAAATACAGTGCTTTAAACATTGCTGAATACAAAAACAGGGTTTCAGATTTCAATAAGGACATTTAAAAAATTTGTATTCATGAAAATGAGAACGGGGAAGCTGTAAATTTCGACACCGTTAAAAAGGACCTGCTTTCAGGAGTATAAAACAGGACGGGTGGGAGGCGTGTCGTGGACACTGGAATACCTGGTCATCGTGTTCGTTTTCTTCTGTAGTTTCAGTGTTAGCCTGGAGTGAAGTCTGAACATCTACAGGTCCCTCCTCAAATTCTTCTATTTCTTCATCTTCATTCTCATCTTCTCCACTTCCATAATTAGTCAGTGCTTGGGTTTCAGCTTTGGACAAATCTACATTGATTAACACAATCTTTAAGTAAATTTTCAGTACTTAACAGCTACAATTTACTGCATTTCTGTGTTGTGCAAGTGCTTTCACATACAACATCGGAAATCTTCCAAACAGTGGGTACTGGGAAAAACTGGTGCAGAGAGGATAAGTCATTCAGTCGGAACCACACTTCGGTCCGGACTCAGAGCTGTGGGACACCTAATTCCATATCCACTACACCCACCAGGCCGTTTCAATCACAGAACTACGAAGAACAAGGCATGACCTAGCACGAAGCCTTGAAACTTACTAATGGACACTGGGCATTCTTCACTTTCCTCATCCTCCTCTTGATCGGAAATGTCAGACTGCACGTTTTTGGGACCGTCACCATCATACTCTTCAGGTGTTTGAGTCTGCTTAACTGTTTCAGTCTCATCCTTGTCCTAGCCACAAGGAAATTTGGTAATTAATTTCTTTGTTTTTCAATTCGATGCACAAAGTGAAACTTGATTGGTACTTTTATATTGTACTACTCAAATTTAGATTTTTGCAAGTTCTCATAAAATTATCTCACAATATTAAATATTAAAACTAAGTGAATGTTTTGCTTTGACACAAATACCAAGGGAGACAGTACATTTTAAAAAGGTATATAGTAAGTCTATCATAAAAATTAGTAACAGTCATTATCTAACAAAACCACAATCATTTTAGACAGCTTAGTTTTGTTTTTAAAAGACTATTTGGGGGCACACACGAGCACGCACTTTGTCTTCCTCGTCCATTTCTGCAGCAGGCGAGCCATGATCTCCTTCAAGAATCCTTCTGGCCTACAAGCAAGTCAATTCGACAAAATTTAGCGTAACTCTTCAGCAGTATATTTAGGTATTCAGTAAACTTTAATAAATGGTGCATTTTGACCATCATCCAAAGAGCTGAATGCATCTTAGAAATGTAAATAAGTCTTTCATTCAAATCTTTTAAAGTAACAAAACCAAAGCAACACCCCCTCCCGACATCTCCTTGGATCCCTAAGAGTACTCAAACGTACAAGGCACAAAACAGAAGTCTCGATCCCTTCCTTCCGTAAGCTGGCCTCTTTCAGTCTTCCTAGTCCCAGCAAATGGCCCTTCATTCAACCCAAATGCACAAGTCAGAAAAGCCTCTACGTTCCTTTCATTACCCACATTTAAACCTTCAGAATGCCTTGCTGACTCAACCACCTCCGCCTACCTGTTGTTGCACATTCAGAGCTAAGACACGCCGTTTCTTACCTGGACTACTGCAACACCCTTACAACTGGCCTCTCTGCTTCTTTCTCTCCTCTCCTACAACTCCTGTTCGACACGGTATGCACACAAAAACTTCAAATTGTACACGAGATAACGTCACTCCTCTCCTTCAAACCTTCTCATGGATTTCCATCATGCTTAGAATAGAAAGTCCTGATCACAGTCTCTATGTCCCCATAATTTGGCTTTATAAGCCTCTGTGAATTCGTATCCTAAACTCTTTAATTCAGTTAACTTGTTCCTGCCTCCCTGGCCTTCTCTCTGTTCACCAGACTAACTGCTGGGTCCTGCCTTGGAGCCTTCACACTCCAATCTGTTACTCCCAGAAAGCTCTTCCCCTTCACTGTCATTATAAACTCCTTGTCTTTCATGCCTTTGCTCATATTTCACCCCCTTAAAGAGCCTTGTGAGACTGCGCATCTAAAGTAGTCCTTCTGATTATTTATTATAATATCCGGTTTTATTGTTCTCAAGCTCTAGTCAATGGCTGAAACAATCTGAAACTTCTTTACATCTAAAATAAAAACATTATAAAAAGTGTGAAACAGATGGCTTGCCTTTATCTGCTTTAGATTTAAGTAAGAAGGGTTATCCCTTTGTTTTCGGTCCTGACCTGTTTTCCCTTTCATGAATAAAAGTCAAGAAAAGGGCACAGGTCTAGGGAAAAAGGCCCATGGTACGGCTCAAGCTGAGAGGAAAAAACCCATCCAACTTCACGCGCAACCCAGACTAATTTAACAGGGTATATGAAGCCAGAGGGGCGTGCGACCCAAGTCATGACACACACACACACAGAGTTGGCTGGAGTGACACACAAGACCAGGGATTCTACTGGGACAGGCAGCAGCTGAGGCAGGTAGATTCCTGTCGCCTCTCCTCTGCAAGCCTGAGTTACGGTAATGTGAACTGGGGATCTGACAACGTACACTTAGCATCGTTTCCCGTCTGCATTCCTAATCTGTAGTCACTGATGCTACCCCTGAGATTCTGTCCTGGGCCAGCATAGGTACTATCTGGAATCTGATTAACTGGTATCACTTTAAAACTACTTTTCTGAGGTCGTGACTTTAGTTATTAATAATAATCAAGAAACTATATATATGCTAATTACAATTACTTCTAAAATTAAAATGAATGCAATTTACCTCTTTGGCATAAGACTGTATCACTCCAGCTGCTTCCATTTTCCTTTTGCATCTCTGTTTAACTGTCATGCTATTACTATCCAAATCTTGCATGAGCTTAAAGAATGCCAGCTCATTAAACAACACTTCCGATATCTCTACAAGAAGATCCTCTCCACAGTCTTTCAGTTTCCTGCCAGCAAATTTTGCCAATGAATCCTATTCAAAATAACCAAATCGCTTTAAGATTATAGTAAACATCAACTGTGGACACAGCAATACAAATTTGAATTATAATATTCATGTGATAAAAAACCATTTTATTACTTTTTGGTATAAAGAAACTTTTAGTTCTATTCAAGCTGAAATACAGCATCATCAAATGAACAAGTATGCTATATTTGAGACACTTTTTTTTTTTGATAAAACCACTTTTATTTTTCCTTCTTCTAAAAACATGGACTATGCTATTTAGAAAACAGGCAAGTAACTATGATGTCCAGTGCCCCGTCCCCTCAAAAAACTATCATGATCTAGCACCATCATGGAAAGGGCAGATGCTGGTGCCTTGTGGGAAAAAACTCACTGAACAGGTTTTGTAAGGAAAAAAGTAGAAGAAAGTAATTGAGGCTTTAATTCATGAAAAACTTTCAATACTCTGAGCAAGATTTAATGTACACGCCTTTTATTCTTCATTTAGGTCCTTTTTTTTTGGGGGGGGGAAGGAATGGGAGGAAAGAAAAGCAGTCTAATGTTCTGAGACATAGAAAAGTATCTTACATCCAAATTGATTATTTTGGGATTTGCCCACAATTATGATTATAGTAGGCAAAACTGAGGAAAAATGCATGGATATTGATAAACAAAAAGTATTTAAATTACACACAATTTCTCTTTCAGCCTGATTCTAAAATGGAGTTTCTTCCCCACAGAAATATGCTAGCTAAAGTTATAAAGATACATTTATCTAAAAATTATCCTACAAATTCTTAAACAATGCATAAAACCATTGATTTCTTATAGTCCTTATAAATTATGTTAGTTCTATTAAATTAAACAGAGTCAGAACAATTTAAAAACTATAGAATTTATACTTTAGTCTTAAAAAAAAAAAGGGAAATTACAGTGGTGGGAATTTGCATCAAGCCTAGGGTTTTAAAAAATTAGCAAAGTGATAATACTGTCTCCAAAACCAATTTAAACACAGGAATAGAAAGGAAAATTTCTATAGGAAAAATTTGTAATGAAAATTAAAAAAATGTATTTTTTAGTTTGGAATCACAATACACATCACTGAATTACCTCCAGGGGAAATATACAGCAAGTTCCACTGTCAGGATTTTTACACATGGCACAAGGTATCCTTCCTTAACCTAGGGTTTTCTCAACCTTGGCACTTACTAACAACTCGCTAGACGCTCGATGCCTCCTGGCCTTTGTGACAAACAGAATACCGACACTGCTAAACGTCTCCTTGGCCAAAACTGCACCCCTGCCCCCTTGAGAATCACCACTTTAACGTAACGTAAGGTTCCTGTCACAGCCTACGAAGTCTCCACAACCAACAGCAGGTTTCTGGCTTCTAAAATTTTCAGATTGGCAAAAAATTATTTGAGAAAATATGGCAGAAAACTTTCTAACCAGTTTGAACTTGTAATGTTTTACTAACAAAAAAATCAAAACAAAATTTTATTAGAGTTGGAATAGGTCTTAGAGATGATCGAATTAAATGAAGACACAGGCCCTAACAGCATTACTTTTACCAGGTAAAGGAATAACCTATGAAGTATTATATCACCCCAAATAGATGCTAGTTGGATAGTTATTTGAATAAACTGTGTAATGCCAGGAATGGCACACACACAAAAACCTTCACCAGGTGGTACATACTTTTGCCGCACAAGTAGAAACCCTTACCTGTAATATACTCCCAAGCTGTTTATGAAAGAACTTCACGAACTCTTTGCTCTCATCGTTCTGCTGGGTTAGGGTCAGCACCATACGCCTCACTGAAGTCAGAAGTTGGGGAGAGCATACTTCATCCATGTGCTCCTGAGAAAAACCCCAGGTGGTTAGGATACAGACTCACCTACTGTTCAAAAAATATCAGCCCACACAATGAGATTTTATTTTTCTTGCATAAATGCTTCTCAACTTTCCGCTAAACATTTGGAATTATTTATTCGTAAGAATAGTCAAACCCCCACTCTATACACATTGGGAGGTTTTCGATTTTGATTCACCACAGCAGGTCCCAGCCAGTAAAAGAAACTGCCGTTCCAAATCCTTTCATCACTTCGTCTCTGTTCGGAAGGAGAACTCCCTCGCCATGGTTTCCACGCCGCCCGTCTTCCTGTTCGAGGTTCAGTCCAGCTCCTCTAACAAACACTCAGGCATGGGTGGCGGCGCCACGGGGATCCCGTGCACTGGGGGACGGCCCATGACATGCTCTCGATGCGCCAGGTGCCATTAGTGCCTCTGGCATCCCACGTCCGGATAACGAGAAATGTTGCAAGACATCAGGAACTGTTTCGAGGGTCAAAATGACCCCTACGTGAGAACCACTGTCCTCTCTCTCTTAACAAGCCACTTTGGCCAAGTCTGTTCTCCTGAATCTCCATTTAGAAGCATGCTCAAACTACCTGATAATCCAAATCACGGTCAGCTTTCTCAGGCGAGTCCATAAAACGCCCGTATCAAGTAACAAGGTTCTAATCCCTCTCTTGCCACTAAATTCATTTGGGCAGGTCCTCTAACCTTTAGCTGGGTAATTTTGTATTTTTTTCCTACATGAATGTGTATTATGAGGTGGCCAAACTAGATGATATCTAAGACCCCTCAAATCTAAGGACTTAAGGTCATTTTTAGAAGACTCATGTGTCCAGGGGTCAGACATGTGAGTCATGACAAGCTATACAAGTCCAGCAGACGACACCTTTCTTCGTGCTCATCTCCCAGCACAGTGGCTGCTCGGACACTCGTGAACTGCGGAGGGAGTAGCACCATAAAGGCAGCACACCCCAGGTGCTCCAAGGAGCCGTGGCAGCACGTCAAAGGCAACAAGAAACACCTCTGAAGAAAAAACGCTCCAGCCGGGCAGTGAAGAGCTATCCTGTATTCCCCACAGCGAGGACCTGCAGCACGGAGGGGCCTGGGCGGACAGTGGTGAGAGGCGAAGGTGGGAAGGCCTGCCAGATCCTGCGATGAGGCCTCCCCGAGGCCAAGGAGTCTGCCCAGTAAACACGCACCTCAGGCCTATGCCAGGCAGTCTAGGCAACAGATAAGGGTACGAGTCAAGGTTACGATACTGGAGAGAAGGTGACTGTTCTTAAGGTGGGGGGATCGACCTTTGACTCCCGGTGACAGAGGGAGAGAGAGTTGAGGAAGTCCAGCTCACGTGACTGTGTGTAATGTTGACATTAACAAAGAAATTCTATAACCCTACCAAAAAAGCCATGATTTGAAGGGAAATAAGACATGATAAAATAGTTAAAATCAAATCATTAGTTCTACTCATTTTAGAAACTTAAATGCTAAATTCAGTAAGGAAATCCTTATGAAAAGGTATCACTTAAATCAGACAAAAAAATGGCAAATGCAATAAAATTTTCTGAGGATGGCTGTATTCCCTAAGCATAAAGCAAAATTATTTAGAATTTTTAACCCTTAGAAAATAGTTGTACACATCAATTAAATATTACTACCAATATGCCTAATTTAACCAAAAAGACATGTCTAAAGCATTTACTAAATTACTCATGATAAAACAAAAATGTAAAATAAAAAAAGGACTACTTTGAGATACGTATGCCTGAGAAGCAGCAAGTCAATTCACTTGAGGGAAAGGTTTTAATCTCTTAAATAAATTATCTACCTATCTATAAGAATATGTGCATATTCTTATAAACTTACCAGAATATAAATATCCTTTTGGGGGGAGAAATACGTATTTTACAGATAACAGGAGACAGACTCACAGAGTAACTGGTGGAACTGAGGTATTTGTCTTATCCCCTCAAATTCCCTTTATCCAGACCCTGAAGTCCTGCTTGGCTGAAAATACTAAGACATTTGGAAAGATATTCTAGTAGGGAGACAGACGCATGCAAACAATTACGACACTTTGTCCTGAGTGCTGTAATGAAGGCATGTACCAATATCGTGGGGGCCGTGGAGAGAAGGAGAATTCTGCCTGTCAGAACGTGCAAAAACATTTGGGCTGGGTCCTGAAGAGAAGACTGGCTGACAGGCTGGAAGGGCCTTCCAGGCAAAGGAGATGACATGGGCGATGTGCCTTTTCGAACGCTGCCAAGCAGGATACAAGGTACGTGGGAAGGAATGGATAAGAGGCTGAGGCCAGGCTATAAAAGATTTTATGAGCTATGTTGTATCTGATCTGGGTCCCAAGCTACACTTCTCAGAGCCTGAAGAAAGAGACTGATTAGTCTGAAAAATGACAGTTGAGGTCTAAAGGATCCGTCCGTTCATTTATTATATTAATTCATTTAGCAAGTATTTAATGAGTGCCTATTATACGCAGCTACTCATCTTGGCACGGGCGATAAACCAGTGACCGTAACAGATTTATATCTCTTGACTTCACAGAGCTTTCATTTTAACAGGGAGAGATAGCACAAAATAAATAAGAAAACATTAAGTATGTTAGAAGGTGACAAGCACTATGGAGATAAGGCAAAGCAGGTAAGGAATAGGCGGAGATCTGCTCACCAAAAAGGGAACACTTGACTGAAGATTAAGGGTTCAAGGGACAAAGCGAGCAGGTGTGTGAAAGAAGAGCATTCCAGGCCTGAGTATCAGGAAGGGCCAAGGCCTTACAAGTGCAACCACGCTAGCAGAGTCTGAAGATTAGAAGAGAGAGCAAACACGGACCCCCCTCAGGAGCCATGAAAACTGCCCAGGAGAGGGCTGGTGTTCAGCTTTCACGTGGAATAATTTGGACACAGACAGGTGACCTATCTCGCCGTTTGGCTACACGACAATGTCTGCAGGCAAAGCAGTCCCTGTAACTGCCTTCTCGAAGCTCTCTCTCCTCTGGACACATTCCGACGCGGAACAACTCTCCGTGGCCAGCGTCTCACACATGGGGAAGTGCAGCAGACGGTGAGAGATGAGCCCAACAACGTATTTTGTGGTCTGCCTATGGGAATGAAAAGCCTCTTCATTTCTAATTTTTAAAATTTCCATTTAGATTAGAGTGTGAGAGAGTGCCATCTCAGGAACAAGTCTCATCTGTACTTTCCACTTCCAGCACACTTTCCCTGCCCTGTTCATTGTTATTCCACAAAATTAATAATACTGCTTACCAGTCTCGTACTCTCCCTGTTGGAAGAAATATAAATTGTTAAACCTTTCTGAAGGACAATTTAACATAATGTCTCAAAAGCTCTAAGAACAAGAAATTCTATGTCTAACAATTACTTCTAAGGAAATAAAAATGCGATGTATAAAAATTTTGCTACATCATTTAAGTGATGTTTAGAATGGTGAACAAGAAACCAAGATGAGCATAAATAGTTAACAAAGATAACTGATTAAAGTAACAGGAAATTCTGGTCTAAGAACACCCTCCCCTCGGAGCAGCCGCCAGCGCAGCGCGCCCTGCAGCGCGCCCTGCCGTCTTGCGCGGTAACTCCGGCTCTCCTTTTCTGCGCAACCACTGAGTGCTGAATCACCTTGTCCTGGGCCCACATCTAGGTCCCTTTCTCCTATTTAGTGTCTGCTTTAGGTAACTCTATCGAGCATTCACAGGACCTGTTAATTTCCAAAATGTATTTCCATTGTCTATTTCTCCCCATCGCTAGTACCACACCCGTATCTAAGCCACTGTCATTTCTCATCTGATCTCACTGCGCTCCTGACTTCTATAATCTATCACCACACGCAAACCAGATTGTTTCTTGCTTGCTTAAAACTCTTGGAGTTTCCTGGTGAAACTCTGAACAAAGTCCCCCAACTCCTACTCACGGAGGATGTTCTACATAACTAGCCCCTGCCTCCCTCTCCAATTTCAGCTCACAAATTCCCTACAACCGCATGGGTCCTCCTCTAGTTTCTTCAACAGGCCAAACTAGTTCCTCTTTCGGGCCCTTTAACTCTGTCTGGAATGACCTTGGTTCAAGCTGGCTCCTTATTTATGCACTTCTTTCCATAAATGCTCTCTCTTCAGAGGCCTTCCCTGGCCATGCAGTTTAGAATAGACACTCTCATGACATATTCTAATTCTCTGCACGGCACATACCATTATCTGATATACATTTACTTATCCTTCATATTCACTTTCTTTTTGGAGGGGGGGTCCATACTCTCATCCTCGCGTGCAGGTTCCATAACAGCAAAGTCCTGGACTTGCCCACCAAACCTGCCCTAAAGTGCGCATTCTGTAAGTATTTTTGAATCAATAATGAATATCCTGTAACCATTAAAAATATGCAGCAGAAAAAGTGATGTAGAAAGATGTTTATGGTATATGGAAAAAAGAGAACACGCATGTATGTACAAAATATTACAAAAAGGTTCACAAAATGTCAATGGGGCTATCTCTGAGTGACAAAATTATGGGTTATTTTTAGTTTTTCTTTTGTTTACATGTATTTTCTGAATTCATTACAATGGAGTACTTCATATGAATTGAAAAACAAAACAAAGTTTATTTTTAAGAGTTACTGCTTACCTTCAAAAATGGAATGACTTCTTTCATAATTGCTTTAATTTGTCGGTCTAGCTGCTGAGTGTCAATTCTAGGACATGGGACGGCAGAGATTTCACTTACAGGTTGTTGTGAGCTATGATTTTCAATGATAGGAGTTTCTATTATTTTAAAAAAAGATATGTTAGCAAAATTAGGTTTATGATATTATATGTATGCATCTATGCAAAATTCTAAAGAACATTATGATTTTATGCTAAAATAATACAAAGAAACAGCAGCAGTTTTAGCACCCCTAATGAGTGATTAAAAAACCACCATTACACCTCACAGGGAGTGTTAAGTTTTCTACACGTGGAACTATGATTTTTGCTGTTAATGAATCCAACTACACACCTTCTACATCGTTAACAGCAGGCATGGCAGCGGCACCACCGTCATCCTCAACGATCTTGCAGGTACATCTTACGTTTGTGTTACCTTCGGCCTCGGTTTTCATGCGCTCGTATTCCCTCATTCTGGCTAACGCCTGGTCCAAGTGAATCACAGTGTTACCTGCATATGGAACAGAAGTGTGTCTCCAAGATGTAAAAGCAAACTTTTTCATGTATCCCTATAAATTTATTAATTAGAAAATGTCTGAACATAGGGAAGAAAAACTGGCTTTAACAAGTTCTACCTATTGTACTAGAGGAGTACTCTGCAAACATTATCATGTTTATTTATTTAATCCTTAAGATAACCTTAGGAAGTGGATGACAGCACCCTCATTTTCAGAAAACTTAGGTAACCTGCACAAGGTTTCAGAGCCAAGTGCCAAAGCAGGAATTTAAACGTAGGTCTCTTAAGACTCTAAAGTCCTTATTTCAGTACATCATGTTGCTTCACTTCAACAGTACAAAAATAAATTCCAAAATGTCATGCAAATTCTGATGCAAACAACCTAACCTACGACAATCAATTGAGGTAAGGAAAAGACCTAAGAATGACAGTTCCCAATTCTCCTTCTTCTGCTTCAAAGATAACACCGAATGAGTAGTAAATGAAATGAAACAGGCAGGCTCAAAATTACTGGCAACTCAGAAGTGGGAACTACTAAGGGGGAATGGGTCTATCAGAGTGATGTTTGTGATTTCCCTCTACTATGAGTTCAGTAGTGAAAGGCATTTCCTCAGAAGGGAGCTGGCCTCCGAGTCCTTGATAATCAGATTAAGGCAAAAGGAAGACAATCATTTTGGCCAAAGGTAGACAGATAACTAAAGACATGGCAAGGTTGGGCCCTTTCCTTTGTAGTGGGAAAATGCCTTTGAAATCATCTGCATCTTGTTCTCATCTGACCCTATGAACCAGTGGCTTGAGGTCTGAATGACTGGATACTTGGGTACCTTTCCATGGGCTGCAGCCTGGAAAATGCACCGAGAGGTACTCACACATTTCCTTTTCCCTAATCTTTTGAAATTCAGGACTCAGGCTTTCTTTTCTCTCCTTTTGAGTTATGCAACTTTTTAAAACTTCTTACTAGTAATGAAAAAAAAAATGCAATGTGCCATGTCTGAGAATTAGAAAAATTTCAGTTCTTCTCAAGTTAAGACATTAACATTGCTACTGAGAATGTGATCGAATGAAGGCACTGCTGCCTGTGGACTTTTCCCACTGACTGACTGGAACACTTTAAAGGGTGACCTTTCTCTGAAGGGAAGGAGATTAACATTTTCTAAACTTCTGTCATGCATGCTAGAAAGATCTGTATTTTTTTCATAAGAACACGGTAGGTGAGACCCCCATTTTCTCAGTACATGCAGAGTCAGAAATCTTAGAAGATTTGCCCAGGGTCTAAGAGTTAAGAGCAGAAGATTCCTGAATTTACTGATGGATAGATTTTTAAGTCCCTATTCTACAAGAAGCTGCCTTTCTAGAATTTTGTTTCCTTATCAATGTAATTCAAAGACTGTAGTAAAGTCATGTTCTAAGATTATAAAAAGTTCTGCTTACCCAGATCATCTGTTGCAAAAGGCTCAAAATTTGAAGATACAGACAGGACACTAGCATTATCAGCATCGTTTTGCTCACTTATTTTATGTGTTTCTCTCTCAAAGTTCTTCTCAAAAGTTTCCTAAGTCATAGTTTTAAAACAAATAAAAATCACTAATACTTCATTTTTAAAAGTTGGATTAAGTTATAATTTTAACATAGAAACTATTTGCATAAAACTACACACTTAAAATCGCGACATAAGCAAAAGGTACAAAGCACCGAACAGAGTCCGAGGGGACAATCTGCAGGGCACGCGTCCTCTTGCAGACGACAACACACAGAGCCAGCTACAGATTAAACGCTAACCTGGAAAACTCAGTGCTGCAAATTATTGCTAGCAGGGGAATTCTCCTACTCCAAACCCTGGCAATGCCCAGCGCCTTACACTGTGGTACGCAGTTGTCTCATGTCGGAAGAAAAACATGACAGCATCATTCATATTTTTACATCAACTTTATTGAATTAAAATTTACAAACAATATGCCCATTAAGTATACAGTCTGAATAGTTTTGAGAAATATATACACCCACGTAGCCACCTGCCCTAAGAATAAAGACCATTTCCGTCAGGCCAGAAGGCCCCTTTGTAGCCCTCTGCAGTCAATATGCACTATGGCCCCCTCATATGACTTCTGTCACCGCGGATTAGCTTTGTTCGCTCTGGACTTCGTGTAAAGGAACCATTCAGTATGTACTCTTCACTGTCAGGCTTCTTTCATTCAGTGTTTCTGAAATTAGTCCATGCTGCTGTGTGTTTAAGTTAATGAACTCATTTGCATGGTTGAGTAATACTCCATCATGTGGGTATACCAGTTTGTTTATCCACTTATCTGCTGCTGCTCCAGTTTGAGGCTATCATGACTAACGATGCTATGAACATGAGTGTACAAGAATTTTTTTGAATGTGTGTTTTCATTTCTCTTGGATGAATACCTAGAAGAGAAATTGCTGGGTCACACGCCAAGTCTATGTGTACCTTCGTAAGAAACTGCCGTACTGCTTTCCAAAGTGGCCGCACAATTTCACAAACCCACCAGCAGTGTGAGAGTTCCAAACGCTCCATGTTCACACCTGTAATTTCAGCCTTTCTAGTGGGTGTGGAGCGTGTCTTGTGTGGTTTTAATTTGCACACTGGCCAGTTACGTGTCCTCCTTCATGAAGCACCTGTTCCAATCTCCTGCCCATTCTTGACTGAGGTGCTTGTCTTGCAATGGACTCGTACAAGTTCTTCATATAACAGTCTGCACTTGTCACTTATATAGTCATTGTCAGATACATATACACTGAGATCATTTTCTCCTAATTTTAACTTTTGAAACAGAATTTAATCAGTTTTCCTTTTATAGTCATCCTCCACTTATAATTCTCAGATGCCTGCTTTTACTTCTCTTCTTCCTGAGAGTGAAGAAGACTCCTATACGCACTCTGAAATGTGTGTGTAAAAGCTCCATAAATGAATCTCAAAGAACCTTGGCCTAGAAACATGGAGAATGAGACTCTGATACAGTAACTTGCAGCCACACAGCTAACATATTTAATACAACTTAAATTCAGCTCCTCAGTCCCACTAGGCACTGTCCTAGTAGCCAAAGGCTGCTCTATCAGACGACACAGATAGGCAACTCTCCCACACCTAGAAAGTTCCACCAGACAGCACGCTCCAGAGCGAGGGGTACGAACACTGGATGCTGCGCCGCCGCCGCCAGTTAACTGGCGTTAACACAGGGGACATGTTGGCATTACTGCGAAATTTAAGTTGTGGATAAAAAAACTAAAGAACTAACCTATTTATTTAAAAGTAATACTATGCCAAGTCCCTAAAACTATGGCCTGAATCTTCGTGAACCCCCACCCCCTGAATTCGTACGTTAGGGCCCTAACTCCCAACGTGATAGTATTAGGAGGTGGGGAGTTGGGAGGTAGTCAGGTTTGGATGAGGTCATGAGGACAGAGCCCCCATGACGGCACTAGTGTCCTTAGAAAGAGAGGACACTAGCCTCACCAGAGCTTCCTCTCACTACCATGGAAGGACACGGGTAGAAAGAAGGTGGCCATCTGCAGGCCAAGAAGAGAGCCCTCGACAAGAAGCAAATCTGCTGACACAAGGCCTTGAACTTCCTAGCTTTCAGAACCAGGAGAAACAGTATCTGTTGTTTAAACCACTCCGTATACAGTGTTTGGTTTACCAGCCGAGCTGATTAGAATACCTACTTATTAAGCAGTACAGTACCTTTAAACTTTAACTTTAAAATCCTGTCAACACTGTCACAAATTGTAGCTCTATTTTCAAAATTTGCTATTGATAATACAGACCAATGTGCTCGAATCCTTTAAAATAACTGGAAGTAATCCTACATATAAAACTTGGATATAAAGGGAGGCACTGGAGTTAAAAACATAAAATTACCGCCCCAACTGGCGTGGCTGCAGTAGTGTGGGCGTCATCTCGCAAACTAAAAGGTCGCCAATTCAATTGCGGGTCAGGGCACACGCTGCCTGGGTTGAGGGCCTGGTCCCCACTTTGGGGGCATGTGAGAGGCAACCGATCCACATTACTCTCTCTCCCTCCCTTCCCCTTTCTCTAAAATAAGTTAAATAACTAAATAAATAAATAAAGTAAGTAAAATCTTTAAAAATAAGTTATGCTCTCCGTAAGTTATTTCAATGTCTAATAAACTTTAACCTAGTATCTCCAATGATATATCTATCTATCTGGGACAACTTCATTTCCCACATAAAGGAGTACAGAAGTGTCAATTAGTCACAGTAACGACTAATCCCAAGTAGCAATTCCTTACATTAATTTGTATTGGACATTACAAAGTAATTAAAACCATGTCGTTTTTAGTCACAGGTTACACATGCATGTGGGTATATAGGAGTTGGAGCCCAGTGGAGACAGGTTTTAAGTAGAAAAAAAAATGACTTGAGAAAGCATTCTTTTAAACATGAATATAAATGAAAGAGCAAAAATCCAGAAAAAAGTCTCCAACAGCCATAAAGAAATTACTATGTGTGAAAAAGAGCCAAGATAACCTTTGGAGAAAACACTACCTGTGCAGGAAAAAGTTCTAACGTTAGCACGTCAACAACGGTCAGAAACACGGTGGTATGCTTTCAACTCTCCACCATTGTCAGCTTTTGCTAATCAATTACAGCACTCTTGTATCCAGGTGCTAGAAATGGCATTAAAAAAAAGAACAAATTTGCTACCCTAAGACCACACACAATTTTTAACAACAGAATCAGGGCCTGAGCCTTCCAACAGATGACTTCCAAATTCCGAGCACGTAACCCCCCAGTGCCCCAGCAGTGCGCCGCCCGGCATTCAACGGCACCTGCCTGGCACCACGCGTCCGGTAAGCCACGCAGGTGCTCTTTGGAGGATCTACTTATTGAAAATATACCATTTTCCTCACCACTTTTTCCCATTTCCCTTCTACTTTGAAGTTTTTTTCATCAGTTCTAATACATTAAAATACAATTTTGTCCTGGATGACTTTCTTTTGTCCAGGCTTCTCTCCCAGCCCAAAGACCTGTTTTATCCTATGTACATTCATTCAAGGGTTCTGCCTGTGATCCGACTGCTGCCTGGTTTACTGAATGTCTTAAAGTACACAATAAATTTTACTAAATGTCTACGATGAGTCAACTCCTGTGACAGGCAATAGAACCATCAATACAACCACTTTACACCTTATAATCCATCACTTACACACAATGCATTTTGATTAAGTTTTAGACCTCACCTCAAAATAAAATGACTACACTCAGCTTTTTAAAGAAGTGGAAAACCAAATATATTAGGTATGCTCACAGTTTATAACAACCTATTTAACTTTGGTTCAGTGCATACGGAAATTAGGTACCGATTTCATTAATCACAATCAGCTTACATCATCAGTAGTAGCAAGGCTCTCACTGGGAGTAAGTTCTGAGTTTGATGCTATCCAAGTACCAGAATTCGCTGACTTTACATTTTCCCCTTCTTTCTCATGGTTCTCAGAAATATGTGTGGAGACTATGTCCTAAATAAGGAAATAAGATATTTATGTAAAACATAAACATTCAATCAAAAATTTAAAAGCAGAACCAGATAAGAGAAAAAATTCAATACCCCTCACCTCCTAGGTTAATTGTGAGGAAGAAATAACATCAAAGATAAAACACTGAAAATATTGCCCTGAAAAAGACTTTATGTAAAAGCTACTTAAGCTATACAAGAAGTTTTAAATAAAAAGCAAAAAGGCATATAGAAAATAGATCAAAAGACTTAAGGAACAAGGACAGGCTTTAGTCTAAGAAAGCAACCAGATATAACCATGAAGAACAGCGACACTAGACAGGGAAGAGAAAGGAATGTTAACTACCAGATACCTGCAATGCGTACAAGGCCCTCTGTCTTAAGTAGTCTGTATTAAGTAGCTGAAGCTCATGGAAGAGTTCAATAAGAAAATGAGGACGAGATTCATTTTGAGAAATTAATGTAGCTACTTCAGAATAAATAGTATCCCGCAAAGCTTCGAACATGGAAAAATCACTCCCAGTTTCTGGAAGATATAAAATATCAGAAAGTTAATATTGATAAAATATATTCCCAACAATTTCTATTAACTTGTACTATTACTCTCAATCTGAAGTTACTTAAAAATCAGAACATAATTCTATTTAAGGGCTTTTATAGTAAAAAAAAATCTTAAAATTACTAAGGTAAATCATAAAAATACCTATATATACTGTATAATAAAGACATGTTTAAAGGTATGAATAACATTACCTTTACTTGGATCATAATTGTTTCTCAAAAAAATTCTGGAAAATGTTGTACATTTCATAGGAATAATCAGTGGAAATCTTTCAGCACTTGAATGAAATCAGCCAACTACAAATGTTTCTTTTTTAGCTAATATGAACTTGTTACAAAGGAGGAAATTTGTATAATGAAAATAAACTAAATATTACCAACAAGAGTTACTATTTTAAGCCCTATCTAGCTATGTACAAATCCTCACATCTCAACTATGACACTGTAGGGATAAAAAACTGAGTTTGTGCCCTGGCCAGGTGCTTCAGTTAGCTAAAGCATCATCCCATACACCAAAACGTTGCAGGTTCAATTCCTGCTCAGGGCACATGAGAGAGGCAACCGATGGGATGTTTCTCTTTCTCTCTCTCTCCCCCTCTCCCTCTCTCACCAATAAACATATACTTGGGTGAGGATTTAAAAAATTAAAACAAAGGCCCCCACTAAGTTGTAAAGTTTAACTATAATATAAAGATAACAGGTCAATTTCTCTACAGTATGACATACTGACATATTGACTAGCAGTGCTCAGTACACGCTGAAACGGGCAATGGAAATCTTCCGTCTCAGAGAACCCAGGTATCACTCTGTTATGTATCTGCAATTCTGCCACATGCATTTGTTGATAACACAGAATTATCACCCTCACTGATAACAGAGTCATACTCCAGTACAAATTAGAAACTACTCCCATTTTGATTTCTCTGTGAAAAAAAGTGTCTCCAAGTGGCTCTTCTAGCTAACAAATTCTGTAAACATTCTGGAACAATAGAACAAAAAGCAGTTAAATATTCAAATTCCAAAAAATCAGTAATTTCTAACAAAATTTGAAATGTTAACTGTTATGTTTTCAAATAAATCTGCAAAGATTACAAAGATAATTTACTTTGCACAAAAGAGTAAGAAAGTGAAAAGCAAATGGGGTTTAAAAAAACACTTTCCACTAATTTCCTAAGTTAACATCTTCAGGTCTCAATTCCCATAAGTAAAACATAGTAAGAATGATAAATATGCAACTTCCCCACCTTGCCTCAGACATTTATGAATATAAAATGAAATACAGTAAAGTCCTCTTAGTATTTTAAAATGTCCAAATGTGACACAGTACAACAAAAATAATGTTTATTATAAGCAGGAACTAAAACTATCTCTGTAGGAAATCTCTACTTATAGGAAAAATCCAGGTAAGATATAACTTAATATGCAAATTTTCAATTTAGATACTATATTACAGTTTGGCATAGTTCTTTAACTTAGAAAATATTTATTATTTCAAAGATATAAGAATAAGCATATTTAGTATTTTTCATATCTCTGTATGTGATAAAATTACTTTATTTATTATGTATCATTACAGATAAAGTTATTCCCAAATAACTGAATTATGTCAAATACATGCTTCATCCTTCCTGCCTGCAATAAAGAGGTGGAAAGTTTTTGCCATTTTTCTCCTCCTGGACTAAAATGCATTAGTTTAGGCTAGAAAAACCTTTGTTCTCAGTCAGGGATGATTCTATGCTGTTTTCAGCCTCTCAATTTTCAGAGTTCTTTTCTTTAGGAAGCCACTAATACATTCAGTTTTGTCTGTCTCAGGTCCTTGTTTACGTTGCTTAGATTTCCCTAAATCTATCCTTAGATTCCCTGAATCTTTAGGATAGAGATTTCCCTAATCTCTATCCTAAAGATTCATAACAGGCTTTCATTTTCATTCATGTGCAGTACAGGAGGAATTAAAGATTATTTACAATTCTAAATCACACAGAACTATACTTAATCTAAATACAGTTTAAGACAAAAATCAACATTCTGGAATCTGTAATTTTTCCATAACCTTATTTATCATGATCTTTGCATTCATGTCATAGTTGTTTTGTTTACTGGTTTATTTTCTGTAGATACTGATGGGTAATCAAAAATAAGCAACTACAATGAAGTCGTACACAACATGTAACACCTGCAAATCCAAGGTAGGACTAAAATGAACTGTAGTTATGTTTCTAAAAATGATTAATGCTCTCAAGCATTTAAAAATACTAAATACTAAATAACTTTACTAAAACACAAAATTTTAAAAATGTTTTCTGTTACCCATATGAATGTGTTGGTTACGTTACATACACAAACAGAAAATGAAAACAAAAAAGCAGCCAATTTTACCAAATAAAGAACTGTAAGTGAAAGGCTTTGGAATTTTGTGAATATGAATTTTCTTTGACTTTTACAAGTCAAGTAACATATATGCACTAGCTAAATCTAAAAAATAAAAAACTTAAAAAAAAAATTAGAGCAGTAAACCTAAGAATTTTTAGGACCAATGGGAAAAAAGCTAACACGAAGTGGACACCAAAACTAAACGCATTGTTACCTGGCGCTTCACTGCATGCATTTCTGCTAGACTGCTGTAGTGTTCTCCTAGCATGTGCTGTGGGAAAGGCAGACATAAGGATGAACAGAAAATGCGTATGAACAGTAATGATAGGGTCTATAATAGATGTGAATAAAAAATAAATAAGCAATTTCTTCAAAATTATTTGCCTGAACTAAAATGTTATACTCTATTTAAAAATAATCTCATCAATGAAAAGAAAAGATTTGCTACAAACTTCTTTTAACGTGACTGATCATAATAAAACTCTACCCTTCACCCGCAGAAACACACTTATCGAGGCGAGCCTCCCACATCTCCGGAGGGAGAAGAGGGCTGTGTAATTGAATAGTGGCAGTCACACACGTTACATTTGAATAATCATATCAAAAACTATTACATGCTACAAAGAATTTTAGGGTAATGGTTAACACTAAAAATAAGTCTTTTTAGCAAATACGTGAATACACACAAAGGTATATTTACACTATTCAAACATTTTTTAAGTCACCAAAATTCAATCATTTTCTTTTTCTAAGTGACAATAATGAGGACTGAAGTGCTATGACCAACTACCCATTATTTATGTAACTGAGAGCCTTTCAAAAGAGTGCCTGTTCCTGACCTCCACTCAAATGTTCACTCTTTGAAGGTATCACTACTAGATACAGTGAATAGAGATGGAAATTATAAAATTCGGGGGCCAAGACAACAGAACTGGTATTTTTGCCAAAAGGATCCTAGACTTAACAGACCAGGACTGAAACTTCAGCTCTACCATTTCCAAGCAATATGACCTTGAAGAAGTCCCTTTAAAATAAAAAAAAGTGATGTTTCTTTAGAGATTACAAAAGTAATAAACATTCACTATGTAAGTTTTAGAAAATATGTTAAGTTTAAAGATGATAAAACCAGTATTAACATTTGGATGCATCTTCTTCCAGTCTTTTTTGCATTCAGATTTTTGTTTAAACATAGTTGAAACTATACTGTTAAAAAAACACTGAATCTCAGTTTTTTTTCACTTCTGTCTCCTGAGTACGGATGCGCACAGTATGTGTATGGATTACTGGGCTAAAGGCATGACTCTCTGAAGAAAAACTGTACCAGTTCATACTACTGGCCCTTTATGAGTGCTGTGAAAAATCAGGTGCCCTGTGTGACCGTGCACTCATCCTCATCCTCATCTACAAATGGAAGTAAAACCAGCTCAGAAGATTATGAAGCTCAAATGAAATGAGTAATCTGTTTTGATTTATAGACAGTGAAGCACAATACAATGGGAGCTACCTTCTCACGCGAGGGTCTTACTGACACCGGAAAATGGAGAGTCTGTATTTACCACCTCCCTCCCCATAGTTCTTTGAGATGAAGTTAGTCTTTGCAAGTTACGAAAGTACCAGCACTAATTTAAACTAGAACAGTGGCAAGAGCATGGCCCCATTCACTCAGAGTGACTGCCGTGCGTCAGGCAGCAATCTAACATTTCACAGGCAAGGACGAAAGGTAGTGTCTCATGCCAAGGGACTTAAAAAGGCGATACAGACATTTGAACAGATAAATACTAGACCATGTGAAACAGGCAACAGAGGAGGTTTACATAGGCTACAACAGTAACAAAAAAAAAGAAAGGGAAACCCATCCTGGCTTGCATTTGGATGCAATTTCAGAGTTGTAGAACCAAGATCATTTGAGTCCAGCAGAGAAAAGGACTCACAGAGCAAAAAGAAAAAGGACTTGCAGAAAGACAATCAATTGCTGAGGTGACGAAGAGCATGATGGCTGTGGGGAAAATCTCAACTCAGGACCACTCCAAGGGTGAAGTTCAGGCAGAACGTGTGCTGGCCAGACATGTCATGTTAAGGCATAAAGGCGCTGGGACTTTCGCCAGCAGGCATGATGAAAGCCAAAGGCTTAAGCAGGAAAACGACATGACTGTACACCGGAATTCTTATTCAGATAAGGTTTTCAGATTTTCAAATTAGGAGTTACAAATCAATGTTAACTATAGTTATTTGCTTAGAATTTTATCAAATGTGTCTAAAGCTAGCATCACAACAATAAAAAATTCCAGTTCCAGTGTACTGTAATATCTACACAGTAGATGACAGAGAAGTGCTCACAAAACCTCGCAGATGACAGAGAAGTGCGACAGACCAATTTGAAAGCTTGTTTTAGTATAGCTTTTCAAATCTAAGATGAAGAAGTCCTTAAATTAAAGCAAACCAAAAAGGAACATACCTGAAGATATTTCTGTAGACCTACTACATTTTATTATTTTTTCCAGCTGCTCATGATTTTGTCTGCTGAATACTTTTGCTTGAACAGGCTCTTCAGTCTGGGCTGAATGTCTGTTCCTATTTTTGCAAGGTTCACATGTGCTAGACATACTGGCACTTTCATACCCTTGAGCAAAAAAAGTGACAACTATTACCAGTTGTAACTAACTCAAACCGAAAGGGAAATTGACTTCCACAGTGAAACAGCACAGGTAACTCAATTTAGCATGCTGTGAAGGCCTGGCACAAATAAAATAAGTAAGATATGAAAGAGGAAATGAGGTGTCTTGGAGATATCTTTGCAACAATCTTTGGAAGCATGAGGTAACAGTAATAAATTCTGTCATTCATTGTCCTTTATATCCATTTTAATGAGTATATCCCAACTCAAACTATATGGCAGATGTATATGACCCAGATTCTCTAACTAGAATCCCAGATTAACAATGTTTCAGTATTAGGAAATACAAGAAAAAAAATCACATTCAATCTATATAAAATGTCCCTAAAAGAGAGAAGGGTAATGGGCATTAAGCAGTCAAATATGTCTGCCTTCTTACTATACCTTCTATGTAAAATGACTTAGTTTAAAAAGTCTTACCCACACACAGCCTATACACATTATTCTAAATTTTTCTTCTGCCCTCTATCCTGTTTTTCCTATAGACTCCACATATAAGTGAATCATACAGCATTTATCTTTCTCTGACTTATTTTGCTTAGCATAATACCTTCTAACCCAACCATGATGTTGCAAAAAGTAAGATTTCACTGTGTTTTTTTTAACAGCCGAGTAGTATTTCCTTGTGCATATGTACAACTTTTTAGCCACTCATCTGTTGATGGGCACTTGGGCTGCTTCCATATCTTGGCTGTTATAAATAACGCTGCAGTGAACATAGGGGAGCATATATTCTTTCAAATTAGTGTTTTGGGTTTCTTTAGATATATTTCTAAAGTGGCACCCCTGGATCACAAGGCAGTTCCATTTTTAATTTTTTGAGGAACCTCCACATTGTTTTCCACACCCTTTAATTTGTTGATATAATAAACTGTGTTCAGTTTCCTGATAATGAATCATGATCACATGTCTCTAATAAACCCTACTGACAATGGTCTGATATTCCTTTGACATACTGGCAGATTAAGTTCGCTAATATTTTACTTTTACTTTTGAACTTGTATCATTAACTGAAATTGATCTACTGTTACGTTACGGAACTGCTACCCCTTCTTTTCACCTTCCCCCACACACAGGTCTCTGCTCTGCTCCACGTGGAGTTTCTGTGTCTCTCCTCAGACAGAACACACCAGAATCTTTTCACCTTGACAGGCGAAGGGTGTCTTGTCTGAGCACAGGATTTTTAAGTTGCAGCTCTTTTTTGTCCATGGATGGATACCATTCCATTTTCTTCTACTTCTTGTGTTGTATGATTATCTGATCGTCAGGTTCTTTTTCATCATTTGCAACTTGTTCTTTCAGTCTGGAAGCTTAGTAGACTTTCACTAACTTCTTAAGAATTCTACAATTTGATCAGAAGGTGTGCGTGCGCGCACGTGCACACCCCGCCCACCACTTGCCCCTGGCAGGACGACAGCCGCTGTTTTGATCTGCAGTCCCAGATCTTCCTTCTCTAAAGATCCCCTTTATTATTTAATTATCCCTCTGCCTGTTTTTATTTCCCCTTTAGAACTCATTGTATGTCAGATCTCCAAGACCTGTCTTTAAGCCTCTAATCATTTTCAAAAACTTGATTTTTTCTCTCTCAGTACTTTGTGCTTCAGGTAATCACATAATTCTTCCCCTCAATTTTCTGGGCCACTAATTCGGGAGTTAATAACATTCATCCTCTTTTTCAAATAATCTAAACATTGTATGTGAAAATCATTTTTTCTAGTTCTAAAGAATTTGTTAAAATTCAATCTCTGTAAGTGCTGTTATTTTGTTCAAGTGTGCGTTTCCTCAATAATTCTGCTTTTACTAGATCACCTGCTGTGGCCTGCTCCCTTTCATGTGCACTGTTACATTCATGAGGCTAGTCACCGCTCTTACGTACCGTCAGGGCTGGACCCAACGCTAGGCAGCTTTAATGGTGTCAAGCTGGCAGTGTTTGGAGGTCTCACTTCCATGGGAAAGCAATGTTCCGGCTCAGAAGTTGTCAGTCTCCCACTGAGACAGTAAGAGAAAGCCTCTCTACTCTTCAGTCTCCTCAGCAGCGAAGACAAATGCTCTCAGAGGTTCAGGGTAGGGAAGATGCCATGTATGTGTCCAATGACCCCCTTGTCCATTAGTACCTGGGAGTGGCAAGACTGCTGCTACTCTTGGAAGGCAGAGAGGTGCCAAGACCAGAAGAGTTGCATGGATTTCCCTCGATCAGCTTTTCTCCGAGAATCACAGGGCCCTGGGCTTTGCCCCAGACACCCTCTGAAAGAACGGGCTCACACCCTCCAGCTCACAGCAGCTGCTCTGCTAACAACAGGCTTCCAATATGCTGTCCACTGACTCTCTGTGACTCCTACCTGGAGCCAATCTTCCCTTTCTGCTTCTAGAGCCACTTTTCCCGTTAGAACTTCATCATGTCAAACTTAATTTAAGTTCCTGGTTTCTTCACTGGTCTCTTAGACTAAAGTCTCGCCACACTCTACTCAAAACTTACAGGAAAAAGAGCTCTCTTGGTTGTCTTTGACCTTCACATAAAACAGGTCCAGCAATAAAGGGTCTGAATCCAAAAGTAGTACGTAAAATAATACAGTTTGTAGTACTACTGTTTGCTTAATTAATAGTCAATAAAGCTCTGAAAGTAAAGTATGTTATTTTAACAAGAACATTTACATAAATGAAATTAAGCTCATGACTACTGTCACTGAATAACGTGGAAAGTGCTGAATGAATTCTAATCCACACTAAAATATTTATGATGTGGCACACACAGAATTCTCTTTGGGGAGCCCAAGTAGGCAGTTCAAACACAAGCTCACCCTCCAGAACAGTTGATACTGTGAAAAGCAGCATGAGGAATGAATGAATGAATGAATAAATAAATAATAAACAATGACTTTCTTTGATTCCCAAATTGAAAACACCAAGGGCCAGACTTCCAAGGTAAGGTACTGGTGTGTGGGTGAATCACTTCTTCCTGGGGCACTTTCACAGTAACCCTCCAGGGAGAACAGGAGAGCTAGAGAACGTTCAGAGCAGCAGCACATGGCGGTTATTATCGGAAGGGCGTTATCCCCAGTCCCACGGCCTCACTCCTTCCCTCACACCCACTCTGTTCTTCTCAGCGTGCGTGGCTCACACAGCTGGTGGAAACAGGACTTCCACGTGTGTCCACTGTAGGGAGGCAGCTCAGCCCGGCACCCCGGGGCCCTGCACGTGCCCACACGAGCCACGCAGGTAAGCGCTGTGAACTGCAGCTGAACTGGCCTCGGCAGAAGGCCACATGATAATCCTTCTGGAACGTGGAACACGGGAACACGGGAGGCTTGTGAGAAGCTGCTGTGTGGCAATTCCCACTCACCTCGCCCATTCCTCTGGAAAGCTGTCATGAGAGCTTTTCATCTCCTCCTGGTTCTGACGACATGAGACCTTCCTGTCACACCCCATGGGCACAACTCCACTCTGTAATGTGGCTTTAGCTACAGCACAGCAGTGGTTTCTCAGCAACAGGTGTCCACCACTCATGTATGTCCTCCTACTTGTCATCTGGCCCCTCCAGTTTCAGCGTCACCCTTGCGGTGGCGTGTGGAGCGAGGGGTACGGGGAGCTGGCACCTTCAGCTGCTCTTCCTTTCTCTATGTAAATAATAAACTCTTTGAATCTACATAGGGCTGTTTCTTTACTGGTCACATCTGTCAGGCCTTGCCGTGCCTAATGCTTAACATCCATTTCATCTCAATCTCCATTAGCGAGTCACAGAAAGGGGAGAGGGGAGAAACCGAAAGACTCAGTGACGGGCAACACCCGGAAATCAGTGCATTAACAATTCTAGCCAATTCTCCAAGAAAGAATGAGGAAAACATAGGATATGTGCTCCTACTCTAATAATATCAAAAGAGGAAATGGGCCTTGTAGATTGTAGCCAAATTATGGGTCTGATAACCAAATTATAGGTTTGATAACCGATACATCCAGCAAGGCAAGAAATCCCATTCAACTCATCAAGTCTGAATGTGAGCTGTAGTTTAAAAGATGATTATCACATAATTTGTTAAATCTTACTTCACAAACAATAACATGTACCTTTACATACAAAGACTTTCCAAAGGTTAAAATACATAACTATTTGTGCCATTTCTCAGGACCTTTACTATACTTATATGTACGTGAGCTTCCAAGAGAGGAAATTAACAGAGTGCAGTGATTTTGAAAATTTTTCTTATTATAAGCCTGGAATACTTTGTTCTTAAGCACCAAATACTATCTCTTTGAAACCAGAACTAATCGAAGACACAGCTGAAAAGTAGCTTTTGTCAACATTAAGGAGCAGCATCCTTTTGCTAATATTCCATATTTTAGCTAGTAAAACTGATTTTAACCTACTGTTAACATTCATTAAATTCTTTAAAATAATCATAGCAAAAATTTTAAAGTCACAGAAAAAAAATTTTAGTGGCAAGCAGTTAACACTATAAAGAGAACCGATATGATACTCAATGGTAAACAAGATACAACAAAATATGGGTTAATGTTATACTTGACTAAGGTTCAGGAAGGCTAAGAGTAAACTTTTTAAAAAGCTGTTTCATCTACGATAGTCAAAGACTGCAATGTAGTTAGAGGCCCACATTTCTTTAAATGAATCAATCGAGGACCTAACCAGAAGTCATGACTAAAGTGTTGAATGCAGAACAAGATGTGATAGTAAAAGAGAATAGTAAAACTAGGCCTTTAGTAATTCTTAAGTTACCTACAAGATTTGGAAAAAGATCTGAGTTCACAGGAACCATTTATGTAAGAAATATAAGAGGCTTTAAGAAGCACAAAGTGCAATGTTTTAAAATAGATACAACATTAACAGCTGTATGACAAATTTTGTAAAAAAAATTATAAAGTCAACTAAAAATGACTTTGTTCAAATACTTGTAGAACAGTGCCCATCCATCTAACCATACTGAAATAAAGTTATGTCGACATGCCAGAGTAAAGTTGTCAACGTTTATACAGATCAGTATTCAACAGACTTAAACACTTACCAACACTTTTAATTCTGCTCTTCAGCTGCGTAGAGTGCCTCTTCTTACTCTTGGATTTGGGAGTTCTGTCTTTAGATGCCAGGCTGGCCTGTGCAGAGGCTTTTCTCGCCTTGAATGTTTTCGATACAGTGGTCGGATCTACTGGATCAGGCATGCTGCTGAAGCTTTCTAATGACTCTTCATCAAACTGGCGCCTTCTGCTGCTATCTAACTGATTTTTGCGATTACTATTTGCAGCTTTCTCTACAGACACTGCAAATCCAGTCTGGATGAATGGTTTTTCTACTTCACCTTCTTGGTCATATAACCATGGTGTTCTACTGTTTTCCACCTCCTCTTCCGGCTGCTTTTGATTCCTGACACCAAAGAAAATAAGTTTTTAGAAATTACAATGATAGATTTCTAAGTTTACTGCAAACTCCAGATACAGTACTCAAAATACAGTTTACTAGATTTCAGTAAATAAAATCGTCAACAGGCTATAAAATATTTTCACAAAAATATGCATTAAATATGCAAATATTCAATAAACTGGTGTTCTAAATTATATTAAAACTTTAACATTCAACCCATATCACTAAACCATTTTGACCGGCCAAAGCCCCAAACCAAAGGTCTAGCATTCATAACACAGAAGACTGGGAAAGAAAAATCAAGGAAAGACGGCACCTAAGGAGGAAACAGAAAACGGGGAGGAACAACTCAGACAGCTCTGCGGCGGAGGGCCTGAAACACACGTGCACGTGTGTCCTCTGACGCAGTCCCACTGGAAGCGGAACCCGGGGAAAGCGACGGCCGTGCAGCGGTCGTTTCTTCCCCGCACTTTAAGTGTGGTTTAGTCCTGCTGGTCTGGTGTCGTTTTCCAATTCTATCCGCTGAACACCAGCATCCCTTCATATCTTAACAGGCATCCACTGCTCATCTAAATAATAATACAGTCAAAATACAGTCAAAACAAAGTTAAGGAACTGCCGGCCAAGATGGAGGCATAGACAGACACACTTTGCCTCCTCCAAAATAAGGACAGCAACAATTTAGAAACAAGATAACAACCAGAACTGACAGAAAACTGAATTGTATGGAAGTTG
>CM052548.1:74562884-74656400 GCA_028533065.1 Trachops cirrhosus | reverse complement strand
GAAGCTCAGAGAGTCCCAAAGAAGTTGGACCCAAGGAGGAACACACCAAGGCACATCATAATTACATTAGCCAAGGTAAAAATGAAGGAGAGAATCCTAGAAGCAGCAGGAGATAAGGAGACAGTAACCTACAAAGGAGTTCCCATCAGACTGTCAGCTGATTTCTCAAGAGACCTTGCAGGCAAGAAGGGCTGGAAAGAAGTATTCCAAGTCATGAAAGGCAAGGACCTACATCCCAGATTGCTCTATCCAGCAAAGCTTTCATTTAGAATGGAAGGGCAGATCAAGTGCTTCTCAGATAAGGTCAAGTTAAAGGAGTTCATCATCACCAAGCCCTTATTTTATGAAATGTTAAAGGGACTTATCTAAGAAAAAAAGATAAAGAACATGTATAGTAAAATGTCAGCAAACTCACAATTATTAACAACCACACCTAAAAGAAAAACAAGAAGAAACTAAGCAAACAACTAGAACAGGAACGGAACCACAGAAATGGAGATCACATGGAGGGTTAGCAACAGGGGAGTGGGAGGAGAAGAGAGGGGGGAAGGTACGAAGACTAAGTAGCATGGATGGTAGGTAGAAAATAGAGGGATGGTAAGAATAGTATAGGAAATGTAGAAGCTAAAGAATTTATGACACATGGACATGAACTAAAGGGGGGATGTGGGTGGAACGGGGTGTGCAGGGTGGAGGGGAATGAAGGGGGATAGGTAATGGGACAACTGTAATAGCCTAATCAAAATATATTTTTAAAAAAGTTAAGTAAGTCTACAGGACTCCTCAGAATTCTTAATATGCCAGTGTACTTCACACGAAGTCTTAGATGGGAACAGAATGAGATGTCCCGAACCTCTGATCACAGAACCTGACAGGACAGCAGTGTTCCAGATCCAGCACGGAACCTGGGAGGCCCTGACTGACAACTTAACACTAAGGTGAGCAAACCTGCCGTGTGCAGGCCAGACGGAGGCTGCTGCCTGTTTCTGTATGGCCTGGGAGCTAAAATGATGCTTATATTCTTGCATGGTTGAAAAAATAAAATCAAAGGGAAAAGTCTGCGACACAACTGTACGAAATTCAAACTTCAGTGCCCATAAAGTATTACTGAAATGCAGCCACTCGTTTCTTTCCATATTGTTTATGGCTGCTTCTGCGCAAAAATGGCAGAGACAAACGGGCATGAAAGGTACCGTACGGCCTGCAATGTACACCATCTAGCCTTCACAGGACAGGTTTTCTGGCCCCGGGCCAACACTGCAGTGTTCCATCTGACTGCTTGTATTCTCCAGCCATTCAATTCAGGGAACCCATATTAGTTGAGATTTTGAGGAGATCAGGTCTAATCTGAAGTAGGTGAAACACCTAAAGCAGTATTAGATATCCATGGCCATCCTTTTTTATTATCAATTATATATAAAATATGGATAGTAATGAAGTAGGGTCCTTTCAGTGGGTAGGCTATTCACTAAAGCTTTGAAACAGTGTTTATTGCTTATGATGGAGATTCATTCAACCCTCATTTCTGAATGGCAACTGTGCACTAAATACTGCTAGGCTCTGACAATAGAATACTTTCATAAAGCAACAGGAGACTTACTAATAGGAAAAAATGGTTAGTACCGCTAAGAAAAACAAAGTCGGGGGGGGGGGGGGATCAGTCACAGGACTCTCCTAGAAGCAAATATAAAGTTGAATTTGTGATTTTTGATTGATCAAGGAAGTCATGATTTAACAGTATCACACTGCTACTTCAAGAGCCAGGACCTGCTCAATTCTGTAACTAAAGGGAAGAATAATGTGATTTATATATTTGTCAAGGGCTGGGAAAGATAAAATCATAGAGACATTCTCTCAGAACAAATACTAGGCTCAACTGACCTCTAATATTTCAACATTCGAAAAAGATGTTTTTGACACAAATGCTTGCTTTAGACCTTCCTAAAATCTCCCAAACAAGCAGCACCTGGCCTCAGGGTGCCCGGTACCTCTCGCTATGCGGCCCCAGGCCCAGCACTAGCAGCAGCGGGCCTCGGTTTGCCGCCCGGCCTTGCCCAGGCACCTCTAAGCCCAGCACGAGCAGCAGCCATCTGCAGACTGCTTTGTAGCTCATGTCAGGTGGCCCTAGGGAAGAACACAGGCAGCAGGTGACCTGAGCCTGCACCTCCTGGGAGGCCCCAGAACCAGAGCACCCAGTGGACAACGTGAGACCACATCGAAGCATCACCACCCAATTCAAGGGGTGCACTCAGCAGTACCAGAGCCCCATGAAGTTAAGTCCTGCGCTGCGGGGTGGGCCCCTGTACAGATGAACTTCCACGGTGTTTAAAGTTGGTGGTCATAGCCAGTCCTTGCAGCAGACTGGCCTGGGAGTCGATCTCTCCCACGGAGGTGCCGACAGCAATCAAGGCTCAACTACAATAGGAAGGCGTACTCAGTCCACACAGGGGGCACCCCTCTACTGCCCAGCTTGGGTGATCGGGAGGCTGTGACACTGGGTAACAGAACAACTACATTAGGTTACTTCACCAAACCTGGAGACACAGCAGCTCCACCTAACACACAGAAACAAACACAAGGAGGCTCCCAAAAGGAGGAGACAAACACGTCCTAAATGAAAGAACACAATAAAAACTCCAGAAAAAGTACGAAACAAAATGGAAACAAGACTGTTTCCATTTGAATACTCTGTTAGATGCAGAGTTCAAAACACTGTGTTATAAGGATGTGCAATGAACTTAGAACTTCAACAGCATAAGGATGGACACAGAAACCATGAAAAATAAGCAGTCAAATGAAGGAAGGATACACTAACTGAAATGAAGAATAATTTACAGGGAATCAACAGTACAGTAGATGAAGCTGAGAATCCAATCAGCAATTTGGATTATAAGGAAGCAAAAAGCACCCAATGAAGGAAGGAAGGAAGGAAGGAAGGATAGTATAAGCGGCCTCTGAGGCAACTTCAAGTGCACCAATATTAGCATCATGGGTGTGCAAGAAAGAGAAGAGAGAGAGGAAGAAACTGAAAACCTATCTGAAAAAATAATGACAAAAAATTTGCCTAACTTGGTGAAGCAAATGAACACAAGTCCAGGAAGCACACAGTGTCCCAAACAAGATGAATCCAAAGAGGCCCATGCTAAGACACATAATAATTAAAATGCAAATGGTTAAAGAGAAAGAGAGACTCTTTAAAAGCAGCAAAAGAAAAGCAGTTAGTTACCTACAAGGGAGCTCCCATAAGACTGTCAGCTGATTTCTCAACAGAAACTTTGCAGGCCAGCAGGATTAGCAAGATGCACTCAAAATGATGAAAAGCAAGCACCAACAGCCAATGTTGCTCTACCCAGCAAAGTTATTATTTAGAATCAAAGGACAGGTAGAGGCTTCCTAGACAAGAAAACGCTAAAGGAGTTTATCACCACCAAACCAGTGTTATATGGAATGTTAAAGGGCCTTCTTTAAGAAGATAAAGATAAAAAATGTGAATAAAATGGCAATGACTGAATCTAAAAAATAAAATAAATAGAACAGAAATATACTCAGATAATATTTTAATGGTTGCAAGATGGAACCATTAAGGGAATGGGTGAAAAAGGCGAAGGGATTAAGAAGCACAAATTGGTCGTTACAGAATAGTCAGTGGGGATGTAAAGTGCAGCATAGGGAATACAGTCAGTAATATTCTAGTAGCTACGCATGGTGCCAAATGAGTGCAAGATTTATTGGGATGATCACTTATTAAGTTAGGTAATGTCTAATCACTGGGGTGTACACCCAAAACTAATACAAAAATGTATGTCGACTATAATTGAAAAGAAAAATGATTTAAAAATGAAAAAACAGTAATAAAAAGTTTTTTTCTGAAGTTAACAATGAAAAGTCTGTACTTTCACCAGTTGGCTATCAAAATCATTTCATGGGTTATTGGTGTTATTTATCCAGCTATAAATATGCTTACAGAATTATCAACCTGACCCAACACGACTCGTGTTTGACACCGAGTCAAAATTGTATTTGGTCAGATTATCATATTAAAAAATAATAGATGCTGAGAAACACAGATAAAGAAATTACATGATTGATACCATGTATCACTACAACGTTCTTGGCTCAAGTTGTTTTTCCAATCAAGCAGTACTCAGCATCACGTGGGGACAGGCCTTAGGGGCTCATCCTGCTCGGGAGCTCTGCATCAGGACAGGGCACCACCGCTCTGCAACTGTCCTCCAGCAGTCCGCTGCTAGTCCTACAGCGTGAACTTACAGACGCTGTATGGGTCAGGCCTTACCCTTCCAAAGTGAATCTCACAGGACACTGATCAAAATGCTGAACTGCTCTCGGGCCAGGGTTAGCAGCAGGTGCATGCCTGAGAGACATCAGGTGAGATGTCAAGCCAAACAATCACAAATACCCTAACTGTGTTTTCACGAGGTATAATTAAATGTAATCACAAAAGAGATTAACATGAAGTATTACGCACATAATGAATTGTGTTAGTGAATGAGTTACCTTTGTTTCTCTGCTCCAACAGAAGAACTACTTTCAAAAGGTTTTGGAAAAGCCATATATTCTGTTTTCCCAGAAGAATTCTGGGCTAATGGTTGCTGCTGTTCAGTGGATGTAGAAACATTCTGAGAAAAATCTCCAAAATTGGAAGGAAATAAAGGGCTGAAATTCATACCTAGTAAGTAAAAGCAATGGGTAAGACAACGAAGCAACTTTAGCCTTATTGTGAAATCAAAAGACATCTGTAATTAAATGTGTCATTCATATCCATCAAAACAAAAAGTTGTCAATTAAAATTAAGAATTGTTTTTATAATGCTGTTAAGAAAATACACTGTGGTATTTTTATTCATTTATATTTATATTCGTATTCACAAAGCCCTTCCACCAAACCTTTTTCCTTCCTGTACATACTCTGGCAAACATCTTCAATTCCTCGCTCTTCATGACTCACCTCATCTAACTGGTCACGTAACTACTTAACTTGTTCTACCTCCAGAATGTGTTTCCCTGGCATCACTGCAAACAGCCTTCTACTTCCTAGTCACTAGCTATACTCTTAGTTCCTTCTCTCCTTCTCCCCTCAACACCATGACCAGTGTAATCTTTCTAAAGTATGTACTTCATGCTATCTCCCTGCTCAAACTCTTCAGTGGCCCCTCTCGTCTGCAACAGAAAGCCTAAGCTTCTTCGCATGGCACGAAATGCCTGTGCTACTTACCTGGCCACAGGCCTAAACACTAGCCGTACTTAAATGACCTCTAAATTCCCTAAGTGATAAACTGTTTCACTGCTTTGTAACTCCAAGTGGTTCCATTGATTAGAAAGTCCTTTCCCTTATTCCCTGGAAATAAATTCTGTTCATTTTTTAGCTTAAACAACACGTTCTTGCTAGGAAAACACATTTGCTGATGACGTCTTGTCCCAAGGAAGAATAGCTCACTCACCTCATTTGCACCCACAGCACTGCACTAGGCACTGATTAACATTCTTAGCGTCTCCACTAGACCACTAGACTCTAAGTTCCTCGAAGAGTTAGTCTCACTCCTCTTTAAATCCCAGTCATTTATATAGTGTCTGGCTCAAAATGCATGAAGGAAAAAAAGTCTGAATAAAAGCCTAAGCTAAATAAAATTAAATGTAACCCTATACTAAGTACTCACCTTTAGTTTAGTGGTATCTCTCCCTGCCAAGACATGAAGCTCCTCTAGAAGAACATTATGTTATTCAGCTTTGCTCTCTCAATGTTTTACATAGTGCCTGGTGTACAGTAGCCATTAGGTACATTAATTCCCTTTCTCCTTAATAAATAGTTGTTAAATAATTCACACATATAAGACCCAACAATCACTCATAATTGTGTACTTAATTCCTTACCAACCATATCAAGCTTAAGTTTTTACTACAAAGAATCAAAGTAGAAAACGGTTTGTAACTTTCTTTGCAAACATTTCCTACCACTGTAAAAGAGACTGATAAATATCCATGTAACAGACAAATGATATTCTCAAACACACTGTACATATTTATTTCCCTTTAGCTTTCCAGTCACTTACCTGGTGCAAATGATGAAAAATTAGTAAACCCAGGCAGGTTAAACAGATTTACAGGCTGCGTTGGAAAGCTGAACGGACAAAACAAACTGGGAGAAGGAGGGTGTGACGCACTATTGCCTCTTTCCTTGCTTCCAGATTTCTCTGGATGCTGATTCTGTTGGCGCATAAGTTCATTTAGCATTTGTTTCAACCTGTAAAAATTTAAGAAGTCAGTGTTTTAAAAACCAGTTACATTACATTCGGAAAAAATACATCTAAGAAGTGATTCAGCAGCATGCAGACGAGACTAACTGCTCTGGTAGTTGCTACAAAAAATACTCGCTTGTCCCGAAGGCTTAATTCAATAACTTAGCCTCTGGAACGAGAACGGCACCTGGCCCTTCTATCAGACAGCAGGTGTAACTGTAAGAAACACATTTTTTTTTCTGGTTTACAGCTTTACTGAGGTATAGTTACACACCATAATTCACCTACTAAGTGTAAAGTTGAATAGCATAAAATTTTAAAACCAAAAGTCAAGTCCACGATATTAAAGGGGAACACTGGGCAATCACTGCTTACGAAATTCTCAGGTGACAGAGAGTACCTGATTGTGTAATTTGGCTCAGGCCCCCCGCCCCAGGAGGGAACTTACTACAGAGCTGCACTACCCGGAAGAGACGGATTACCTCTGCACGTTATTCTGCTGCCACGTCAGCTGAGTGTAGCACTGGTTCAGCTGGTGCATGATGAGGTGCACCTGAGGAGACGCGACGTTGCTGGGCATGACACTGTAGGGGCCCGTGAGGAGGGTCTGCAGCAGACAAGACAGAGCCTACGGAAGGAGAACATTCTGTACCATTTACTGAGGACTTGAGAAAAACGTGCATTGCTTTTAAAACAGGGGTAGAAAGACATTACTTTAATAGTACATTTTACCTGCTGGTCTTGCATCAAAGTCTGGCAAATACTGACACTGAAATCAAGCTGTTTCTTCAGCTGGTTAATTTGTTCTTGCCATTGTTCTTTCTCCTCCACATATGAGAGTTCCGACACCCAGCGGAGGTTCTCCTGACGCTGCATGCTGATATTCTGTTGCCTTGTCTTGGCTAATGGACGATAATTTCCATCTGCTGAATAGGGGCGATTGTTCTTCCACCTAACAAAAATGTAAAATATTAAGTCATCGTACATAATTATTTGGTTTTTAAAATCTAGCAAGAAACCACAGGCCAGTATTCTCTAAGTTCAAAGGACTCAAAACGCAGGGAAAATAAAGGGGGTAAAGATTCTAGGTTTTGAGCCTTATACAATCATCATTTCTTATTTTTCTCCAGTTTTTTTATTTATGTTTTACACAAAAGTATCCATATAATTCTGTATACCACAACATAGAAATATTATCACAAGCATTTTTCATTCTTCGTGCTTTAAGCTAAACCACACGACACCATCAAGTGGAACTACTTCGCCATCTTTTATTCATGAAACATTTTTCAGTTATAAATAATAATGTAGTAAGTACCTTTGTTGACAGACCTTTTTCACTATCTACAATTTAAAAATTTTTGCTAAATTCTTCAAAACAAGAGCAAAGATCAAAGCTTATGACTCTTGATCTAGTGTAGCTGAGATTTATCTTGGTGACATTCTTGTGGTATAACAGAAAATTATTATAGGGAAAGTAAAGGAATGAAGCATTATTATAGGGAAAGGTAAAGGGATCAAGCAAAAACCAACCTCACAGACACAGACAACAGCACGATTACCAGAGGAAAAGGGGGTTGGGGGAGGCCTAAGAGGACAAAGGGGAGGATGAACGGTAATGGAAGGAGACTTGACTTTGTGTGAACACACAATACAGTATACAATGTATTTACAGAGCTGTATACCTGAAACCTACATAATTTTATTAATCAATGTCATCCCAGTAAATTTAAAAAATGTATGTGTGCGTCTGGTCTTCGTCCCAGGTTTCAGCAGAGCTCCTACAATGCTTAGTTTCTACGGGGTATCTGTTGTTATCCATGAAGAGCCCCTGTGAACCATATGTGAGTTCATGCTAATGATCACAGGCCACAGACAGGTGTATGGTGGGGGCTGGTCTTTTTCACCAGAAAACCCAGCCTGGTGATAAGAGGAGCTGGAACGTTCAGTCCCATTCCCTAAACAACAAGGATGGTAGAGAAGGGGCCTGAGATTAAAATGAACTGCCTACGGCCAATTGATCAGCCGTGCCCATGCACCTAAACGTCCACAAAACCGCTACACAAGGCAATGGTCAGCAAGCTTCTGGAATGACGAACCCACTGGAGTGCAGGGCGTGGTGCTCCCAGACAGCGCATGCAAGATCCACCGCCCCAAACCTTGCCCTATGTGTCTCTTCCATTTCGCTGTTCTTGAGTTGTATCTTTTATAATAAACCAGTAAATACAAGCCTTTTCCTGAGCCCCATGAGTTGTTTTATTAAGTCATGAAAGCTGAAGAAGGCTTATGGGAACCCCCCAATTACTAGTCATGTCAGACAGAAGTGTGGGTTCCCTGGAGACTTGGGGCTTATGACTGGCATCTGAAGTGACGGAAGTTTTGTGGGTCTCAGCCCCTTAACTATATTGTAAGACGCCCCTTTGTTTCTGAGAAAAACCCGAGACTCTTCAAATCAAGCAAAAAATTAAAACAGTGAAACTAACCTATTTTTAGTTTCCTTTGCATTGTAAGAATTATGATTCATGCTGTTAGGAGGATATACTGAAAAGTTATCATTGGAACTGGAATCTTGTTCCTCCTCTTCCTCTTCATCTGTCCGAACAACTCCTTCAGAAAGGTAACCATCTTCATCTCCTTCTTCATCCAGTGCACACTGGGTAGAACCGCCCCAAGTTGCCATGGTTCTAGACAATGGCAATGAGACAGAAACCAAGAGATCATGAACTACTTCACCACCTACTGCACGCCAGATGTGCACCACACTTATATGTGTACACATATAGGCGTATGTGTACATAAAATCCATCCAACCCTAAGGAAATTCTATTTATCTATTTTATTTATTGAGAGAGAGAGACAGACAGACATACTGTCATTCCAGTGTGATTAAATTTGTCTTTCCACTTACTTATGCACTCATTGGCTGATTCTTCTATGTTGCCCTGACCAGTGACCCATCTGCAACCTTGGTGTACCCAGATGACGCTATAACCAACTGAGCACCCCGACAGGGCAAAATTTCATTTAATCTTAGTAACTACAAGATGGGTGGCACTCTCTCCACTGCTGTTTTAGAAAATATATTTACTCTGCCTTCCACAAAACAATTCTTCCAATGAACTAAAACAATAATCATATGCCCCTGGAACTTTTTCCCTAAACTAAACCCCGCTCACCTTTCCTCTCTCTGAGTAACAATTTTCTAGATCAGAGCTGGCCAACAGCACTTTCTGCCCTAGTAATTCATTTCTGTGCTATCCCACATAGTAGTCACTAGGTAAATATGACCAAAGAATACTTAAAATACGACTGATGTCACTCAGAAATGAATTCTAATTTTACTTAATTTTAACTTAGTTATTACTTCGGTCCTGTGATAAACTAGATATTTATCGAAACTATCCAAAGAACTCAAAGTATAAATGTGCAGTAGTCAGAACAGAATAAAATGCTGTAGACGCAGCCTGCTCCCTAAATACACACGGGGACCCCAAGAACAGGACAGGATTCCTAAGGAGAGCGAGGCATGGTGCGAAGGACCAGAAATGCCATCTAGAAACATCAAAACGTGAAGCCACGACGGACTCGGATTTCCAAACTTTAGACGCGAACACTACTGTACAGATATACGATTAGCCGATCACGGGTAAACAAGTCTTTTAGAAATATTCTGGATGTGAAAATGCCAAACTTAAATTCTAGAACTAGAAACTTACAAACAGCAGATGCTCAATTTAAGTAAAAAAAGTGCTTATTTCTGGCCTGATAGAATAGCACTACAAAGTATCAAAAATTTTCTTTTCATAAGCTTAAAACTTAACTAAGAAAACAAGGGTCATGCAATCAAAAATCTGTATCACCATTTGACCAAGTGTCTTAGTAATTAATTAAAAAAAAGACACAAAGATGATGCTATGAGAAGTCTGAACAAGAAGCAGCTCGATTTAGTGACACTGCGTCACCAAGGTGACGCCTGCACGCTGCCCTCACTGACGCGGACCTGTGCCGTGATGAAGAGGGGAAACAGGCCTGCCCACCCAGCGTGCCCCAGGCGGGCGAGGTTAAACACGTGGTCTGCACGACTCGCTTACTTCTCTGTTCTGCTTTGCTGAGGAGTGCACAGATTCTCAGACCCATCACTTCTCAAGGAAGCGGCCACCGGAGAGGCGGTTTCAGCCAGACCTTGCCGCCTCTGGTGTTCAGCCATCAGAGCTTCAAGCTGCTTTCTTCTCTGCCGCAGCTCTTCCCTTAAAATTTCATGTCTTCGCATTTCTGACCACAGCTATTAATTAAAAAATTAGAGTCAAGTTAGTGTAAATATCTGGATTTGTTTTCCCCTTAAAGAACAGCCAGCTAATACTATTTGTCAATACCAGCAAATACTTCTAATCTCATTCTATCCTTTTTATACTGAGATAACCATTAAGGCTAAAATAATATTTTAATGGTAAGAAAATATAAGGCAATTATTAATTCTTAATGAAAACAAGTAGCACCCCACACACCAACTATTTAGAGAAAGTTATGATGTTTCCTACAAATCACATATAAATAAAGTAAAATACCAAAGGATAGGTCTTTTTAACTGAAATGATTACTATTTGCTGTACCTATCCTTTACATAGAATTCTGCCAAATATTTGCTAATAATAAAGATCAAGACTATTCTGAAGACATCCCAACTTAATTACATTTTGAAAAAAGTATTTCTTTCCCCAACTGAAAGACACGAAACAGGCTACATTTAAAAACATGTTTCACAGATACTCAGTGTCCCTTCTTTAGATGTGACTTACACAGCTTAGGGAATAGTCAAAAAAGCCCTAGTAACTGTGTGTCAGATGGACTAGACTTATCAGGGCGATCACTTCGGAAGGTACATAAATGACTAATAAAATATCTTGTACACTGGAAACTAATATAATATTGTATGTCAACTGTAACTGAAAAATAAATTTTAAAACAAGCTGTGGCTTAAGACTCAAGAACAACAGGGTGCAATATACAATACCTCATTATCTACTACTGAAGAAACTTCAGGCTCAAAAACAGATTTGCTTGTATTGGTTTCATTTTCATTAACAGTTGGGGTTGAAGTGACAGCTGGCATATATTTTTTTGTGGGACAATTACCCGCACTAGTAGCTGACAGCTTAAAAAAAAGGATTAGTAAAAATTATGAGGAATTAAAGCACTTGTGTTAATTTCATAAAAAGCAGTTATTTTACTACTTCTAGGGTTCTAGTAATGTGTTTTATTTATTACGAAACCCCCATTTCTATCATGATTCAAAGAAAATCAGACATTATAAAAACAAAGATGAAAACACAGGCTAACGTTGATGGGTAGTAATCAGCCTTCGGGAACGAGAGAGACAAGAGGAATAAAATGTTACTGTGTGAAATGTCATATACTCAACCCAACTCAGGTATTTACTCCTCTGGACAGTGTTTAGACTGGGGACAAGGGAAAAAGGATTAGACAAAGTAGAAAAGGTTAGGAGTCTAGAAAATAAACATCTATATTAGAAATATTATTTGATGTGTTTCCCTTTCTTTGAAAATAAAACTTGACTGAAGAATAAACCTAACCAATAAATTTTAGGGAAAAAGGGTCTCAAAAGGAATTGCCATTCCCTTCCCATATGAACCCTGCCCCTGATTATCTGACATGGTCTAAGACCATTCATTCTCTATCAGTCTCAAAGACCACTGCATAGGGTACTACGAACAAACAAAAGTATGTAAAGTTAGCATTGGAACTACAAATAAAATATTTTAATTAACTTTCTTGGATAAATCATGATGGCTTACGAGTTTTTTAATATAATTTTAGGCCAATAAAAGATGGAAATACTAGTCCCTGAACTACAAAGCTGAAACCAGAATATTTTAATAGTTATACTCATGTTCTGCATCTACAGCTAGCTAATCCATCAAGTGCAAGAATGGAAAGAATCAGTCAATTACTATGTGGTATCTTTCTGTGTAAATGTATATCCCTTGCCCATTTCAATAGTTCATCCATTTCACTGATCATAAAATTAACAGACATAAATCTGTCATATCAGTACTAGAAAGGGTACTTTTAATCGACATAGAGCTTTAGACATCTTTTTTTCAGAGAAGTGCTAAGAGGAAATTTCCTACTTACCTGTAGGTCAGGACATGCCTTTTGCAATGCTTGAATTTTCTCTTGAATCTTAATCAGTTTCTTTCTTTCTTCCTGCAATTGTTTGAGTTCTCTCTGTTGTTGCTGTAGTTTAGCCTCATAAAATTTCTCTCTATAATTAAATTGACATTAAAGTTGTGGACTCCAGCACATCTGACGAAAGCACTAAGCATGATGCAATACAGTACATCTAGCCAAGTACTTTCTCTACAAAGGGACTAAACTTTTATGAAACGAAGACTATGAACTCAACATACCTTGCCTTTTCGTTTACTCCAGTGTCTTTCTGTGTTTTATTGGCATTTCCTCTGGTGTTATTCGCATTCTGTTTGGTGTCCTCTTCTGCTGGGTAGAAATCATCCAAATTTGAAGTACTGGCAGAAATAGCTCCTTGTTCTACTGCATCATCATCCTAAAATCACATCATTATATTAAAATAATCTTTATATATCCAATTCATACTTCAGTAAATACTTCTCTGTCAAAGTTACATAGCAAAAATTACAGAAGTACAGAAAGTAGTAATTTTTTGAGAACACTGAAGTTTATCCTCTACCAATGGCAATAAATGAAGTATTGGAAGTAGAAATAGTACATTCAAAATTTAAGCTGCCTACTATCCAGTAATGACAAATCTTTTTTTTTTTTTTTTAATTTTTATTTTAGTTTATTCAGTACAGTTTCTATCCTTTATCTTAAGCTCCCTTTTCTTATCTTGACCAGGTACTGAGCTATCAAAGAAAAAAAACATGCAGATAAAAAATAAACTATTAGCTATTTCTTGAGATTTAACTTTTACATGAACAATTTTAAATAATAAATGTCTACTGTCACTTGCTTACTTAAAATTTTCAAGGAAATTTAAATACATTTCCTTACTGTATTTAGTTTGCCAAATGCCAATGGCTCACAATATGAAAACTAGTAAGACTATACCATTCAAATCTGCAATAACTACTGGAAATACAACTAAAGTTCTTACCTCCCTAACAGTAGATTCACACCCTTTATTGAAATCAATGTACTTATTAAAATAGGAGGTTTAGGATGAACTACTTTATCTTCTTAAACATAGTTAACTCCATGTATTTTATATTTACTCCTGCTTTCTCTGAAGCCCTCAACTAAAACTTTAACCATTGGAAATCAAAACCTTGAAGAGTTAGTAATAACTCGGTTACAAAACCAACTAATCAATTTTAAGTTTGCAGAGAGTGTTTTTCTGGTTTTCACAATCTGAAGACCTAATTCATTACTAGTATGGAAAGGAAGATGAGAGAGAAACTGGGTTGGAACTCAGAAAAATAAAGAAGGTAAATCTTGAGGCATTTTCATGTAATAAAAAGTGGGAAAATTAAACTATGAGAAAAGATACAAAACACTGCATGATGTTTCAGATGGTAGTGTGAAGATGCCTGAACAAATGAAATGACAGAGCTCCAACACTAAATCAAAGTAATTGACCAAAAAAATTATTGTACTCTAAGACACACAAAGTTTCCTAAGGGCCATGTATAAGTTGTCCAAGTTATTTACATTAAATAACCAATAAGGGTAATAAAAGCTTTATATAATCATAACTATATAACTGTTTATAGACCTTCTCCTGAGTCTCTTGGGAAAGAGACTATTAAAAAAATGTAAGAACACAAAAGTTACGCTTAGTAAAATAAGTAAAACTCATCCAACATTTTTTCAATAGCTCTCTTTCAAAGGCTTTTAAAAATTTTTTATTGATTGATTTTAGGGGGAGGGAGGAGAAAGAGAGAGACAGACAGACAGACATCAAGTTGTCGTTCCACTTATTGATGCTGTCATTGGTTGATTCTTGTGTGTGCCTTGACGGGGGATTGAACCTGCAACCTTGGCATGTCAGGACAATACTCCAACCAACTGAGCTACCCAGCCAGTGATCAGTAACTCTTTCAGAAGGAGACTCCTTAATCCCTTTGCATTGCAGTTTCCTTATTTCTCATATACATATTTTAGGTCTTAGAAACTCCCTAAAGCAAAAGGTCTCCATTCAATGTAATCCTGAAATTACACTGATTCATCTATAAGCCACCAAGTTATTTATCATTTCTAATCTATTATTCTCACTTTGGGTTGTACATCTGAAAGAACCTTAAAAAACGAATAGAAAGTAATTAGCCAGTACAATGTTCAAGATAGCACAAACTATTATTGTATTTGCTTTAGCAGCTGTTTTAATTTTTTCAAATGATAATACCATCATATAATGAAAGTTCAGAAAGTAACAAAGACATTTAGAAAAGCCTCCTTTCCATCCCTTTCCCCCAACTGAATCCATTCTCCATAGGTAACCAATGTTCTCAATTTATATATCCTACAGATATACTTTGAATATATAAGCAAAAATAGTTACGTGTGTATACACACACCTGTATGTGTTTGTATACATGTGTTTATATACATATTACGGAAAAGTTGGAAAAAGCCAAAAACCAATTCCAAGAGTGGTTAAACAAGCCCTAATGTAATCAAGGATATGGGAAAATGGACTCATACATCACTGCTTAGATACTATTTAACACAGTCATTCTAGAGAGCAGGAAAGCAGTGTCCATTAAAATTAAAATGTGCATAAACTCTAACATAGCAATTCTAACTCCTCATAACTGCTCTTGAAAAACACAAATGCACAAAGAGGGTTGAGCAAAAACATTCACGGAAACATTTCAAGTAGTGAAAAGCTGTAAACAACAATTGTTTACATTAACAGAACATCCGATGAACTAAATTAAGGTCTGTTGATACTACAGAAAACTATGCAAGTCTTGTATTTAATATACACACAAACACATACATATATATGCAATGTTATCTGTATTTTATAATTCTTTATTTAATATTTTATAATTACTTAGCTACAATTATGTAGAACTACGTATATTGATATAAAAAGTTCTCCAAGACATTGTGGCGTGGGGGAAAAAAGTAAGCTGTAAAATAACACTTGTATGTGGAATCTAAAAAACAAAATAAGCAAACGAAACAAAAACTCACAGACACAGAGAATAAACAGATAGTCACCAGATGGGAGGGGAGGTTGGGGCCATGGATAAAAAAGGTGGAAGGAATTAAGAAGTGCAGATTGGCAGTTAAAAAATAGTCATGGGATCTAAAGTACAGCACAAGGAATATGGTCAATGATATTTTAACGATTATGTACGGTGTTAGATGTATACTAGACTTACTGAGGTGATCGCTTCATAAAATATGTAAATGTCTAATTATTATGTTGTACACCTGAAATGAATATAATATTGTATGTTAACTGTAATTCAAAAATAAATTTAAAAAATAAAGACTGGGGTCTCCAGCAAAAAACAAATGTTTCTGTAATAAAGTTAGTCTGAAACACAGCCATGCTCGTTTGTTTACTAACATCTGTGACTGCTTGGAGGAGTGCTCGTGACAGAGCCTGTGTGGTCCACAAAGCCAGAAACATCTACTAACTCGCCCTTCATAAACAAGTCTGCTCATCTCTGCTACATGGCATGTAGAGTGCTCAGCACGTAAACCTGGCACATAGCACGAACTCAGTGCATTAATATGTACTAGTCTAATTACCAATATAATCACCAAAATACACGAATTTTACCGTATAAGACTGGTCTATTTAACAAATAGTTTTTCAAAAACCCATGCAGTAGTTACCTGTACCATGGCAACGAGATCTTGTAACTGCCTAAGTTTCTGCTTCGCAACCATGAGTCTATTGATCTTCTGTTCAAATTCAGCATCTTCTGGAGCCTCGTCAACCACACTGCTCCTATGACTGGATAACGAAGCTGCACTGGCTCCTTCATCTTCTGCTTCCTCCTCCTCCTCCTCCTCGTCATCTTCACCTTGTGCAACACGAACCCCCTGTTCTCCTTCTCTATTATATCGGCAATCTGCTAAAAACAGACATCACTGAAACCCACAACTTAGTAAAGACTACTACTGAAAGAACATCCGCTTCCCAAGAACAACATGGCAATAATTTCTGGGAATAGAGTCAATCATACCTAAAGAAGGAGGCATGTTTAAAGCTCTTATGTTGGCAGCAGATCTGTTGTTAATCTCACAATTAGAATTAACTGATCTGCCGTCTCTATTATTAGAAACACACTGTGCATTAGAAATACTATTTACTTCATTCCTGGTGGCAGCTACTTGTGGATTCCTAAAAGAAAGAAAGGAGCTTAAAGTTATTTAAGATAAAAAAATAAAAACAATAATAATCAAAGGTCTAGAACTGCTGATTAAAATAATTTCAAACTATAAACATCATTGGCTAGTTCCCCATTTAAATTCATGCTGTGAATAACTGGCTTGCTTTTCATTAACTTCTGCTATTTAGAAATTTAAGAAAACATCCATCAAAATTATACCTAAAAGTAAAGAAGTAGGAAAATGTTAAGTTAGATACTTATGATTTACTTGCATTTGGACCTAACAAACAGCAAATTTACTAAACTATTCGATACTATATTCAACACTTCCTTATTTTTTTTAATTGATTTTGAGAGGCGGGAAGGGAGGGAGAAAGAGGAGAGAAACATTGATGTGCGAGAGATACATCGATTGCTTGCCTCTCGCACGGTCCCAACTGGGGACCTGGCCCGCAACCCAGGCATGTGCCGTAACTGGGAACTGAACCAGCATCTTTTGGTTTGCAGGCTGGCACTCAATCCACTGAGCCACACCAGCCAGGGCTTTTTTGTTTTTTGTTTTTTTAAAGGCAGGGCAGTAATTTTACACTGACCAAAATAGTAGACTAACAGGAGAAAAGTTTAAACAGAAGAGAAATAGCATTCAATTGAAGTTTCTCTAGTTTTACATTAAAAGTATTAAGACAAATGCTAGAAAAATATACTTAGGAAGTCCTTACAGAATGTTAGTAACAGGTTCAGAAGTTTCATGCTCAGAATCATATTCTGACTCTTCAGTTTCTTCATCTTTCGTGTTTTCATTTACAGCATCTGTCATCATATCTGATGTCTGTTCATAATAATGAACTAATTCTCTTAGTTCATTCAATCTCTTTCGAACTTCATTTAACTTCCTATAAACAACAAAGTAAAGCATGCATTATTTCCATATAACTGCAGCCAGCACAGCCTAGTCAATAATACAGGGGATATGACTGCAAAGAATTTAATTTCAAGTACCGCTTACTCAAAATCTCATTGCTTTATTTTTTTTCACGTTGTATTAGGGACAAAAGCATACGAGAAAGTTCCAAGCGTTCACTTTAAGCAGGCATAAATGTTAACAGCTTAAAATACAATGTCAAAAATATTCCTAGGTTTCTTACTATCGATCAAAAATGAGAAGTATAAAATACTCAATCTGAATACTAGCTCTCAGGCAAGTCAGGTATGTAGGCATTATTGAGCATCTGCAGGTGGTTCCGCATTTGTCTATAACATACAGGGATCTACAAATTTATAACACGGTTACCAAAAATGACAAAGTTTAAGTTTTATTAAATGACAAAAGGTATGCCAATGTTTTTTAATCCTTCAAACACCTCTGTGAACAAGTATATTATCATCCCTATTTTGTAGATGAAGAAACAGAAGCTAAATGAGAGTAAGTTACTCATCCGAGGTCATACAGCCTTGAGAGATAGAGTTTACACTTTCTGAGCTATCTGACTCTAAAGCCTGAGTTCTAAAACCATTTGATTATAGACACCTTTGAACTCTAGTCCTGCTTTTTCTAATCCTTTATTTGGAAACGGGAATACACTTGCTCACAGAAATTACCTGTACCGCAGAGTCACATCGCTCTTGGACAGCCCAAAGACTGTACGTGTAACACACAGACACACTTCTACTATCATGTCACTTAAGAATGCTCAGCATGTTAAACAAACCCAGAATTTATCCTATCATTCAACACTCATCTATTTAACAATATATGTAAAAGGGCTTTACTGGAGTTTTTCAGTTGGATTTAGATGGCCTTCGTTTTCATTCTCAGTCTGAGAAAGCAGAGGAGCTGCAGCGTAAGGAACCGCTGGTGTGAGGCTGTTGGGCTCTCCGCTGGTGGCTGGTGCTGAGTACGCAGGGGCAGACGGGGCCGACGGTGCGCTCCTCTGATCCACGCTCCTTTGCGGAGGGGCTGAAGGCGGCACGACTGCAAAAGGGAAAAAAGTTATCAAAAAGAATGACAGTATCAAACAACACAGTGTGCTTGGACGTAGAAAAATAAAAAGTAAAAAATCACTGACATCTTAAATTCTGCATAAATTATAGAAACTTAAGGATACAACATCCAGACACTTATGCACATGTCCCTCAACCAAAAACAGTTAAAACGGAAGAATAAAGATGGGAATTGACAAAAACTAAGATCTTGTACCTTTAAAAATAACTAGAGTGTTCCTTGTTAAAGCCCTTGATAAACCCAGTTCTAGGTTAAGGTAAACAAGGCCGCCGTGCATGACGGGCAGTACACCACCTGCAAACCTGGACAGGGCAGTCCTAGCACAGCATGTCCCTAAGAGCGCTCCAAATCCACAGTTCAGAGGAAACTGTACCTGGTCTCCAAGATGAAACTGTTCTTGTTCCAAGAGATAAAGCAAAATTGTTCAAGGGACCATGGTACATCCATACCATGAAATACTACTTGGCAATAAAACTTTCTAATTACTGATGGCTAATGCCTCAGTAGTCCTTGAACTATATTTTAATTACTTTTCTGTTCACACACATCAGAGAATATCTTATGCCTTAAAAAATAATAAAGATTAAGAATTTTTGCACATCTCCATCTCCTATTACTTTAAAACTATTGTGATTTATCTCTTTCTCAGAGCAACACCATCATTATTTGTTGCCTAAATTATCAACTGCTACAGCTAGTTTCCTGTAGTGTCTTCACCTTATTCTCGGACTGTTCCTTCTGCTGCCGCTTTTCACACTGTTTTCCAGTGGGAAGAAAATGATATTTTGGCATCATCAGTAGACTGAGTACTACTTTGCTTATGCAAATAAAACTGATCACAAGGCCTTGACTACAACTTTCAAATTTTAAGGTTTTCTTAGTTGTGTTAATCCATTTACGAAGGATGTGTTGGGATTACATTCTAGAGAAGGAGACCAGCAGAGGTCAGGGGAAAGAAAGGAGTATGTTTCAGTGCAGAAATAGTTAAGGTTCTTTTGAAGGTGGCAGAAAAGTAGAAGATGGGTGAAGAACAAAAAACAGGACTCCAAAATGTTTCCATTCCTTGTTTTTTCTTTAATAAGAAAACCGGCAAAATGTTGAAGAATAATGACCGGTTGAGGCTGACCTAAATGACTCCATTGCCAATGCTACAGCTCCTACTACTAACTGGGTACAAGGCAGGAATCAGGTGTGAGGATAGCAAGTGAGAACTAGTAAACAGATCTTAATTAGACAGAGGCAAGTGAAACATCTGCCGAGCAGAAAGAGTTTCTACAGTATAACTCGGAGGATTACTGACTTTCCCATTCCCACATCAGGTGATGGTTTACATGCTCTTGAAAAGAATTTAAGTTACAGAATTTCTGCACTAAGCTGTATGTTCTATATAAAAGTTTTTTGGATATCACTTTTTTGTATAAATGCTTTCATAGTTTTTAAATACAAGTATTAATTTGGTTAAGTTTTTCTTTAAGGGAAAATTTTGAATGTGTTAAAAATGCAGTATTATGTCTAACTGCCTTCTACTTTTCCCTTATTTAAATCCTACCAATTTTCAAGACCCAACTTCATCCTTCCCCTTTTCTAAATTATAGAACAGACCTTCCATCTGTTTTGTTTGGCGTTTATCAAACTGGGCCTTGTTACTAAAAAGCTTTTCACATGGAAGTTCTATCTCCCCACAAATAATATCATTTTCTTCAGGAACTAAGTGTTCAGTCACTCACCAAACATTTACTAAGTAACCACTATCAATATGTGTCACAATACTTGTATGTCCTCTACCTAACACCACTAAGCCAGATTTACTTACATGAATTGTTCAGATGCTGATCTCGAAGTGTATGAAGTTCTCCAAGCAGTTTGTCCATTTTTTGCTTCTTTTCCTGTAACACTCTCATTTTGCTAAAAAGTTGGACTTTCTCATCAGGCAAATGTTCTGAAGCTGATGGATTCCTGCTCTGGGAAACCTCTCTAGTCAATGAAAGACTTTCTGCCTGTCTTCTATTATCTGGAACAGCTGGAGGCTTATAAAAAATAAAAGAAGAAAAATAAAGACTAAGGTAATTAAAGGTTGCATTCTCATTTTCAAATTGCATAAAGATTCTTCACAACAGATAAATGCTCGCCTTGACTGCACTGGTGGGCAGACACAGGCCTTTCCTATCCCTAAACTGCATTCTGCTTCCTGATGTGTCACTATAACACATGCAGACACACTAACTACACAGTGGTCTTGGATTCACTGAATGTTATTTATTATCTGGATCTAAATCCAGTGATCTGAATTAATCAAGCAGGGCCACATTTCATACAAAATAAGCTTTCAGAAAAATAATCCTTCAAAAATACCATTCTCTCTTGCCACCTTTTTAGAACCACCACCAAAAACTTAAACTTCTTAATCTATCAGCTTTTCTTACCACTTTTCTCCTATGTTCCTCTACTTAAAAAAGAATTATGAAACATTTAAAAAATCCACCAAGTCTTAGAAAATCACACAATGAATAAAGACCATGAGTTCAGTCAAATTTTAACATTTTGCCATATTTGCATCAATTTTTAAGAGAAATATAGTTAAAGCTCTATACATTCCAATCCCCAATCCCATTACTGTCTCCAGAGATAACCACAATCTAAAATTAGATAGCTACTATTCTTATACATGCTTTTCCTTTGTAACGCCTATGTATGCATCCATGAAAAATACACATTCTTTACACATATTTTAAAACATATGCTATGTGACATCCTTCTTAAACTTGCGTTTTCATTACTCAGCTCTGGTTTAGCTACTATAACTGGTTATAGCGTTTCACACTATTTATATAACTTATTAAGCCATTTCCCTGGTCATGGACATTTAGGTGGTTTCTGATTTTTGCTATTAACAACACAATGAATGCTGCATGAACATTCTTGTGTATAACGTCTTGTGAACACATGCGAGTTTCTTAAGATGGGGCATTGTAGAAAATATGTACTAGAATTCCTACAAAACTCCCCCAGGTGGTTTGGCCGTATCTGTTTATTTTCAGTTGGTCAGCAGACAAGAGATACTGCATCTTCAATCATACTGATTTCCAGTGGAGAGGTATTAATTCACCCTTTCTTACTCAAGGCCCACAAATTGAAAATCTTGCATTTATATAATTACTTTAAAAGGTCAATGAATTATAACCTAATTAACTCCAAAAATAAACACAAGAATTTTCTTAAAATCATTAGTAAAATACCACAAGGACACAGACTCAAACACAGTAAATTTTCACATTCGGACCATGAACCTTTGAAAAGGAAAAAGAATGTGGTATCCAGCAGCATGCAAAGGAAAAATATCACTAATCATTTCATTCCAAGGAGATTTTCCTCTAATTTAGTGTTTCTCAAAGTACAGTCCCCAGACCACCAGCACTGGAAAACACTGGGAGAAGCCCGCCCCGAATGTACGAATCATAATTTTGGAGGTGGGGAGCATCCCGCTGACCAGAAATCTGTATTTTTTTAACAATAGTATCAGGTCATACTTATGCTCAGCGAAGTTTTACCACCACTGTTTTAATTAATGTGACTTTAAACTCAACTATACTAAAAAACTGTTACCTGAGAATCACGAAGCTGATTATGAAAACGCTGAATTAAATCATTCAATTCTTCGTTTAGTTCAGATGTGATACTGACTCCAGATAGGCTACCTGTAGTTTCTATTACAAACGGAAAGAAAATTAACAACTATTCATTAAAGCAGGTAAGTAAATATAGCACCTTAATTTCTGGGAAGCTAAAAATAAATTTTGCAGAAAAAAATTAAAAAACACCTCAACTAACATAATTTGAAACTAACCCTCAGATTTATCTATCAACCAATTTTATTGTTTCCATCTAATCTGAAAATAAAGGGAAACTGAAAAAACTCTGAAACAGTGGCCCACCTTTTTCTGTCCCAACATTCAGAGAGGGATACCGTTACAACCCAATTCAGAATGGCACCGAATGGAGTGGGGACGAGGGCAGGCCTGTCGGTCTGGGTTGAGGAGGGGCCAAGGAGAGTAGCAGTCTGAAACAGAACAGCTGATTCTGTTCTACTAGATTCAACTGGTTCAGACTACTAGGGACTGAGGTTTCAATCTCTACCTCCCCCAGCAAATCAGTGCTTTAGTTCAGAAACTAGCCAAGTTCTTAAAGATTCAGTTAGTAATAAATATGCTAGGTTTTGGAGAAATACAGTTTTTGTTTCAACTAGCCAATCCTGCCATTACAGGGTAAAAAGCGCCCACAGACAACACAAGACAGGGGGCAGGGCTGTGTTCCACAAAGCTTTACTGCAGACAGTGGGCCAAACCCGGCTGGCCCCAGTTTGCAGAGCCCTGCAGCAGAACACACAATTTCCCCAAGCAATGCCTGTGACACCCGGCACACTAAAAGTCCGCAGTTTCTCTCTTCCTGAGGCAGTATTGTGACAACAACGGAATCCAGTTACAGGTCTACTACCCAGCACTACCCCCACCCCCGCTCATCCTCTCCAGTTCTAGAAGAGACATTGGCTATGAATTGCTTCTGCTTTAAAGGAAAACACTAGCTTTTTCTACTGAGAAATTATAATTTCAGGCCTGGAAAGAATCCCACACATCTAGTCCAAACTCTTTTAAAAAGAAAGAAATGACAGTCTAGATAACACACAACTTTCTAGTTAGAGCACTCTTTCCCGTAACAATTACGTTGTCGCTAACATACCAGCAGATTAAAAACGACGACTGTTTTTTCATTAGTATTCCTATGCAAAAGTCTCATAAATACAAGAGAAAATCTGTCTTAAAATTACTAATCTAAAGTTCTTTTTGAAATAGTTTATAAACTAAAACTCTTATTTATTCCACTCCTGGTCCCTGCCTCACCACAGTACACATTTTTCTATTTAAAAAAAGAGAGAGATTATCTACTTACTTAAAAGTAAAAGTTCATATTCACAAACAGAAAACCACTGACCTAAAACTCAAGAGATGTGATGCTATTAAAATGCCATATAAGCCTAGGCAAGCCACAAACACTGTGTTAAGAGTTCCTTTTCTATAAAATGAGAATAACAAAAAAAGCTCTGGTGACTAACCTACAATTTTGTCAAAGTCAAATGAAATGATGTAAATTTAAGTATCTGAAATAACGTTTATCACAGGAAAGTCTCTGAAATCTGATACTCCAAACTTAAAATTTAATACATAAAAGGTTAGTCATGAACCAAACTAGTACTGGTCACTGGAAAAATATTTTTTTTCTAAATATAAAACCTAGTGATACTTTGAAATTTACAACGTGAAAGTGGAGATGCAAATCCTATAATTATTAAGAACAGTGAATAGTGACTATATAATTATTACAAAAGAATAAGTTATTTGCAAGTCATAACGTTCCTTATGAAAATGAAAAATTAAATGTTGCTCAGCGGTGATCACAGGGCTGAGCCAGGGGTGGGTGTGGACAGCAGGACAGTGAGGGCCTACGATGGACAGCCCCAGGAGACAAATTATTATTAGACTAGGAAGACAGACTACTGGAAAATACACCTTAGTTTCACTGAGTTCTAATAAGTAACAATTTGTTTTCAACATAATGGAAGATTAAACACCTAGTTTGAAGGTGATGAAACAAATTAAACTCAATACTAAAGAATTCAATTAAATTTCCACCTGAATTTTACAGGGCTATGAGGGAAGGAAGAAAAAAGAATACTGGTGAGCCCCAGGAAGACTGCACAGGATATAAATATAGTCCAAAGGAACTACTGTACACAACTGGGTACCTGACTGAAGTAACGGAACTACTTCACCGCAGAAGCTAAAGAAGCTCTACAAAGCTAAGCACTGTCTCACTTAAGGTTTTAAGCCTTCCTTGGGAGGCAAGCAAAGCACAGCAATCCTACTTAAATTAAATATAAAAGGTGGGAATAAAAGCATCAACAGCACTATCAGTCTGAGGCACAAAAACAGAACTACAGCCTGTCCCCTTTACCTCTTAAGGGTACTCTCTGATGAAAAGGAGAGCGATCTGGCTGTCTGCACGGTACAGTATGATGGCCAGGAGTTGTCCCTGCAATCTTTTCTGCATAACCAGAGAAAAGCACAGGACAGGGTAAGCCTTGTATGTAGGTTTCTAAACTCGGCAACAATCAAGATCTGACTACATAACAACCGGCATCCAGCTCGCAGCAGCATTCAGCCCCGCTTACAAAAACAGCGTGCTAAGACCCGGCATACCAGAGTCGTCCATCACAGCGATCGCTTGCTCTGCTTTATGCTGCAGAGCAAGAAGGGCAGCTTGTCTTCCCTGCAGCGCCCGCAGCTGCTCCTGCTGCTCTAACATCCTTTTTAATAAATCGTGTTGTTTCTTCAAATTTTCCATCTCTTCCATAGGCTCCTGCTGAGGATCTCTGGCCTGGAAAATAAGGCCAACCATACGTACCTATTAAAATTCTTATTTCAATTTCAACTACCCTTGGCCAAGTACATACACAGACAATAACTCAGTATTAAACGTATCACCCTAGACACAGCTTTAGTAGACTTGAGGAATAAAGAATAGAACAGAAACACAGAGAGAGCCTGCTGGATTAAGAGTTAGGTAATTTCATAGTAAAGACCATAAGCAATGGCTTACCATAAAGTGAAATTAACAAAAGAAAAGCAAAGAAAAAGGCATACAAAAGAGAAGACAGTAAAGCTGAGGGCAAAAGGAGCTACAAACACATATACATACACAAGCAAATGAGAGATCCAGGCCTTACAGAAAAGGAAGAGCAAATCCTACCAGCTTACGGCCCGAATGCATCCCTGAAAAAGTATCTTTGAAAAACACCACTCCTACGTGATGTTTAGAAAAATAACAAAACAATTTTTAAAATAAAATTTTAAAAACAATTTAAAAAATTGGTAATCTGATGTGAAAAACTCTAATATACCTGTATCACATTATACAAGCAAACAATAAAGCAGAAAATTTTACATTTTGTTATAAAAATTATCATTTTTCTTTTAAAATAAGTTCATTTAGAATACTCTGACCTTACCCTCCACCTCCAAACCCTAGCATTCTGCCTAAAACTACAGGACCAGATTTTTTTAAAAACCAAGTTTTAAATTTTAAAAACTAAGTTTTAAAAACTTAGAACCATCTAAATGTAACCCAACAAGAAAATATAAAAGTCAATTAAGCAAAAAGACAAATTTAAATAAATTATACCTGAAATATATAGCATAATATCTTCCATCACTAATTTGCCATTTAAAAAATCTTATACTTTAAAATTTTAATGGTTTTACCTAATAGTTACATAAAATATTTCTATTAACTCAGAAATGTATATTTCGTTTTTTCCTGTCAAAATTCATCTTTTTAGTTCTGGCTTATTTCAACACTATTTACATCTCAAAAAAAATAATTTGAAGAGAGAGTGATAGCTATCAGTAGCTAACTTCCTCAGATTTGATCCAAAATAACTGCATCAACGTCAGTGGTAATATGTAAAACCAGGCCCCGATAGGCACAGATCTCAATGGACTAAGAGAAATGTCACCAGACTGATATCCAATACTTCAACAAAGTAGCAATGGTAATTAATTAGGAGAAGAAACACTGCACAATTATAAGGCAAAATGTCACCCTGGGAAAAAGAGGACAACCTTTAAGAATGTATACAGCTCCACCTAATTTGTAATTCTCTCATTTCTCAAAAATAGCTCAGACCTCAAGGTAACCTTGAAAGCTATCTAATTTTAAAGAATTTACTAAACAATTTAATATTATGGATTTTTTACCCTTTAAAAAGCAAACTTTTTATAAGAACTTTGATCCTTGTTAGTCACATTGCTCTGATACTATAAGAGCTATAACTCTATAGCTCTAAAACTCTGATACTATAACTAGAAAGAATTAGGAACAATTTATTAAAGTAAACAGAATTACCTTCAGATTTTTCAGTAATCTAAAAATGAATTCCCAACAATTTTCAAAATTAGGTTTTATGACTGCATAACAACTTCTGCATCCAGAAAAATAACATTTCAGAATAATACGGAGAAACACTGAACTAAGGGCGGTAGGTGGGGACTACTATGAAATACAGAGGAAGGAAAGGGGAGAAAATGGGGATAAAAGCACACAGGGGTAGGGACATACCCAGAGAATGGTGCACGCATGGAACGGGGATCAGAAAGGAAGCCGGGCCTACATCTGCCCTCAAATACATGTTAAACTTTTTGAGTGACTTTCAACAAACACATTTTCAGTTTACAGATTTAAAAAAATAACTTGGGCACTAAATCCTGAGTTATGTACAGACAACAGTCCAATTTCAGAAAACCCTAAGTCTTCTCTATTCACCTGAGGTTCCTGCAATAATTCTTCATGGATGCGAATACCACTCCCCCCACACACACACATTACTCACCCATGGACATGCTTACTGATTTTCAGAGAAAGGGGAAGGGAAGAAAAAAGAGATGGAGAGAAACATCGATGTGAGAGAGAAACAACTTTCAGTTGCCTCTCATACGCACCCTGACCAGGGACTGAGCCAGCAGCCTAGGAGTATTCCCTGACCAGGGATCAAACCCAAGACCTTTAGGTTTATGGGATGCCTCTCCAATCAATAAGCCACACTGGCCTGGGCCCAAGTATATCTTTATAGCTGAAAAGTAAGTACTTCAGATAATATGCACTCCCATTTTTTTATGTGAAAGATGAGGAATTATAAGCCCACAGAAGATAAAGCTATGATTGAACTAATAATATCACAGGGGAAGTCAGATGCCTAGGTTCTAATGTAGACATATTTTGGCTGTATTTCCTGTTGGGCCTCAGTTTCCTGGCATTCTGAGGAGGGCTATCACCTTTCCCTTTTAATAAATCTCACTTTGCAGAGTGAGAAGTTAGTGTATTTTTCACATTGTGAATAAATCACAATGAAAATGCTACCTTGTCCCATTTTCATCTCAAATTTTCAGTCTTTTGCTACAGGTTAGGCTAACCTGCGAAATAAACACCCTAAGAGCCTTCAAACGAGTCCTCAATGGCAAATAAACTTGGAGACTTCCAACGGACAACATGACAGGCGCTGATTCTCCCCCACCTACAGCCCTATCTCCACGATGAATCAGAACTTTCCCAATGCTGTTCAAAGTGAGTAAAGCTGTGATAAATGAAAACCAAATAGAAAAACCATGCTTCTGTCAGCTGAAGATCAGAATGATTCGATTTTAAAATCAACCGTTAAAACTATCTTTAATGTTAATAAATCAAACTTTTAAACTTTCATGTTCAAAAATATATTCAGCATTAACAATTTGAGGTTTCTTCCTTGAAATATGCTTTTCATTAAGGGATGCCTATAAAAATATAATCTTAAAAAATGGCAGAAGAGTTTAAACCTTCATTTCTAGCACTTTAATTACCAACAAGCTGCTTACGGGGGTCTCCGGGGCCTCGGCCTGCACATCTAGGTTCAGGGATGTGCCCTCAGCTCCAGACCCAGACCCCACAGCCGAATCTGTAGCTCCAGCATCCTCCTCCTCCTCTTCTCTAGCCTGAACTATTTTACTGGGATAAATCCTACAACTATTAAAAAGGACAGTAAACTGTTACAATGGATGGCACAATTTTCTGAAAATGCGTGAACTCATCTGAGGTGGCATCAGAATGTCACAATACATGTATGCCGATAAACCTCAAAAGTAACTCGATACACATTCTTGAAAAGGCCCAGAACTTACAAGGATCTTCTGGAGAACCTTCATATATGACTTTTCCTGCTCCTTAAGGTGATCTATTAGATGAGTAAGGCGCTCCACATTAGCAGACCTTTCGTTCTTCTCTACAAGGTCCTCCCGCATGGAGCTGGCTTTAGTGATATAATCGCGAATCTGGACAAGCCTGCTTACAACCTGCCGGGGAGATTTTTTTTAAAAAGGGCATGAAAGTGAACAGTATGTAAAATCGAGCATAATTCATTCAGCGGCAATAGTTTTTAAATTTCAGCTATAACAAAATACTTCTAATTACTGTGTACATTCATACATGCAAAACATCTGAATCAAATTCAGAATTTAATCAAAACTATCAGCAATACTAACTCCAATTACTGCTGTTTTAAAATTCCAAAATTAGTGTTTACATTACCTGAAAACGTTTATTTATAGAACTGCACACCAAACTATTTATATAAATTTTGCTTATATTTATATATAAGTTTAAAGTATTATAAATATCTTTGAAAGTACTTTTCAAAAGAACTGTCACCATTTTAAAAAATTCTTACAACAATCTATTCATCACAATGCTCCCAACCCCCCTGTACTAAAATTGGCAATACAGTATCTGGCAGAAAAACAGCAGTGATTTACCTGAATAAGTCATTTCTATAGTCATTTTAGGTAAAAAAAAAAAAAAAAAGGAAATTTATTTTCAATAAATCTGACAGATTAATGTAAAGTCTGAAGGAGTATTTTAATTTTAACTAACAAAAAGTCCTATATGCATAATCTAATACAATTTTTCAATGTTCATGTTTTATACTTTGAGGTTTGTGAAGGCAAAGAGCAGAAGAGACAAATCTTTACCATCTGGCTGCTCTCCATGGCAGGCTCTCCTCTCCCATCTTCTTCGGAGACTTGACAGTTCTGCAAAAGGTCGTTACTTAAAGCGGAAGCAAACAACTCTTTGCACTGCGCCGACCCAGGCCCTTCCCTCTTCTGAGGACTTGTGGCGGCATCCCTGCTCTTGTTGGTGTTAATCTGCATAGGCAAGCAGTTGAAGGGCTTGCGGTTCTCACCGAGCTGACGCTTGTTGTTAGCGGCTGTTGCTCGGCCTTGAGAGTCACTTCCAATGCTTCTCTGCGTATGAAAGAGAAACGAAATCCAAACGTTAGTCATCCAACAGTTTTAAAGAAATTTCAACGTTCTGAGCTTCAGCATCAAATATCAATTCAGCTTGTAGTAACATATGAAACAGCTACAGATCTACAAAATTCTACTAAAACATCAAAATTTGACTAGTACAACCTATTCCTAATTTTGTCAGACTATTCAACTGAAGACTATCAGCAAGATCAGTCTACATAAAACACTAGGAATATGGACCATATTTGTAACTCACAGTACTGGTCTTACACGTTCACAGATTTTATATAGGCTTTGGACCAGTGTATCAATACGAACACCAGCACGAAGGTGAGTCTCTACGGAGCCCCGTACGAAAAAGTACTGGGCTCAGTGCTTGGCATGTGTGTTCAATAATTAGTAGACAGCTGACCAAAGGCGGATGGCCATCACTGCACCAGACTTGACGTACCTTTATGCATATTCGGAAACCTGTTTGTCTCTGTAAAGTACAGATATAATATTAAAATAATGAGTTCATTATCATTTCTACAAAATGGAACATTATTCAGCTTTAAAAAATGGAAATCCTGACACACACTGCAACGCATCTGAACCCTGAGAACACTATGCTGAGTAAAATAAGCCAGTAACCAACAAACACAGACAAAGTTCATTAACAATGAACTCAACACCAACAGCGCAAGTTGTTAACTAGTACAAGACGAAGCACCAGGAGAAGTCAAATTCAGAGGCAGAAAGTAGAATGGGGGTTGTTGGGAGAGGCAGGGAGGGAAGAATGAGTAGTTGTTGTTTAATGCGAGCAGAGTTTCAGTTTTCCAAGAGGAAAAGGGTTCTGTACCTGGACGGTGGTAATGGTACCACATAAGGTGGATGTATGCAATGTCACTCAACTGAACTAAAAAAGGTGAAGATGGTTAATTTTAAGTTATGTGTATTTTACCACAATTTTTAAAAAGAGCAAAGCTCAGTAATAACTCTAGTTCATTATCATTTCTACTTCCTCTTACTTCTAAACTTTATTCCAGTGATTACATAAATACAAACCATAGTTTTATTCTAAACAAGTTCATCCAGCACATTCCACACTGAACCAAAAATACAGTCAAAACTCAGTTCTGAACACCTCGGTTCTCAAACAATTCTATCAAATTATTCACAGAAGAAATGTCCCAGTTGTCTAACAAAACTTTGGGTGTCGATTTCCTACCTGACAACCCTTTCATGCTGATACCTGTGCGATGAGTCACGTGTCCCTCAGGCAGCAAACAAAGGAGATTCAGTTTTCAAAAAAATCACTTCTCAACAGTTTTTCTGGAACACATTAAGTTCTAAAACCAACATTCCACTGTATTCTAAACTTTTCCTTAATAGCGATCTGATTCAGTACTAACACGCCAAACTTAGTTTCATAATGAAATCATTTAAGTTGGCCATACAGTCCAGTAATGAAGTCCAAAAAGACTTGTCCTTAGCAAGTTTAGAATTAGGGCTTTGTTGCCCTTCAAAGAACATAGTACCACCACTACTGATTAAAATTCTTTCCATATGCACAGACACTAAGAAAAAAATAATAAACAGCTTGACTTTCAATTCTTAAGATAAATTATTTAATCTATTTTTAACTTTTCCATAATCATATACCGATTTTTAAACTAATTCACTAACCTGATCTAAATCACTGAAGTTTATCCGCTGTTTAAGTTTCTCTAATTCTGCCTGCTCTGGAACAGACATCTGGGTCATGTATCTACTGTGTGGAAATGTATGTGGAGTCTTTGTTCTTCGCCTTCCAACTCCTGGTGATGACTCCGGAGAAATGTCATTGGTTACCCGCTTGTCACTTTCTACACCAAACTTTTTCTTATTCTTTTCTGATGATCTATTTGCCTTCTTCTGTTGGCCACCCCAATCCTTTAAAAAAGTAAATGCAAGAAGAGTTAATATGGTCTCTATCAAACCAGGAGAATAATCTGGTACACTTAAAAAAATTGGGTCCGTCTTAAAATGAGAAAACACTTTTCACATAAATATACAGTCTTAGAGGCAATTATTTACTATTACTCATCCATCCTCCCCCCATTATGGCTAATCTAAATTTCATAGGCTGTCCTTTAGAAAATAGATTACTTTCCTTTTTACAGATTACTACCAGATACAAATCCCCAAACTCCAACTCTACAGTCTAAATACTTTCAAAAGCATTTTTAAAAATGGTTCTTTACTATTTATAAACTGCACAGTGAAATGAATTATAGATACCTTTACTGGCCTCCTTTAAAGTCAGTACGTGTAAGAAAACAAATCTGAAATCAGCCTGGGTTCTGAAGTATTTACAGTTTTCTGAAGAAGGGTTCCACTGCACGACCCTAAGCAATTTACTTAATGCCCCACAGTCTTACTTCCCTAATCTCTAAAACAGTGTCACCTTGAAAACAGAACTAAAAATAACATACATAAAAACATCCAGCACGGTGCCTAGCATATGCTGAGCAATAAATATAACTTATTCTTATAGACGTGTTACGTAAGATCTGATGACAAAAATGCTTAATGTTTTAACTAGAAAACATTTTTATTTACTAAGTTCCACCCACATAACCTAACTCATTCAACAAAAAGTCTACAAATTCCCACAGTATCCAGATTAGAAGAATCTTTTAGTTTTACAGTAGTAAAACCTTTGGTATACTCTCCTCATTCATAAGAAAACTGCCTTCACTACAAACTGTCCCTTCACGCGAGGCCACTGCTGGTGTCCCTGCCGACCTCGTGTTCTACCCGCCCCAGCCCACCTGGCCACAGATGACTGGAAACAAGATGCACATCTGCTCCAAACTGGAAGAATCATACTTTACAATTTCACATTGTGACCAAGAGGCTACCAGTCAGTATTGAATTGCAGCTGTAACTGAAAACTTCAGCAAGAAAGGGCAGCTACAGTGCACCATGTGGACCAGGGAAGAGAGAAAGCTGGTCTGTGAAGAAACAGTTGTGTTACGCAGGGACTTGGAAGGAGAGTAAGGAAAGTGAAAATGTAACTCTTCACGACTTTGTATTTCCGTTTTCCGTCCCTTCCTAAAACTCAACCTTATTTCTTTACATTGTTTTCCATAAAACAGCTTTATATCCTTATAAAAAACTTCCTCTTTGGCCTCAGCTAACTCAAGTTGATACCCTCTTACCTTGCAAACAAAAATGTCTTCACTAACATAATAGCCCTGCATCATTTAATATCTTGACCAGCCAAAAAAAAATGTGTTTACAAAGTTTCAGTAAACTAGACTTAGCTAAGTCATGGGAAAGGTGCATTTCAGCTAGTGGCAGTCGACGACACACCATCAGTAAAAGCATCGTACCATGTTGTTGAGTCGGTCATCGACGCTCTCGTTGCTCCAGTTGGGCAAATCCTGGTCATTCATGCCTTCTTCAAAAGGACCTCCTCCTGCGGCCATACTGGCTTTAACAATTAATTTTCTGTAAAACAAGTAAAAACAAACCTTTTAGGCATGTAAAAACACACTCTAATTTTTAAGTCATTCCATGAAGCTTAGCAATATAAAAGAATCTCGGAAAAGCTGATTTTATAAAGTAAGAAGAGGCCCTGCCCAACCACACACAAACACCGATTTAGCTGCTACAGGCCTATCATGACTAACCCGAGTTCACCTGCTGGGGTGACGGGAGGGGAAGGAAAACCTCTGAATAGCCATTGTGTGCTGCCATGCAAGCTTTAAGGTTATTTCATTTAACTTATTCAACAAGGTCCTAAAAGATCATGAGGGAGGAAAAAGTTATTAATAGCCAGAACAAAAAGTGCTCTTAGAAAAGGAACTAGTGCCTCCCAAAGACCTGGGCATTTGTTTTGCATCAAAGACTCAGAGGGCAGAACTGCTCCACGTGGAACATGGAGAAGGGCTTCGTGTCAGTAACAGAGAAGACAATGGTCAGCAAGATGAGGAGAGAGCAGGCAGAAAGAAGGACTGGATGGGTGAATGGCCAGTGAAAGTCAAGAATACAGTGGCTAAAAACACTTTCAAGATATTGCTGCCTGCTACCCTATTGTGTTGCTGGGGATTTTGTGAAAATAAGGAAAGGCACTGAATTTCACAACTGGATCAAAGAGATGAGGAACAGGAGCAGCAAAGGTAAAAGCAAAGGTTTAAGAGCAGAGATTACCGTGAAAATGAGATCTCTACATATGCTGTGGAGGACTTGGGATTTCCACTGGGTACGGAACTGCGTGAGTGAGAAGGGGGCTGAGTGAAAGGAGATGGTAGGACAACTTTGTAATTCAAGGGCCAGAAAAGGCTACTAGACATCAGGATTACAATAGGTTTCTCATTTTACAAACAGTAACACTAACATTCAAAGGACTTAGATAATTCTGCCAAGGTCATTCAGCTACAAATGTCAAGGGTGAATATAAATCCCAGGGGCTTTCACTCTAAGATCCTAACTTATCCCATTCATCCCCAGAGCACAATGTTAAAAGGATTATCATCCAGGACAAGTAGGATTTATCCCACAGATGTTTTAATGTTAGGATATCTATCAGAATAGTGTATTAACAGATTACAGAGCAAGTTAAATTTTATCATCTCAAAATAAAAAGGGATGTGACAGAATCCAATACTTCAAATTTTAAAAAAATCTTACAAGTACAAATATACTGATACTGCTTCATAGCTATATGTATTTTTCTAGTGTTTTTTGCCAATGAACATACGAGGTCCGTCTAGAAGGTATACAGCCATGTAATATGAAAGAGACATTTATTGGAGAAGAGATACAAGATACAAGAAACACATAGGACAATGATGCCTCAGTCCCCTTGAAAGTAAGCATCTCGGGAACTCACACAGGTCCCCCCATCACCATCAGCTGCCAGGTCATATTTTCCTGAATCTCACTGATGGCCTGAAATCTCTTCCCTTTAAAGGTGATTTTAAGTTTTGGGAAAAGCCATAAGTTGAAGGGCGCCAAATGTGGGCTGTGGGGAGGGCTGAGTCACTTGGGTGATGTGATGTTATGCATGAGCTGGCTCCCTGTCACGACGTAGTTGCCAATCACGGCTGCCCAGAGTTGCGGCCTTCTGAATCATCTGAGTAGCTTCTATAGAGGAATGCTCAAGCTTAAGATGAAATCTGATGCAGATCGGTTGCTCTCCTGGCTCAATCACTTTGAATGTGACAGCCACACAGTCCACATGCTCACTCAATGGCATCTACTGCCCCCACTGACTAGTACAGTGAGGTTGTCACAGTTCATGCATGCACATTCCAGTCCTCTCTCCTCGGCTGCCAGGTTACACCCATGTCGCGCAAACCGTTTCTGTTATATTAACGATGGCTGGACTTTTTCTGGACAGACCTCGTATATTACTTTAATAAATTCTATACAGTTGAAAAAAGTACATTTTAAACCAATGGCCAACAATTTTTAAATAAGACATGAAGGCCATTCCTATTAAACCTGCAGTGGTCACGCTTCTGAATGGAGTATGACACGTCATTGACCACTGTCATCCACACGACCACTCAAGGGTTGAAACACAGACAGAAACAAGAATGACACATAGCAGTTATTTAGCACTGCTTTGGAAGTTCTAAAAAACAGAAAAATAAGGAACAAATATTAATATTATAAAGAGAGAAGGTATTTTTAAAGAACATGCATTATAAAATCTTCGAAACTTAAAATGATCACCAATAACCTCTCAGAAAATACACTGGAGAAAAATAATGCCACTGACACTAGTGACAGAAAAAATAAGATATCTAGAAATAAAATTTGCCCTATGTGAGGAAGCACCATTAAACTCTAAAAAACAACAGAAGAGAAAATTTTAGTAAGTAGAAAAACAAACTATCTTCCCTGGTGGAAAGACAAATATTGTAAAACATACCATTTTTCCTAAATGTTTAGCCTTAATAAAATTGCAAGAAAAATCCCACTGTAATTCTCCTTGGAATTTAACAAAACAAGTAACAATAAACAAGCCACAAAAAAATTTTACTGTCTAAAAAATAAAAGCAAGAGTAGCAATTGAGGTAGGAGAGTAAAAAAACTAGTCCCAAGGTAATTCTACTACACTAAGTGCCTATATGGTTAAATTAGTACCAGCCCTAAAAATAAAATCCTCAAATATACAAAATTAGAGAAAAGTAATGAAAAAAACTAGTTATAGCTAAATCTGTATGTTGGTATTTACTATATATAAGCCAAGCACCATGCTGAATATTTTATGTGCCTTTTATCACTTAACCCTCACAAGAATTCTGTGATGCAGGATTATTCAACTGATGACACAATTTGGTAACAATTTTGAAAATGATTTATTTAGAGCTTTTAAGAGCCTTTCTTTAACTTAGATTCTTCATCTCACAAAGAAACACAGAAAAATGATTTAAGTGACTATTTTTTTAATTCTTCCAAGGATGGTACATACCCAGTACCAGTGCAGACACAGAGAAGAATTAATTCACAGTAAACAGCAGGGGGCTTAGAGCATCAGAGTTTAATTCTCTCCAAGTGAACAAGGCTGCCTTATACTCCAACAGTGAGACAGTAAATAGATTAGTAAGATTAAATAAATCAAACAGACAAAACAAAATGAACTTTAAAGGGAGAGATCTTACTAATTTGGGATGTAGAAATAAAATGAAAAAAGTTCAATGGATTTTATTCACATAAAAAGGAATCCTAAGTAGCTGAAATAGAAGTGACAAATTGAGGGAAAAACCTGAAATAAATATGAAGTATATAGTTAAAATCTTCACTGTAAGAAAAAAAAAGACTAAAAGAAACTCCCTAAAATTAAGTATGATCAATTTACAAAAATCAGTACACATAAATGATAAAAATAATATAGTCCAACTGAAAATTAAAATAAGGGACAATAAATTTGCTCAATTACATATATTAACAGATCCCCATGAAGGCAAAGAGAAACAGTATAATCTTTCTGGAAAGCATTTTGGCAATACTGTATCAAGAACTAAAACTATGTTTTGACTATAATTATGATAAATTAAAAACAAAGTATCAAATAATAGGCTCAATACTATAGGGCCAGAATGCCCTTCAAAACATGTAATTATGAAGGCTGAACAATACTACCTGTTCGTATCATTGTAAGGTATAAAAGAGGAAAAAAGTAATATGCAAAATTGCATACGATTTTAAGAAAATATAATAAAATGCTTGCATGCAAGCAATTGCTGGTTACAGGGATAGAAACATGAGTAATTTTTCCTCTTTTCCCTATCTTATAAATTTTCTGCAATAACTGATTCCCATACAGAGATATGTTCAGTGAGCTGAAATGACTCATTTAAACTATTTTGCCACTACAATCTTCTAGATGTATTGATATAATTTGTAATATTAAATAGGAGCTCAAAAAATACACATGCAGTAGAGGATTACCACATTTAAAAGTACTAAAAGCAAACTGTCCTAAACTGTAAATTAGAATGGAAAAATTTTAAGGTTATTTAAGTAAAAACTCTTAACAACTTTCCCCTCAAAATAGAGTATATTACACTCTCCTATCAGTAAAGTAATAAACTAAGTTTACTTTAAATTTTTTAAGACTGTATCTGAAGCTGACCGGCGTGCCTCAGTAGGTGGGGTGTCATCCCACAAAGCCAGTCCTTTCCGGGGTCAGGGCACATGCGAGAGAGGCAACCCCGTGTTTCTCACACTGACGTTCCTCTCCCTCTCCTCCCTCCCTTCCCGTCTCTCTAAAAATAAATAAAAATCTTTAAAAAAGAAAAGAAGACCATATTTTAAAAGATAATGTTTTATGTACAATGATAAATTTCAAAAATGAAAAGTTTTTTTTAAGGATCTATTTTTAGGCGAATGACTGAATAATATTAAAATAAGATTCTAAAACAACTTGAATATATTAAAATTTGTTTGGGAAAAATGGATCAAATATTTTTAAACCTTTCTAAGAATACCACTTCCTAAATAAAATTTATTTAGTTTATTAAATAAACAACTTTGTCTACTGTTATATTGTGGTTGGCATATAATGAGGCAGAATATTTAACAACATAATAACAAATGCATTTAAAAGGCACAGGCCTATAAGAGTGAAATTATTAGTATAAAACTAAAGAAATAATTGCACGTGGATCAATTCTCAATATGTTAACATTCACCTCATCTCTCTAAGAAAGTATCTCCCCTATAAAAGGGAGAAAAAGCCAAGTTATTCTTCTCTTCATACCAACCTCCCTAACCACCTCAAAGTCACCATTAAAATATAGTATTTCTGTCTTCTAAATTTTATTCTGTAGACATACTAATATAAACTATTACTTAAACAGTAATTATTATTATAAACTATTACTTATATTGAAAGACTTCCAATAATCAAAACACTAGGTATGTAGAAAAGAGGACCAATACAAGCAAGATTTGCATGGCAGGATCAGTAGGAACTGGTGACTAATACTGTATGATGAGGGAGATGAGGCAGTGAGGGGAAAATAAAAAGATGACTCCTAGAACAACCTGCAGCTTACACTGGGTATATGATGATACAAAGTAATTTGAGAAGAAACAGGTTTCTGTTGTTGAGAAAAAACGATGAGTTCCGTCTTAGAAACGTTGAGTTTGAGATACCCATGGTACACTCAATCTAATCTGTGTAGCAAACAAATACTAGTCTCTCAGAAGTGAAATCTAGGCTGGAGAGACGCTGCAAGACATCCACTCATTAGACCTGAAGTGCAAAAGAAGGTTCAGGGAGAGATGCAGAGTAAGAGAAGACAGACTGAACCTTGAAGGACACTGATCTTTAAGGTACAGGCAGAGGGAAAGAAGACTGAGAAGGTTCAGAAAGACGGAAGGAAACCAGGAGCATGTACTAGAAATGGAGAAAAGTGTACGGAAACAGGATATAAGAAGAATGCCAGGTACTACTTTGTCATGGAGGGAAAGTACTGAGAAGTGCCCGCTGGAACTCAGCAAGCTACTGAGGATGACCTTCTTCAGGAATGCCAGTTTCAGCAGGGTGGTGAGGGTCAATTCCGCAACTGTCATCGAGTGGGAAGGGGGGAATGTAAAGCAAGTCATCAGGGAATTTTTTCAAGGAATCAGCCTGTGGAGGAAAGCAGGTGGAGATGGTCATGAATCAAGTTTTGTTCAAAGGGAATTATCTTGAGTATGTTTGAAATTTGCTGGGGAAGACTTAGGACAGAGGAGATACTGAAGATGCAGAAAAGTGGTGAGAAAATAGCGTGTGGTCTCTGAGAAAGTGGAAATGACTGGAAAGGGCACATGAAAAATGATTAGTTTTAGACAGGCAGAGAAACATCTCTTTATTGAAACAAAAGGGAAGAAGAAAGTGGACCTGAAAGTCTGGTTAGCAGATTTTGTGGCGGAAAGCTGAAAGAGTCCGTAAGTGCCAGGAAGGACAAAGACTGCTCATTAACCGTGAGAGACGGTTACTCTTTAGGAGAGAAGGTGACTCTTTAGGGGAGGAGAGATGGCAGTGTCCGAAGACAAGAGGAGCAGGTAACACAGAATGGCTGGCAGCAGCAAGGCCGAAGTGACAGCACAGAGCGTTCACCGATGCCACGTCTGCAGTTCGAACTCTTCCCCCACAGTGCTCATCAGCCTCGGCGTAAACACTCCACTGGCCCCGTCCAAGGCTGAGATCCTGCCAGGCACGTGTACGTACTAGAGAGATGACAACATGGAAAACTGAGGCCGTGGAAAACCTGTGACAGTGATAAATGATGGTATGGGGAGCTTAGTGGGGAAAAGTAAAAATTGTTCTACTTTCAACAAGCACTCTAGGCATCCTGTGACCTGCTAAGCAATGTTGAAAATATTACTTAGTTTCATTTAGCTATTTCATTTAGCTATTTTGACAGCCTTATTTTGCTCTCTTATCTTGCAAAGATAAGAAATGTAAAAATACCATGACAATTTATGAGCTACTGCCAGTGCCTGATCTTGCACTGAAACATCATCCTGCCGCAGAATTCTCACTACAGAGAAGGGGTGCCCAATCTGCGGCCCGCAGCCACGTTCAGCCCAAAACAAAATTGTAAATGTACTTAGAACATTGAGTGTTTTTGTGATTACATGTCACAATGTATTCAATGTGTGGCCCAAGACAGCTCCTCTTCTTCCAGTGTGGCCCAGAGACACCCAAAGAGTGGCCACCTGTGACAGCATTAAGTACCACAAAAATATCTATGACTCAAATTTACTTCTGAAATAAGTAAACCTTATTTACTTGTAAGTAATCAAATAAGAAATAAGACAAAGAAGAAATTCAAAGAAATTTAGTAATCAAATAAAGAAAAAAGATTATTTTCCTAAAATCTTTAAAATTCAAGTATTTTTCAAATGGCACTAAATTACTCATAATCATCTCTGGAAATAGCTTACTTCTCAGCTGATTGCTTTAAATCAAGTTTTTAGAAATACCCAAATAAAATAATGTGTAGAACACAGTTTAAAAAAAAAATCTACTTAGGGTCACAAATAACCAAAGTTGGCATTTTATATATCAGTACAAGTTTTCTAAAAGTTGCATTATTTGGGGTAGTTCTTCTCCTGATAGTGAAAAGGAAATACGCCATGCACTGTTTTAAACCTTAACCCAGTGTACAACTAAGCACTTTCAATGGAAACGGAGAAGAAAATGCCTAAGTATTTGGTATTATGTACTGTTTATTCAAAGTTTCATTTGAGGAACTTCTCAATTTCCTCTCTGCACTTAAGATGATCAGAAAGTATCAGAAAATTATATAGAATCCTTTTCAGCTTACTGAGTCTTTCTAAAAATTTCAGTAATTTTCTAGAACTTAAAATATCTCTGTATTACCCTCTTCAAATTAAAAAAACTCAAACCCTGGCTGGGTAGCTCAGTTGGTTAGAACATCATCCCAATACCAAGGTTGTGGGTTCAATCCCAGGTCAGAGCACCTACAAAAAGCAACCAATGAATGCAAAAATAAGTGGAACAACAAATCAATGTCTCTTTCTCCCTCTTCCTGCTCCTCCCCCAGATCAATTTTTTTAACTCAAAATATTGGGGGGGGAGGTAATAGATTGCAATGTCTAATTTGAATAATACATATTTGATTAGATCTCACTATGTACCAAGTATGTGTTAAGTCTACCTTTACAGTTACTCTATGTTGAACATTTTCACACCAATAAAATTTAACATATCCCTGCTTTCTACAAAAACAACTAATTCTGAAGTCAATTAATTTTCCAATACACAAAGTTATGCTGCTTGCTAAGACCTCTCCCACTCTAATCCATACCCAAAATCTATGGCACTTTTTTGTCACTGATTACATACACCTCTCTAGGCAAATCAGGCCACGCTACTGCCCTCCTCCTTCAATCCCTATCATCAAGGCCACTTCATTCCCTTCTCAGATAACGGCTCTGTCATCACTCCTCCTGGACCACTACAAACATAATTCCCCAAACATTCCCCCTACTTCTTCAGCTTCAGTAAAATTCCAAATCCCTCTGAAAGCACTATTTCCTTGAAAATTCTTTCTGAAACAATGCCACTCTTCTAGGCTCAGAGATTCACGGGGAAAGGACACCATCTGCAGACCCTTATTTGTTTAACTTTCCTCTTTTGAACACATTAGCCAGCAAAAACACCACTCTCCCTACCTTAGGCACTCTTGCCCACTGTGTCTCCTGCAAGAGAATCTCACGCTTCCAAGTAGCTCATGGCTGCACTCGGCACTGCATTCCCTGCTCTCACGACCTGAACGTGAGCAATGGTTTTCCTAAGACTGGCCTCAGTTGCAACGTCCATCTCATCTTCTCTATGCCAGTGTTGTTCTCACTCCGAACTGGTAATCTGTTCAAGGTCCTAACCTTCTGAAATCCCTCTTTCTTACCCTAAGTTTTTATATTTTACTTCTCCCTCTCATTCCTGCAGAACTTGCTCTTGACCCTGTCATTTCTGTCTCCAGGAATCCGTTCATCCTGGCTTCCTAAACACAACCCAAGTAGGCCATTCAAAAAATGCCTTGTGTTAGCACCCTTAACTTCCTCACCTATTTGCCTATTCTGTCAACTCAATCAATGTTTGTCTCTGCTTCTACCCTCAACCCGTGAAACAGTGGGCAAACAGTTATGAAACGGCACTGCCTGTGTCCATTAGCCCAGTATACTATTCTGTATACACATACACACACTCTCTCTCTCTCACACATTTTCAAAATGTAAATTTACTCCATGAGGTACGGAACCGGGTCTGATTTGCTCACTGCCAAATCTCCAGTACTTTATAGTCATTAAGTAGCACATGAAGGCACTCAATTAAATTTGTAAGATGAATGCAATGCTATGTACCCCTTTTTGCCTCTCACGTAATTTCCTAGTGTGATAACTCCAAAAACTTCGTATGTTTTTCCACATCTCAAATAAACCTGCCCTTTCATAAACAAATAGCCCAATCCCCTATCGATAAAACCAAGTTCTTCTCACGTGAATTAGCCCAACAGCTGTATGTTTTTGTTTCATCTTATCCGTCTTTCCTGTGTTAAAAGGGAAATTATTTAACTTTATACCTGACTTTACAATTCTTTTTATTCTACCAAACTCCTAATATCTATATACTTCAGTGGTAAGAACTCTAATGCAAACATTCACATTTGACCTTTCCTGAGTTCCATTTTTCTTATCCTATTGTGTTACAGTCTTCTAATTAAAAAAGAAAATACTACTGAAAATTATAATTAAGATATAAATCCACTGTCAATCTGTACTTTCTCATGAGGGTCATCTTATTTCATAAAGAAACTGAAGATCTGGCTGCTTTCCTAGAAAGCAAGAACATACTAAACAAATTTAGAAAATGAGCTGTCTTAAAATTTTAACTGAATTAAATACGGACTGAAATTTTTCCTAAAAGAACAATTATTTCTAAAACATTCTTAACAAAAATTTCTTCTCATCCTCATCTGTTAGTCACTTAATTTCTAAACTGTCCCTAGCAAACTTAACTTTGCCTCGATGAGGTTAAACGGACTTTCTTCTGCTGTTCAGAGAGTATGTCTACATAACCAGTACTGGATAATGTCCTATGCACAGAGACTAATGTTTAAAGTAATTGTAGACAGCTACAAGAAAAAAATTTAAAACCTCAGTCAACAGTATGTATAACAAGCTCAAAAAATAGCTTGTGAATAAAAAATAAAACCAGGTAATAGAAAAGTTGAAAAAGACTACTTAAGAATAAATGGATTTGGCTATCCAAATATCTATCCTAGGACAAATCCAAACTCAAACGGTCTGAGGAAATTCTATGAAAAGACATTGCAAAGGCGTTACATAAACTATTCCGCATCTCAGCAGTCAGAAGGGACAGGGCTCCCGGGGAGTATGAGGGCAGGCTGAAGTGGAATGCCGAAGAGCAAGCACACAGGCCAGCAAACCCGGACTGTGTGTTTACCAGGCAGACAGGGCCCTCAACCATGCACTGGTATTTTTATGCACTTATCTTTTCAGTCCTCACCCAAGATATATTTACTGATTCCATAGAGAGAGGGTGGGAGGTGGGAGGAGGGAGGGGGGAGAGAGAGACAGACGTGGATGTGAGAGAAACATGGATCCTCTGCCTCCAGCACACACCCAACCGGGGACACGGCCCACAGCCTGGGTATGTGTCCCGGCCGGGAATCAAACCCGTGACTTTTCCGTGTATGGGAGACGATGCTCCAACCAACGGAGCCACACCATCCAGGGCATGCACTGGTATTGTTAGCCGTCTCCATCATAAAGTCTTCTTCAACTATAATATAAAGGACAATAACATACATAATGATGTCAAATTACCTGCTTGGAAACTAGTTTTTGCAGCACAGAAACAGCTCTTTTTCTGCTTCACACTTCAAAGTTGTTGTCTGCTTTTAAGAAAAAAAAACTTTATTAAATTCTTTACAATATGAAGCAGAGAATAACAAATACTACATTTATACCTAAATATATTATATTAAAATATATTTAGTAAGTCAACAGGAAAGAAAAATTCAATTAATATCTTAGACTCAATTTACATTAACCCTTTCAGAAGACAATGTGGTGTACATATATGTTTAAATCCTCCAAACGTGTACAATCCTATCAAACGACAATGTGCTACCTTAATATCCACTTTGGAATATAATAAAAAGAGGTTAAACCCAATTATCACGTTAAGATCCACGCCAAGTTCATTCTTCAGATTGATGAAGTAATTCACTTCCAATAACTCAAACTATTCCAGAACTTTGTCTACCCGATGAGGAAAAAAAGGTTTATTTAAAAGCTAGCTGTTTCATTAAAAATACCCTCATCGTTGTAAAAACACAAGGTTGCCCTTCAGTTCAGAAACTCAGTATTTTCATGGCTTCCAGCGGCTCTCACCGTGAAGGTGGCTAGGGAAAGAAAGAAGCAGGTGCACCCCGAGCTCTACAACACCCACTCCAGTAACCGGAGAATACCAGAAGGCGGAGTCTGGAAAACAGCTATGGGGCAGGGGTGGTGGGGGCGCCCAGAAAGCCCGGCTCCTTCCAGCGCCAAAACACGATCTACCACCGGTAAGGCAGGCGACACAGACCTCAAACCCGTCCAAAATAAGTAAATAAATAAAAATGTGTTTTTCAGACAAGGCGCGCTCCTGAGCAGTGGGCCGCGGGAGGAAAAGTTTGGAGGACCCGCCTCCCTACCCGGGCCTAGTTACCACCTAATCCCCAAACACCAGTTTTTGCAAAGCAAGCAACGTTTCCCAAGTCGCATTTGGCGTTTAGTTTTTCCCATCCTAACTGGACCTGCAGAAAAGGATGGAGATGCAGAGCAATGGCAGGGGAGAGGTAGTAAGTTAACAGCCCCTCGCAAGAATAAAGCACCTCTTAGCCAAAGTCAGGAACGCCCCCCGCGACCCTTCTGCTCTACAAACAACCGAGACAGCAGAAATCGCGCTGCTCACAACCCACCCCGAAAGCAGCGTCGTTTCTTCCCCGCCCTTTTCCACCCCGAATTCTGGACGTTGAGACCCCACAATAAAATTTGAGGATGGGGTGGGAGGGGACGCAATGACGAAGACTAGGGCCACTGAGGCCCCTTGCTTTGGAGAACTAGACCCCCTGACTCTGGGAACCAAACCACAGCCCGGCTCCTCTTCCTCCACTCGAGGGACATTCCTAGGCACCGGGGACGCAGGGCGGCCTCCAGCCCCGGGCCGGAAAAAGGGGCGGGGAGGCAAGAAGGGGGCTCCACCGTCGCTAACGCGTCCCTAGATGCTCACCCCGAGATGGCGTCGGCCGGTCCGGACGAGGGGCGGACCGCCTGAAGTAAGCAGGGAGAAGACCCAGGAGCCCACAGGGAGGCCTGGGCCCGAAGCCAGGCCTCCGGGGTCTAAAGTCCCAAAGCAGTGGATCTCCCGCCCCTGGCGCCGCGCAGCCCTCGGTTGCCAAGGGCTGGGGACGCGCACGCATTACCTGTAAACGAAGCAGCCGCTCCTGCCAAGAGCGGAGTAACGGTCAGACCCCACAACCCGCCACCGACCGTGTTCCTCCCCTGGAGACCGCCGCAGGGACAGTCCACAAGTTCCCTGGCTGCCGCGGGCCCAATGGCCGCCTTTCCTAACTCAGCCAGCCGGCGCCAACCGCCGCAGCCACCGCCATCTTAGGATCTCATCGTGGTGGGAGAAAAGGGGAGGGGGTACTGCAGAAGGGGCTACGTGCCCCGGGAGACATGCGTCGTCTCCGCGGCAACGGCCGCGCGCAGGCGAGAACTCGCCCGGGGCGCGAGCCGCAGTGCGATCCGCGAGTTAGACTGCAGTCACGTGACCGGCCGGAGTCTGCGGTATCACCTCTGGCTCCTCCGCGGCCGATTAAGCCAAAGAATAACCAGAGACTACACGTCCCAGAATGCCAGTGGACCGGGTTTTGAGCGTGTCCGCCGGTCGGCGGCCGAGTGGGAGAAGAAACAAATCCCAGCATGCTGTGCGCCTTCCGGCTGGCGGAACGAGGGGCTCGAGGCCTGGGCGGAAGTGGGCGGGCCACCCTGGGCAGCTGGAGTTAGAGCGGGGGCGCATTCCTGTTTTCCGTGGGGGTGTTAGCTCCGGTTGGTGCCGGATGGAGAAGAAAAGACGAAAGTCCGGGATCGCGCTTGTAGTCCCTGTCCACCCACATCCCGGTCACGAAGTGTTGGAAACCAAAGGGCCCTTACAAGCTAGTCCTAGTTTTACATCCACGGGAGTCCTTGGCCGGAAGCCATATGTATAGAATTATAAATGTAAACAGTCAATGCCACCTCCGATTAATGTCCTACGAACCAGATGCTTTACATCAGAATTTAATTTTGAGACATTTTCTCTTCAACTACACTGAATTCTTTTAATTTACACTTTTCTTTGAGCAGCAGCCTTTTTTAAGGTTAGTAAATTGACAGGTTCGTAAAACAAACCAAAAAATGCGACAGAGGGACAATGAAGGCTTTCAGTGTGCCTACCTGAAAAAAACTAGTCAATTTTACTTGAATGCAAGGGCATTCCATTTAGGCAGTTTGTAATCGTGGATTTTTTGTTTTAAGCAAAAAAGGAGGACTGAAGAATGGGCATCAGGGTTCTAACAACAAATTCTTCACAAAATCAATTAATAGAACTCATCTCAATGCATAATTCAGGTGAACGAAGCTCCAGCCTGCGGTAATTTGCAACCGTATCCAGGTTCAGTCTCGGTGCAATGGTCTTTGACACTTTTTTTGTCATACATTTTTTAGTACTTTCCGTGTGTCTCACATTGCTGATTACTTAGGTAACAAAAACATTGCTCCTGAAGAGCATATGTTTTAGTGAATGATGGAGAAACAGGCTGTGATGTAAATAGATTCTGTTTTGTAAGAAAACAAAGTGCTGGGGGGTGACTAACCAGTGTGTGATTTCTGTTCAGCGTGGCTTGGGCCCTTCTAATTCCACCACTCAGTGGTAATTCTAAAATCTTGGGCAAGTTGCTTATCCTTTCAGAGCCTCTATTGCCCCGCCTGTAAAATGGGGGGTGGGGGGGAGATAATAATAATGCCTAGCTTGGAGGGATTTTTTTAAGTAGTATTTATTTTGTATAAAGCAGGATTAAGCATTTCACCTGTTGTGATTTTCTTACTCATGACTATCCTGAAGGGACTGAGAGTGCATTCGTTTCATTTTACAAATCAGAAGTTAAATAAATCACCAAGGCTCTTTTCTCCAAGTGGTAGAGCCCAGGTTTAATCTGAGTTGTACCGACTCCTTGGAGAGATTTTTGGATTAACTAAGAAAATTCGTGGGAAAAACTACTAGCATATGATAAGATTTCTAAATATTAGCTGTCATTATCAAGATCATTACCATTTTGTTTCATATGGGGGGGTGTGCAAAAATCATTTTTCCTCCTACCTTTTAAATCCTTCACTGGGCTAATAAATGAACCGATTAACAAAAGAATATGTCCAAAACTTATTTGGATATACATGTAGGGGGGTGCTGTAAGAATATGAGACCCAAGGAAAAATTGGGCAGTTGAGATTTATGTGCCATTCGGGACAAAGGAGAGGGAGACAGTGGTCTGGAATTTCAAAGGGAAAGCAGGCAATTTAGAGGTAGAAAGAGCAAACATGTAATAAACAAATGCTTGCTGGCCACCTAGAAACGGGGGTATACAGGAGGATGTTCAACAACCAGGCTTTGCTAGATTTCTGGGGGTGGGGGTGTCTACCACATTTAGTTTATATAATGATGCTTTAACTAGGCTTTTCCTCTTTAAAATTTTTTGTATTGATTTATTTTTAGAGAGAGAGAGAGAGGAAAGGAGAGAAACATCCATTTGTGGTTCCACTCATTCATGCATTCAGTGGTTTCCTCTTGTGTGTGCCCTGGCCTGGGATCGAACCTTCAGCCTTGGTGTAGTGGGACTGTGCTCTGACCAGATGAGCTACAGGGTCAGGGCTAAGCATGTTTTTCTATCTGAATTCCTTCAGGTAGGTAAGGAGAAAGGTTAAAGTTTCTTTCTGAATCTTGTTTTCTTAACAACTGCCCTAAAATCAATATCCTAAAAGGTATATTTTGGGGTGGCAAAACTTTGGCCCTATATATACATATATATATTTATATATATATTTTTAAGCATGTGGAAGCTATTATCATTGAAACAATTCAGATTAATTCAAAAGCATTACTGAAATCAGTATGGTTATTATGTTTCTTGAATTTATGGACCCTGAAAAATGTAAATAGTATTATGTTTGTTTGGTGGAGGGAGGAGTCTGAGACATTTTTACATTAAAAAGGGGTCAGCAAACTCAAATATGGGCATTACAGATATTTGTAGGGGACAAAGGAAAACAAAGCCCAAATCTACAAAATTATCCCAGACTTCCAAAAACTTACCCAACTTAGAAAACAAACCTTATGTAAATGAATCAGTTTCGTATCAGTATATGAAAATGGCACATAAATGAAGCAGATAGTAAGTGCTTTAGGAATTCAGGGAAAGTATTGATATATTGCCTCAAAGATAATGATTGTTCCGGGATCTATGTCCGGGAAACTGGGAGCAACGGCCTGGTGGAAATGAAGATGGAGAGCATGAGAGGCCCTTCATGAAATGCAGTAGTTAACTTTAAGACTAGTGGCAATGTTTAGAACAAAACAGGGAGAACAGAAGAGGGAGAGACAAGGAGAACAGGTGGTAGTGGCAAGAAGAATGAAGTCAGGGCATTGGATCCTGATGCCAAAGGAAATGAATTTGTTGCCCGCTGAAATATCATTTGCTTCTTTGACCCTAAGAGAGGAGCCCTTACAATATAACATTTTGTGCTACGTAGTTTATCTTCTTAATGTGTTCTCTCTGTTCTTTGTCCACAAACGGATTTTAGGCATGGCTGAAGCAGAAAACCAGCCTTCTGCATTTGTTTATATTCCAAATGCCTTGAAGAGTTCACTTATTTTGATGTTTAGGAATTGGTTTCTGAGGACAGTTCTTTGCAATACCCAGTATTCACCTGCAGGTGGTGACAGAACTTAAAGGAAAACCTTCAGTGGCCACCATCCATGCTGCTGCAGTAACTGAATTTTATGATTGATTGTTCTTCTGTGGTCTTTGATACACCGAAGGGAATATATGACATTTATGTAAATTATAAAGTGCAATAATTTCATTCAAGAGTCCACTACCTAACCTAAAAAATTAGAACATAAGCAATACATTTAAGGGCCCCTGTGCTCTTCTTCAAATCTGTTTTCCTTCTTTGTAGACGTAAATGCTATCCTGAATGATACTGATGTTATCATTCCTTAACTTTACTCATATAACTATATATCACTGAATAATATATTGTTTAGTTTCGCTTGTTTTCAAGCTTTATATACCGTAACTGGTATCATACTGAATATATTCTTGCTTGACTTGCTTTGTAATTCAACATTATGTTTCTGAGATTCATACACATTCATGGTAGAAACACAGTCTATTAAGAATACAAGAACACAATGTAAAATTAATTTTGGAATATTCTTTTATTGAATCTAACTGATTTTATTTTTACTCATCATACTACCTTTGTGGGTAACAATGAAGGAAGAGATTGGTCATGTCACACAAAGGATTATGTAGAGCCTCTGACCTAGTCCTTAGACCTTTTGCTTAAATTTAAGCACTTTACTTCTCTGTTTTAAGCTAGCCCAGAGTTTCTCAGTCTTGGCACAGCTGCATTTGGGGCTGGATGGCTCTTTGTTTGGGGGACTGTCCTGTGCAATGCGGGGTGCTTGGCAGCACCCCTGGCCTCTTCCCACCAGATGCTTGTAGCGCACCCCCTACCTGGTTTGACAACCAAAAACGTCTGCTGACCTTGTCAGAGTGGGGTAAGATGAGGGGTGAGGGCAGAATCACTCCCGATTAAGAAACACTGATCTAGCCTTTGCCTTGAAGAAAACATATTAATTATGATTTTTCTTATGTACCTCTTTTGCTCAAAAACCTGAACTTATAAATAATAAATCAATTAATTACTATATATAATTACATCAACTAATTATATCAAATCCAGATGCATAAGTAATGTTCTAAGACTCTTCTTACCTTCATATCTAATTACCATGACATCTCTCATTACCGCCTAGTTCACTTATGACTAGATTCAAAGAAACCCAGCTGCTGCTCTCAACACAGAATGTTAATGTTCATACCAGTCTGACCTGCCCTTTCCTTCATAACCAAGTTACCCTTTCCTTTAAAAAAATCCCTCACCAATAAATGTAACCCTATGATTCTGACGATTCCATCCACATTGGCATTTCATCAATTTTAACATGGTTTACTTCTATAGAGTTGTAACTACTGTATACGTCTTCCTGTGTTTTTCTTGTGTATATTCTTGGGTGTCTATGTGTTTTTACCCCACCTTCTCTATTCATTGTAAATCTGATCAGAGCTGTAACAGCATAGTCCTGTGTGGAATGCTTGCTTCCCAGGACATACCAAGTTGACGGGTTTAAACAAAGGGACGTGGGTAACAATAAAAAGTACGAAGAAGATAATATACATCTCTGTCTAAGCTTTCCACCACCCCTGCAGCAGAAAAATATCAAATATAACTGGATGTAGATTGCTAATTAAGCAGAGATATCAGGTAACTAGGTACAGAAGTGTGAGCTGATACAGATTTTGTTTTCTCATTCATATAAAAATACTAGAAAGGTAATGGGAATTTATTATAAAAACCCTGTTATTGCAAATAGAATCATATGAGATATAAATCAACTGTTGCCACAGTTATAAGGGATAATCTGGAGTGACTTTGTAAAAGGTGAACTCTGAGCCAGAAAAGTGTCTTTTCTCACATAAATAAGGAGATGTGCAGGTGGCACCCCGATGTGGTATCGGCATGCAAACCAGCATGGGCGAGCGAAGGGGTGTCCATCATGATCTGGGTTACATTGGTCCAAATTAACTCCACTGCATTATAGAGGGAAGCTGCAGCCTTGCCTGCTATATTTTTTCTGCTTTTACCATAAAGAGGCTTCCCACACTGCAATTCTCCTGTAAGAAAGATTCTCAGGTCAGGGAGAACTGGCAAAAGGCGTGTAACAGAAAGACTCACACTCTCCAGGAAAGAGAGATCAGAATGCTTTTTCTCTACCAGAAGGGCACCAAATAATTTCCAAGGTTAAAACCTGGGATATCAGGTGGCAGGGTGGACAGTCCAATCTACGTAAGGAAAAAAGTAAAACCTTGACAGGTGCACCAGAATGGTGCAGAGCAGGGGTTGACAAACTTTTCTGTAAAACATCAGTTACTAAATGTTTTATGTTTTGTGTGCCATACGGCCTCTTGTCCCAGCTACTTAATTGTGCAGTTGTAGGATGGAAGCAGGCAGACAGCATGTAATGAATGAGCATGGCTGTGTTTCAATAAAACGTTACTTTGGGTACATTTAAGTTTTACATAGTTTTTACATGTCACAAAATATTAATCATCTTCAACCATTTAAAGATACTGCAATAGGCAGTGGGCTCAATTTAACCTATGGGCCAGTGTTTGCTGACCCCTAATGTACTGACCATTTTAAATTTTTAGGTAATGATACATAAATCCAAGAAGAAATTAGCAATGGAAGAAAATGCAGTATTGTTACTTTATTGGATGGTTGTTTTACAAGGAATATATTGAACTAATAAGAAAGGGAGGGTATAAAGCAAATATAACCTGACAATATTTGAAGGTATTAGTTTGTACCTTTTTGTGTACATTTTGTTTTCCCCCATTCAGACTAATCGTAGACATACATTGCCTCCGTGAAGGATTGTCACAGCCAGAAATAACAGAAACAAAAGATTTTTAAAATCAAGGCATAAAAGAATAAAATTAGAGCAGTCCCCACTCCGCACAATTTGCCTGGGTGGAAAGAGGAAGAATTTATGGGAAAGCAATAGACCTTGATGCTTTTCCCTGCATCCCTGAGAAGGAAGGCATCATCTGTGTGGGGCAATGACTGAGGGGAGCTTACAGAGCCCAGAGCTGCTGCGGGAATGGATGGGCACAGTGGTGCTATGTAAGCTTCACCCACCACAGCCCGGGAAGTCAAATGCGGTCCCAGAATGAGAGACACTAAATTGATTATGACACTGAATCCAGGGAGATCAGGTCTCTCCAAGCCCATAGAATATAGTCCTGAAATCCAATTAGAAAACCCACAGTTACGTTTAGCTTTCACATGTAACTTTGTGGCATAAAAAATATACCCACTTTACTCACATAATCCACACGACAACTACCCGAGTGTTCCTAAGCCCTTGAAGCAGTCGGGTAACCGGATCTCCATCACAAATGCAGCAGGAATCCTAGCCTCACTTGCTGACATCTAGGATCCTTGGAGCTGTTATTTTCTGCTTCTGCTGAATTTTTTATTTCTCCTTATCCCACATCATTCCCCAAACCTAACATGGCCTCTTCCCCTCTACCTTGTCAAAATACCATGGACACAAGGCACTTCTGTGTGGTAGCTTTGACATTAACAGTGGAAGATAGAAAAGAAAAAGGAAATTGCACTGCGACAGACATCTTAAAACTGAGTATTTGGCACCAGTGTTTCTTAAAGCTGCCTGGAACTTCTCACTGACTGCTTCTCGTCCACTCATTGTCATCCGGTGGGTTCTTTCTTCACAATCTACTCCTCATTCTTATCGCATTCACTCCAACTTCTCACATGCTTCCTCTTGGCTTACTTATGGAAACTCCAAATTCTTCACTGATTCTTCATGAGCAGAACAACTGTGTTCCCTTGGTCCCCCTTCCAGCCTATCCCAGCCAGGCCCACTATTTAAATAAACGATGTTCTCTCTTCGCTCCACTAATTAGTGTGACCCATTTCCTCAGCATGGAGATCTAAGAAACTTATGTCTTCTTTGATTGCTAAAATTAATTGCATGAGACTGTTTACTATCCTGATTAGTAGATATTACCAGAAACATTTCCATTTTCTTGACATGTCTCCCCTTGTTATTTCAGAATGGAGTAGGGGATGGCTAGCTCAGTTCATAGGGGCCAGTCTTTAGTACAACCTTATAGTGGAGAGAAAAGTGGAGACTTTCGTCTAATTTTCTGGATAAGTGCCTCTTTTTTTGCTCTTTGTTACATTCCCTCAATTTGTCATTTTTTAAAAACATTTTCACGTGACCTGGGAACATCATTACCCTCTGCAAACAGCAATGATTTCACAGCTGGCCTCTGAGAAGCTTCTCATGGAGAGAGAGTGTGTGTGTGTGCGTTGGGTGGGGGAGTTGTAGAGTGATGGGAAGTGTGAAGACAAGGATTCTCCTTACCATGTTATGCTCCAGGTTGAGGTTGCCCTCAGCCACCATGGGCTCAGACTACCACCCTTTGCCTCTGATTAGCACAGATCCCTGCACGGGCTGCAATCTTGTTCTACAGTTTGGTGACCCCCCTGCCTCCGTGTACAGCAGTGAAGTACTACAGCAAGTGGGTGAGAGTGCGTTTCTAGAGCCGCACTCCTTCGAGCCAGATCCTGGCCTATGCGACCTCGAGCAAGGTGCTTGCCCTCTTTAAGTCTCAGTTACCTCGTTGGCAAACTAGGGATAAAAATAATGTGTATCTCAAAGGGCTGCTATGAGGATTAAATGAATGAAAACACAGAAAGTGTTCTGATAGTTCCTGGCCTGCAGTACGTGATGTACAAATGTTTACACTTACCAAGCTTACAAGGCTCTGTGACAATATTGACCTGGGCCTGCAAATTTTCAGCCTCCATTCCCGGACTCACATTTTAGCATGGATTTCAAAGCATTCACACCATGCCAGGATGGCTGGGTCCTCAAGGCATTAACTGTAGGGGCTACGTGACTACCTCTGGACACTTGGCTAGATCACCACATGAGAGAAGTTGGATTTTATCTTGTAGGATTATAGAGGGTCACTAAGCCTTCTTAGGTAGAGAAGGGATGTGATTGCATTTGTTTTTGTAAAGATAACTTTTTTTTTTTACTTTTACTGCCCAGAAGATGGTTTGCATGGGTAAGAAACTGGAAGTAGATTGATCCTCTAGGAGGTACCAATAGATTATGCCAAGGTGAGGACATAAATAAAGGTGACTGCCTTGAGGCTGGGACAACGGAGCTGATGAAGCGAGGCTGGCATTCAGGAGGGGGATCAGTAGGACTTATTCGTGAAGGAAGTGACGGATGAGGGAGAGAAGCGATGTCTGATAATGCCAAGATTCTGAACTGGACAAATGAATCAATAGTGGCCTTACTTATCTATCTTTTGTCAGACAGCAAACAACCCGGGGATTCTATTTTTAGATGTGGTCATAAAAGTATGAATCATCATGTATTCTCCAATTAGTTGGATAATGTTTTAACATGAGATAACATTTTAAACTCTAAAAACCGGAGAAAAGGTACACATAGAGGTTGGATTTAACTTTCTGCAGAAGAAAGATTTACAACAAACTTGTTGAAGAGAGCGAGAAGTCACAGCGAGGCCTGCAATGAAAGTGGGCCTCTTGTGTTATCGCCCACCCCCTTCTGTCTGGGATTTTAAAGTGTGGCTTTACTTAGCATGTGCCCTTGTTTGCTTCTTCCTCCACATATTTTTACACAATGTAGCTGGATTTCTTCTTCATGTGTTAAGTGTAAAAATCTGTTTTCTGTTAGATTGTAACATTTACTTGGTCTCAGCTGTTTTGTTTTTAATGATGTGATCTTATGGGGAGATTCTTTTTTAATAAAAAAGATGTTATTATTCGGAAGCATAAAACATATGCAATTCTGAAGTCCTTGCATACACACAGAAAGAAAAATAAACAATCCTTGGCCAGATCTCTTTTTATTCTTTGCAGAGGAAAAAAATTGAATAAGAAAACATCTTTTGTACTTTGCTCTGTTAAGAAACCAATTTAGACTTAGTTAAATTCCAGGAGAAACAAATTCAGGTAGGCGTGCTGACTAAGCACAAGAAGTGAGAAGATGTTGTCTAGAAATGAATGACAAAGATGTATTCACGGGGCTCAGGATTTGTGAATCATAAGCACTACCAGGCAATAGCCAGGTTGTTCTGAAGAAAAGGGAAAAGTTGAGAGTTCTTACAGTAAAAAGTACCTTCTTGAGAAGAATCGGTCCTGCACGCTTGGCCTCTGGATTGGTCTGAGATGGTCATCTTCCAGATGTCCAGTGGTCTGGGTGCGTGAAGAGTCTTCCCTAAGTTCTTCGGAGGGTTATCTATGTGTTTTCTCTCTATCTCCTGGCACTGATGCACAGCTGATAAGTTCAAACGTTTAAGTTCTCAGGTTCGTTCAAGTACAATAAAATCTGCTTCTGCTGCATCAGCCCATTTGCTCTGAACCAGTTTTGTCGGCTTGACTATATGGACTCCATTTTAAATCATCGTAGCTACACTGACTTCACCTCATTTTCTTCACTCATTCCTCCGGTGAGGAACCTCTAAAAAGAAGAGTAGAGAGTAAGCATTTTATTTTATCTTAACTAATATACAGGGGAGTATGCAGGTTTTTGTGGGACTGGAAGCCATACGTTTTGAGGGCTCCGTCATTTTATAGGGATTTGGGGAGAGAAAACAGATAAAATGTGTGGCCAAACCCCCATATTAAACAAAAAATTTTGGTAACAATTTTCTGTTTCGCTAGGGCAGAACCATATTTATCTTTGACAGAGAACTTTTCTTTTTCTTGGTGGGTGACACTTTAGTGAGCTTTTACAATGCAAGAGTAAAGCCCAGGTTATAATCTGAAATGGAAGCTAATAAAATTTTGCAATAAAAAGCAAAAATTATCTATATAATCCTATAAATGGTTCTCCGTGTAGTGGGTGGAGCTGTATCACCAGTGCCCATTACTTTACTGACTGGAGAGAAACAAATGTCTTTATTATGAAGCAAGAGAGGAGTTAGGGGTAGGACAAGATCAAGGACTTTGCCTGAGTTGAGATCCAGATCAACACTTTAGGAAAAAATTTTATTACCCCCACCTGAGGAGACTCTGGTAGTTGCCTGGAATGAAGACTATTCTTACTGACCTCTTTCTTGATACAACACAGGATGGGGCAAAAGTAAGTTCACAGTTGTGAGTACCTGAAACAGAGTTTATTTTTGTGCCATTATTAAGTATTGTATTGTTTTTCCATACCAACAACTGTAAACCAACCATTGCCCCACCCTGCACTGCATTCTGAATATTTTAATAAAAGGCGCACTACATTTTAAGTTCAACATGTCATCGTTGTATTCAAAGCACAGGATTTTATAAGTCTCATAACTGCGAGCCGATGTAGGGAAACACGGCCGTCAGAAACGTGTGCTGGTGAAGGCACCGCGGCATGCGAGGCAGTCGTCGGAGTCCAGTCCCTGAGGGCGCTGAGAACAGACGTGTTCGCTGCTGCGGGCTTGAGTGGACTGGGGATGGAGAGACTGGAATTACAGCTTCCCACTGGGAGTGGGTGAGATGTCAGGTAACGGGCAGGTGCTTGGTCTAGGGGACACAGTACAGAGTCCAGAGACCCCCTCTGCGTTCATGGGCCCATTGTGCATAACTGATGTATTGATTGAGAGGGTCCTGTGAGTAAGGTGCTTCCAGCAGAAGAAGGAGAGAACTGGTCTGTGCTCTTCTAACCCCGTCTGGGAGCCCGAGTGACCTGATCTTGGTGCAACTGAACATGTTGTCCAACAGAATTATTTGGGGGCCAGAGAAAAGCATATTTAATTATTTTACTTTGAAAAACGAAGGCCCCTGAGACTTGCCAATGTCCTTTATTCATGTTCTTTGTTCACCAAAATTCCTTTCATCCGATTTGCTCTCCAGGATGATTTCGCCCATCATGAGGAAGTCTTCTGGCCAATGACTAAGTGGCTTACCTTACCAAGCAATTCTCTTTTTCTGAGTTTTCTGTTTTATAATCCCCTGAGAAACTATTAATTGTAAGTTGGTTCTCCAGAAACTAATCACTCTTGGGTTAAGTCCATAAAGTGTAATTTCTAGGCCAGCTAAGGTAAGACGTGAACCTTCCTGAGCTCCCTATTCTGTTCAGTGAAGGCCCTTTAGGAAACTGGAGGGTAAAGTGTGGGTCCCAACCCTTCTGTCTCTGGTCCGTCTCCTCAAACCCTGAATCCCACCTACTCCCCTTGTATCATCCTTTTCTCATACTCCCTTCAGCCACTGACATCAGGTCTCATTCTCACTTCACCGCTTTGCTACAGTCACACAAGGTCACAGATTTGACCTTTCCTGATGGTGGTCTATCACCGTGCTTTGCCAGAGCAGCCATGGACTAAAGGAAGAATATTCTTTCCGGTAAGGACAGCTTCTGGCATGCCTCCCCAGAACATTGGCCTTTCTTCTGCCCTTCGATTAGTTTTTTCCAGGTTTCTCCAGAGGCAATGGTCCTGGCCAAGTCCTTGATAGACAGATCTGTCTCTTTTTAATGGTGAGGAGCACAGATTCTGAGCCAAACTGCCTTCGAATCCTGGCCACCTCTTGCTAGCTGTGTGATCTTGGGCAATTTCCTCAAATGCCTGTGCCTCAGTGTCCTCCTTTGTGAAGTGGAGGTATTAGTGATACATACGTATAGAGCTATAGAGGCTGAACTGTCTAGTGTATTTGCGGTGCCTGGTGTGTAAGAGGTATGCCACAAGTGTTCGTCACTGTCACTGTTATTGTCGTCCTCCCCCTGAGGAAGTGAGCTCAGCACCCATAAAATGCTTCAAGGGGGAGAAGACAAAAGGGACACAAGGAGGACAATATAGGTTTGTATTTCAAAATATTTCATTGTATCACAGAGGTAATTATCGAATCAACCAAACCCGTGCTTTTGAAATTTAATGTCAGCCTCTTGAATTCACTGCAATTATGGGTATGCAATACCCACTTCTCCTGTGTGTGCGTAAATCACTCCAACCTAACCTGTTCTTTCCAGTAAATCATCAGGATTACCTTTCCCTAATAAACTTCAGATTCTCTGAGTGAATGGCAGGAAAGTGTTTGACGGGAAGGCCAAACGCCGGCAGCACTCGAGTCCAGAAAACAACGCAGAGCAGAAAGCAAACACAAGTTCAGGGTGTCCGCAGGGTCTGAGTCGGGAAACGGGGCTCAGTGAACAAACAGCGACAACAGCCTGAGTTACATCAGGATGAGAAAAGAAATGTTTAACCTGGGTTTGCAGTCCGCACTGTGACGCAGCATGATCACTGGAGCTAACAAGTTGCCTCTTACACACTAGAAAATCCTGTAAAGCGTTTTTAAAAAGGAACACCTCTTTCCCAGGGTAATTGATGCTTACAGAGAAATTGCACAGTTTTGCACCTCAGGGAATGCTTTCACTCTTCTTAAAGATCAAATAAACCGACCATTTCATCTGGGCGATTATTAACTTGTCCCACTGTAACAACTAAGAAAAAGTGTAGCTTCTCTGAATATTGTAGTTGTATTGTATTTTAATTCTTTATAGGTAAAACTTTATTATCAGTAGTACTTTAATTTAAAGCAAGGCTTCAACTGCACTTTGGTTTTATGTAAGCTTTAAGTGAGCACTACTGAAGTTAATCAAAATACAAAAGTTCTCTGAATGAGCACAATAATAAGAGGTTAAAAATCAGAGATGTATTTTTGTAAAGATATATTTATGGATCTTAAAAATTTATACAAGTAGGAGAAAAAAATATCAGAGTATTGGGTTTGTCCTTGACTCTCCTCTTTTAGTTTTCCTTCCAGTTAAACTGATTTCCTCACATATTTGTCTCTGGATTAAAGCCAGAATCGATATTGCCCCTATTTCTAATCAAATAATAGGGAAACAATGACAGATTTGGAGCACCGTTAAAGGATCCCGGCGGGCCGAGTGGCTGGAGCCAGCCTGAGCCGCGTCTCTGACTTTAGGCAAGGTATTTAACATCTCTTCACTCTTGACACAACTGTAGTAATGCTCGTCTCTTTCGCAGGTATGATATCCAGTGGAGCTCAATAAACAGCTCTCAGCTACCGAGAGAGGTCAGGCTGATGTGAGAAAAGTCTGCTCCTGCTGCTGGGAAAAGAGGTTTCGAATTCTGTCTCCTTCTCCTTCCCAGTACGTTTGGAATGAATTGGCTGGGAATTTGATGTAAATAATAAGATCTGAAGTTTCATTTATACTACGTGGAAAATAATGGACCATATTATATTTCCCACTTCGGATGTAAAAACTTCAGAAGTATTTTTATTTCCATTTTTGGGGATCAAACTCATTTAGCTTTTTAAGGCTTTCCTTGAGTATACATTTTTGATATAAAAAACAAAGATACTGTTATTTTCCATTTTCAAACAAAGAAAAAGTTGAAAGAAAAGAGCATATAAAAATCTCTTAGACTATGTTCACGGGTAAATTTTTAACTAAGTGTCTTACATTAAGGTTGCAGTCCATTTGTGAATACTAACTTGTTAAGCCTGCTTTCTTCAATAACTTTTTCTTTCTTTTATTTTGTATTCTTTCATAATAGCTCACTTAAAATATACCATGTTTAAAATTTTACATGCTACTAATGTACTTTTATAATTGTGTTTGTAAAAGTTACATATCAGCTATAAAACTTTTAAGTTCCAAACTTAATATTTTTGCTTGTAAATTTAATCCACTATAATCAACTAACTTAAAAAAATTTTAGTGGGGAAGAAATTAGACTTTATAGACTTAGAGTAGTTTATATCAAATAATACAGTACATCAAAGAATACCCAATTGAAAACTATTTTACAATAATTAAAAGTTTTGAAACAGCCCAAAGCAAAAACACTGTAAGAGAAATACATCTAGTTACATAGCGAATAACTAAATAATCTGATATAACGTTACCACAAGCCAGATTGGCAGCATAATAATGGTTTACTCTGATGAATGATGAAAACCAGATTTTCTAAGCAAGTTTCTTAATACCTAAACATTTCTTCAATATTGTAGAAAATGTCTAGAATTAGAAATGAGGGCACTGCGGAATTTTAGAGGACTTAAGATATCCTCAGGAATTATTCTAATGATCGAATTAACATAATGACTATTAAAATACATAAGACATTTTGTTTTGCCTTATTGCTTAAGGATCTGAAGACTAGAGGTTGCCTCCTTTCTCCTGGAAAGATCAGATTTGATTACTTTAATGGCAATGAGATGGGAATTTGAGGACACCAACATACAGAGACCTACTAAAGCATTTCTTTGGCCCTTTATTTTACACCAAATCTAAGGTAGAGCAATAGGTACATATGTTATGTGCTTTCCCAGTATCTCCCAGAGCTCTGTCAACACACACTGTCACTTATGCATGAGCCTGGCTCAGACGTAGATACAAGAACATAATTTTTCTAAAGGCTGTAATTTTTCAATAGACATCTGGAGGACTGGCTTACAGCAGAACTACGAGATTTCACATGTTGACTACATGTGAGCGATTTTTAAACTTATTTTAATTTATGTATATTAATGTATTACCATGGAAGCAGCATTCAGATAAAAACGGGCTATTACCAAATTGTTTTCTCTCATTAAGTAAGCTACAAATATTTTATTTTTAGCCTATGTCTTTTGGCAAAAAGGCTACAATGATTCAAGTGTTTTCTTTCCATCTAACCAATAGGTATTAATTTGAATCATATGAAATTACTAATTTTGTAGGTCAGAATGTTCAAACATATGTCATTTCTTCTTTTTAAATAGCTTTTTTTAAAAAAGGGATTTTATTTATTTATTTTTAGAGAGAGGGAAAGGGAGGGAGAAAGAGGGAGAGAAACATCAATGTGTGGTTGCCTCTCACACGCTTCCAACTGGGGATGTGCCCTGCAACCCAGGCATGTGACCTGACTGGGAAATGAACTGGCGACCCTTCAGTTTGCAGGCCAGTGCTCAAACCACTGAGCCACACCAGCCAAGGCCAAACGTATGCCATTTCTTACAGGTCAACCTAATATATGAAGAAAGGAACAATGAGGCACTAAGGAAAGAGGCTCAGGAGTCTTAAAGGGGCCCTGGAGTAGGGTTTTGTGACAAAGAAAAAAATTAATTCATGTGTTCAATCCAACTAAAAGTTGGATTAACACTTACTTTCCAAAACACACTTAGCCCATTGTTTTCCCCTTGACCAAAATAAGCATACAGAAGTATGTCACTGTGAGCAGACTGCACTGTTATGGCAAGGAAATCACATTTTTGCCTCTGAGGAAGATTCTCCCTCCCAGGGAATATTTTCTGCAGAGGCAACAACTAAACTTCTGTCTGAGTCAGCCACAACAATTAGCAAGGCGTGGACCTTGCCTTCAACAATCTTACTCTTGGCCCAGCCGGCTAACTCAGTTGGTTGGAGCATCATCCCATACTTCAAGGTCGTGGGTTCCATCTCTGGTCAGGGCACATGCAAAAAGGAACCAATGAATGCATAAATAAGTAGAACAACAAATCAATATTTCTCTCTCTCTCTCAAAACAATAAATAAAATATAAATTGAAAAAAAACTTACTCTAAGCAAAATAGCACGGATAAGGGGAGCAGCTGGAGAGGACGTGGGAAAAACCGACTGAACGAGAATCGCACGGCCTGGCCCAGCGCCCGGCACACAGCAGGCGTGCGCACACTGTGTACTGAGTGAGCAAATGCTATCCTGGTCCGCAAAGATGGTGTGTGATCACAGTGCAGGAAGTAATTAACTTTGTCTCGAGGGGTGGTCTGGCAGTGTTTCGTTTTTCTATTTAATGACACATGGTTTCATGTATACTTCATCTATATTTTCTTTAATGTCCATTTTAGTATTTATTTCTATTTATTTCTCAGAGCAGCGCCCTGCGGAGGGAGCCCTGCTTTTCCCTGTAGCAAAGTGCTGAGCAGGTGATCAGGGCGTGCTCGCCGACGCTGCCCTTCCCTAGCACTGCTCTGGCTTCAGTGCAGCCAAGCGAACCTCAGCTTCCCTTGGGGAAACTTGTGACCCAAGAGCAAGTGGGTCTCGGCCATGTTCAGGAGTGAGGGGGACGTTCAGTGGGGAAGGCCACGTAGGAGGCCCCTATGCCTGTCCGCAGCCTGCTTCCCCATAGATAGCCGGGAGGTACGGGGTGGGGCAGAGGTGGGTTTACGGTTGTTCGCATGGAAAATGCTACAATAACTAATACATAACAATAAAGGATAAACTGTGTTCTGCATACTCACAAATCTAAATCTACTTTTGCTCCACCCTGTATGTATATATATATATATATAGAGAGAGAGAGAGGAAGGCTAAGTGTGGGGATGCTCTGCCTGCAGGCCTCCCCCACCCCCCCATGAGAATAAGTCTACCAAGACTTGATCTGCTTGGGGAGGAAAGGTGGCAAATCTGTCAAAGGAGAAGGGCTGAGAGCCTTTTCTTCAGTGGGCTTTTATTAGGTTCGTTTTGCTCAGGAATACAGGTAAAGCTTGTTAATCACTGTCAGGCAGTAAGGATCAAACAACAGATAACAAAGAACTCGGAGGGCCTATTCTGAGTCAGGATCTGTTAGCTAAAGAGCTACAAAACTTTGAGGAACAAACTCACTTCTTGCTTGGACCCTTATCATTTAATTGAGAGCAGCCTAAACAAAGCAGGTTTACAGGATTTTACATATTCTTTCTCAGGCCTGATTGCCTGGGGAACCCACCCTTTCCAGCACAAGGCTGCACCGCCCTCTGTCATTGTTTCAGGATTAAGTCAGGCAGAGGAGGCAAGATAGCCAAGAAATTAGGAGACTTCTCGCAGACAGAATGGGGACTCAGGCTTTGTCAAAGCTGAGGGGCGAGGGTCCATCACCCGCTTTTGCTATAGCTCCCCAAGTCCTTCTCTGGGGCCTCCACGTGATCGTGCCTGTCTTAGGTCATTCCCTGCTTTGGGGAATCTTACCCATCATTGGCTAACCAACCAAGCATTGAGGACCAGTTATGGATGAAGTAAAAGGAGCAGAACTGGCACTCCTGCCAGGGAGATAAGCTTTGTCTCCGTAGTGGCTTCTGGTCCAAAGGTCGCCCACTCAGCCTTAGCCATGGGGGGGTTACAGCTTCTGAAACCAGGCAGGGCAGTTCCCAACAGCCAAGTGGACTACAAGTTGGGGGCGTTAGTCCTCAAGGTGGAAAGCTCAAGTGCTTTGTCTTCCGTACACCAGTTGTGTGAGCTTACAGAAGTAACTTAACCTCTCTGATCTATGATCTATAATTCATTTGTGTGATAAGGATAATAGTACTTGCCTTGTACAGTTATTTGAGGATTAAATAAGATGTTATAAATGCATAGCATAGTTCTAAGTAAGATATAAAAATGTCAGCCAGACACAATAATATGTGAAGTAAAATTATGCTGTTATACCAGCAGACTCTTTTTTACTCTCTCTAATGCACAAATTTAACATATTCTAAAAATTCACATTATATTTTACAATACTTCTGAAAATGGCCAGACATGCTATATGTAACTGAATGTAAGTAATGCCTCTCCCATTCCATAATGTTTTGTTGGTCCCAGGTTGACTAAGAAAAAAATTGTCTATTAAGACCTTAAGTGATTACTTCCCAATCTGTGCTAACACAGCAATCAGAGGGGCGTCTAAAAAATTCCAAGGCGTGATTGCCACCTTTAGATACTTGATTCAATTCCTCAGTGTGGAGAGTTTTTAAAAGCTCCTGAAGAAGTGCTAATGGACAGCAAGGTGTAGGAACCATTTCTCTAATCACATAAAAATGGAAAAAGAGATACATTAGAATGACCAAGACTAAAAAGAGGCTAACAAATAATTCAGGTGATTCCAGTTTCTTTTTTTAGCAGAAATCATAGGTTAAATTTTTTTTAAACGTTATACAGATGTTTCTGTCCTTCTAGGCTCCTTAGCTTCTAAAATTTATGAAAACTCCCCACTGGCAGCACACAGAAGTTATTTTGAGGATGAACAAAATTTTTCATCAAGAGTAATGACTTTAAGATTGATTTTTAAAAATCTTTAGAAGTGGTAAAGTGAGTTTTCCTCCACAACTTTAAATAGGACTTAAACCTTTTGTATTATCTTGGTAGTTTGCCTAAGCATTAAAGCATTAAGAAAAACAATGTATGTCACCTTATTACGTATTGTGACTTTTTTCTTTCTTCTTTTAAATATAAAAGCTGTTTTCCATATACAAAATGAGTTACAATTCATTTAGCACTTACCATATGCCATGGTGTCTAAAAGTATTACATCAAAATTGCCACACTGCTACAAAGTAGGAATTAGGATTTCCATTTTAGAGAGAGGGAGCCTTTCCGTGAATTGCCTGAGGCCACACATCTAGGAAGCAGCTCCGCCAAAACCTGGCCCACACGTGTTTATAGGGCCTGAGTCTTTCCAGCACCACTGCGCAAGCAGCAGTTCAGACCACCCAAAGATCCCAGGCCCTCCTTGATTTTGGCCATTGAACAGGTTCGATTCTATTGAAGGTAACAGTCACAGCATCAGTCACTCGAGGTAGGGGAGGCCTGGGAAAGTCCAGGAGAATTTCCTTGGCGACTCTCAGATGGACTGGAACTTCGTCCGACCTCCTGGATGCCCTTGAGTCTGACCCTAACTCTAGCATCATCAAAAACTTCACAGGCAATAAGTGTATGAAATTCTTTTTGTTCTTGCAGTTTTTCCATGGGGAAAATCATGAAGATGTTCAGTTTCATCCTTGTTACCACTACTCTGGCCATGGTCAGGGAAAGCTGGGTAAGCTCATTGCAAAAGCTTCTGTTGTATTTATAATGCCTGCTTGGACCTGAATTTGCTCTTATTCTGCAGAAAATCTATAGTAAATTGTTGCACTGAAAGAACTTAACTAAGACTGGGGTGGGGGGGGTGAAGTGGCACAGAATGAGGGTTTGTAGCAGTACCTGTCACATAGTAGGCACTTACCAAAGGCTTTAAAATATTTTTTAAGTAAAAATCACTTTCACAACAAATAAGTAAAATCTTTTTTAAATTTACTGGGGTTATTTGGGCGGTTACATAACATTAGAACTTTAAAACCATTCATTAAAATGGACCTTGAGCTTTCCACTATTGAATGCTATAGCATAAATTAAACAGATTATTTGAAGGCAATTACAATGAATTCATGTGTAGAAAGGTAAAAGTGCTCATTTACTCAAAGTTCTGGGAGAAGGAGAACTACTGACTTTTAAATAAGCTTACGGACACTGCATATCCAGTCTCCTACAGATCGAACATACCTGCCCTGTAATTCCTTCAGCTGTTTTTTTTTTTAATTTTTTATTTTAGTTTATTCAGTACAGTTTCTATCCTTTATTCCCATTCCAGTCCACCCACCCATTCCTCCCCTTCTCCCTCCCCTTTCCAACCCCCCTAGTTTAGTCCATGTGTCCTCTATATTTGTTCCTGTAAACCCTTCCCTTCTCCCCTGAAATTCCCTCCCCTCTCCCCTCTGGTCCCTGACTACCTGTCCTCTATTTCAGTGTCTTTTGTTATATTTCATTTGTTTCTTTGTTTTGTAGTTTAGGTTCCTGTTAAAGGCGAGATCATATGGTATTTGTCTTTCACTGCCTGACTTATTTCACTTAGAATAATGCTTTCCAGCTCCATCCATGCTGTTGCAAAGGTAGTTGTTTTTAAATTGCATAGTCCACTGTATTTAACAATATCACAAATGATTCCCACTATTACAAAGCAATGCAGGATTCCAAACACTGTAAAATGTCTTTGCTGTTCAATTTTAGACAGGTGTGACTCAGGGATAAACCCAGAGCAAATAAGAGAGAGTCCTAGAGAAAGAGCTAGGAGAGAGTCAGTGACTTGGACCAGGAGATGGGAGGTGGCCTCTGCCACAGCGTCTCCATTCTCTTGTTGTGTGACTTTCAGTTGTGAGGCCAAATTTCTGTATTGACATTATAATTCTTCATGGTAAAGCAGTGTGCCTCTTTCTTTTGTCCCAAATAGGATTTCTATTTGTGCTGTTCCGACTGTCTAGCAGAGGGCCTGGGACACAGAAGGTCCTCGTATTTATGGGATAATAAATACAGGGGTGGTACATAAAGGTAGGGACAGGAAGTTAAACAACTATAAATTGGGAAATACTCCTGACTATAATCAAGTGCCTAGTTTGGGAAATAGTGTACACAAAAGCAGTGTGAAGCCCTTACACAATAACGCTGGTAATTTCTCAGAAGTGAACATTTGCACGTACCACTCAAGGTCGTGACATGAGCTGCAAATAGAGATGTGAAGGTAAAATGGCAAAGAGTCGTCTTTTTTCCTTTTTCCCTGCCCCCCCAGTAGCTTTCCCAGCACCGAGAACTCAGAACCTTAACTGCGGCTTCCTGGCCTCTGTGCCCTCCCCAGCAGACCTGGCTCTGCGATCCTCCTTCCCAGTTCCCCCACCACACTGGCTTTACCTTTGGAGGGTTTGCCCAGTCAGGTGCAACTTCAGAAAGGAGCTGCTCGGCTCTCTTACGTGCAATATTTTTGGGTTATTTGCCTTTTTAGAGAAGGTAAATGAGTTAACTTTAAGACTCAGTCTCCTCTCCTCCCTTCTTAAGCTGGTTGAGGACAAAGCAATAAATAAGCAAACAGTTAAAGTGAATCCAGTACAATCTTCAGCCACAGGTAAATGGGTGCGATATTAAAGAATATGAGAGTCCAAACTAAGCCTTCTTTATAAAGGTGACCTGATGTCTAAGATAGCATTCAATTATAGTTTTATTTATTTATTTATTTTTTATTTTTTTAACTTTTATTTTGTCTTTAGACAGAGGGGAAGGGAGGGAGAAAGGAAGAGAAACATCAATGTGTGGTTGCCTCTCATGTGCCCCCTACTGGGGTCTTGGTCCGCAACCCAGGCATGTGCCCCGACCAGGAATCAAACCAGTGACCCTTTGGTTTGCAGGCTGGCACTCAATCCACTGAGCCACACCAGCCAGGGCCAATTATAGTTTTAAAACATGAATACCAGAAGCTCATTCAAAAGCCTCATTTGTTTTACTGGTGAGAAAGCACTTAGTGTCATACAGAGACTGAGAACAGGAACTCTGAGCTGGATATAAACCCTGACTTCTCTTACCCACTGGGAACTTTTGAGCAAGCTGTCTCATCAGGACTGAGCCCAATCCTACCTTATGGAGTTGTTATGAGGGTCAAATGAGACAGTGACTCTGAAATCTTAGTATAATCACTTCGATCATGTTGTATTATAACATTTTGTAGTTCAAGCACATTAGCATAAGCCGTGCTTTCGTATCCTTCAAATAACAAATAGTATTAGAACTTTCAAACTACTTCCTGGTTGGAATAATATTCTGAAATGAGAGTTGGGAACAAATTTGAATCATTAATTTATCCACCTCACTAGGGTCACTTGTTTTCCATGAGAACAAGACACACATTGCTTTGCAGGCTCTCGAGAACTGTCTCCAGGAGCAGGTGCGTCTCAGAGCCCAAGTGCACGTGCTTGAGACCCGGGTCAAGCAGCAAGAGGTCAAGATCGCACAGCTTTTGCATGAGAAGGAAATCCAACTGCTGGATAGAGGAGAGGACAACAGTATCATTGACCTTGGAGGCAAGAGGCAATATGCAGGTCAGAATCTATTTTCCTTTAGTGTTTCAGTAACTGATATTATACATCCATGTGCAATGATGGTGCTAATCATTTGATTACTTCAGCTTTTGCTAAAGACCTTTTCCTATTCCAGTAACAAGCATCATGAAGCAATATACCAAATTCAACTATCTTCATATATATTTTACCCTTTTTCCTCTGCTATCTCTGCAGGGGACATTTAATATCAATGCTCAATATCTGAGAAGCCCTAGTAGTTTAATACGATATTATTACAATAGATTGTTTAAATATCAGTGCACAAATGGCAGATGATATTTGTGAAATGGCAGATGAAATATCGGCCTCCGGGTAATAAATAAGGTGATAGAATAAAAGGTTAGAGAAGGAGAAAAAAATGAGAATTATTTAGGAAAATAAAAAGTTATTTTATCTGTATATTTTATGGCTTGGTGATTTTTTTCGATGAGGCCAGTATTTCCCCCAAGAAACTAAATAATCTTCACCTGTCACACATGTACCCAGCACTGAACATATTATTACCTATAGAACACTAGCCACCTGGTTTCCTCCCTGTTTTAAAGTAGACCAACAGTTGTCAGAAACAATAATGATGCCATCAAAGTGCTTTGTTCCTATGTCCTGTCCAGCTTCTGCCACGATGAATTACAACGTCTCTGTTTGTGTGTTTACCTTGGCCAGTTATCTGGGCACATCGTAAGGTCTGGGATGATGTCTAATGCATTCTTTCCTCCCTATTGCCTATCAGAGTGCCTGGAACATGGTAGATCCTCACATTCATCCATGAAAGCAAGGTTGCACACTGAGACAGCAATAACAGGATAATCCCCCTGCTAAACCAGTTGCTTGCATTTTCAGCATCTAACATGGTGACTGGCATATAGGAAATGTTCAATTTTTAAAGTTTAATTGGTGGAACAGATCAGGGGAAAGAGAGTACAAACACTTCAAATAGATTTGCAGGGTGTAACAAGGTAGTTATTCGAATGACAACTTGAGAGAAAGGCCACAGGTTGGTTATTCCAGGGACGAGCATGCAGATATGTGAATCCAAAGCTAGATACAACACTGACCTAAAGGGCAATGAACTGATGGATGCAGGAGAAGTACCAGTATTCCAAATTCCAAACCAAGTTCAAGATCATGGTATCTATTCAGACACGGTCTGAGCAGGCTGTCAACACAAATTCAAGTGTCAGTTAATGGCAGGAGGCAGGCAATTGGATGTTTGTGACTGCGACTGTGCTATCAATCATGTTTAAGAGCTAAAAACCCGGTCCCTGTGTTGCGAGTGCTGGAAGTGGACTTTAGGGAACAAGAGGTCACGAAGGAGTATGGCAAGAAATCAGTCACTAAGAAATTAAAATGCCAAGGTCAGAGCAGGGCTGGCTGCATAAACAGGAATTGGGTAGAAGAGTCATATGGATGGAATCCAGACAAACCATTATGTTCTGTATATTTCTTATAACATTTTAACACATAGAACAATAGAAAACAGACATTCTAGATGCCTGTTTCTAGAAACAACAGCTAAAAAATCCTGAATTCAGTAGATCCATGTTTAATTTTTTTATATATGGTGCAAGAATGAAGGAGGAGAAGAAGGAATAAGTTATAAAATATAAATACAGTTCAATTTTACTTTACTTTTCAGCACATGGGGATAGTACTAGAGAGCATGCCCAAGGCAAACACTTCATAAATAAAATATATAATAACACAAATTCTTATAAAATATATAATATATTATAGCACATATATAGTTATATATAATATTATATGAAATATATAACAACTTGCTCACACCAAAATTTATGTTTTGGTGTCCTTGAATTTAAAAAATATTCATGTATATGATCTATAGAAACATATATTTTTTGTTCTTATTAACAAGTTACTATATTATTGTTAAATTAATTATTTTCTGAATTCTAATTCATCTCATGGTAGGAAACACTTAATTACATATAACCTAGCAATTTATGCAAACAATGCGCAAACTACATGATTTTTATATAATATATAATTAAATGCATCTTTTTAAAGCTTTTGGGCACTATTGAATTATGTACCTAAGCTAAAAGATTACAGTACCAAATTCACATTAATTGGTGACATTCACAACAGCCTGTGGCATCACATCTGTTCAGCCAGCAGGACCCCTGGCTTCACCGTGTCCCGTAGGACGGGAGCCCCAGGCCCCATGACACGGTCCCTCACGCTCTGGGCAGCGGTGAAGGCGCAGACTCCGAGGCCTGGTTCCGAAGTCCCGCTGCCCATCTCGCCAGCGGTGGTCTTCTGAAAGCTCCCTTACCTCTGTGAGCCTCACAGTCCTCGTCCACACAATGGGAATGAGGTGAACTCCTGTTTCTCTGTTGCAAAGATCAAATGAGGTCAAGTGCCATCACGTACATGCACGTGATTACAAAAGCATTTGGCCTTTGGCTCACTGAACGTCAGCTGTGCTGTTAGAGTGGTCCCCGCTCATCCTCAGGAAATACGTTCGAGACACCCAGGGGATGCTTGAATCAACAGATAGGGCCAGTCCCTACGTCTACTCTGGTTTTCCCTACGCTGCGTACCTCTTCACTTCAGGAAGCAGTTTGTGGCTCCTCTTTGGCATATGCAAGTGACCAACACCACTATTTAGGCTCTGGGGTCATCATCGGTAAAATAAGGATGATGAACACGAGCACTGCAGTACTGATACTGAGACAGCCTGTGTGCCTAAATGGCGGGGAGCCTGTCCAGTGTGGGGACCTGGTCAAAGGGATGAGCTACCACCCAGGCCAGGTGGAGCCGGACTCACGAGATTCCATCACACCACCGAGCACGGCACACAATGTAAAACTTAGGAGTTGCTTATTTGTTGAATTTTCCATTTAATATTTTCAGATCACACTGAACCACAGGTAACTGTTATAAAACAATGCAAAGCGAAACCTGGGATAAGGAGAGACTACCATATTTCCTGTGCCCCCAGTTCTCAGAAGAGAGAGCCCACTCACCCCACCCTATAAGAATACTGCGCTCTCCAGGGAACCGTAAGAGGTTCTCCTCTTAGGTTTCCGTCTTATGTCACCTGGGGGTTGAGAGTGGCCGTGGGAGGGCCAGGCCTGGCCTTCCCAACATGCCCCGTGGAGGGTGGAGGGGGCAGCTGACCCCTTGCCAGCCTTTCTTTGAGTTTAGAATGCCGAGTGCTCACTGCCTTTGCTTCCCAGCTCTAAGCTCAGCCTCCATCCTAAGACAAGAGGAAAAAGTCCACTTGGCAGGTTGTCATGTCACTTTATGAAAAGCTTAAACAGTCAGACTCCCAACATAGCTTGTTTCCTGCATGATCAAAGAAAGTATTTGCCTCGCCCAGTTTCATGCCGTGTTTGTCAATGGGGCCGGGAGTCTTGGCCTCACTCTAGTATTATGCAAGGATCCAAAAATCCTTTTTTTAAAAACTCTCATGAACACAGAGCTCTTTCCCCCTGCCCTTCTCCTGACTATTTTCCAGGGAGTTGAGTGGGTCAAAACATTTTGAAAATTATAGCTTTAAATATCTAGCTAATATTAAAAACCCTACATTGTTAGAACTTCCTGCGATGGCAATGTCAGTCCCATGTCCCCAAGGCAGGCTCCTTCACTTCTTTGCTAAGTGCTTATAGGAATTGCAAGTTGGTGAGTTTTCTGCTTTGTTTTGTTTTATTTTTCCCTCTTGAAAGCTTTCCTCTGGATGTTAAGTTGTGTTTGACATTTTCCACCAGGAAGAAGAAAATTTTTTTAAAAAACACAAACAAACTCCGATTTGGCATAAAATAAAAACAAGTAGGAAATGTTGGCTGAAAACTCCATATTCACAAAGTTTTCCAGAGGCAAACATTATAGCTAATTATTTCCATATTTGTCTAGAAAATAGTCTGAACCTTAAGAGCCTTTACTATTCAGCATTTTGGTAAAAGGATAAAAGTAAGCAAAAAGCTCCTTTTCTTAACAAGGAAAGTTAAAATCTGCCTACTTTAATGAAAAGTGGCCTGCAATATATTCGAGCACAAGATGTAAGCTTTTGAACAACATTGAACTAATTTTAGGTAATCATTTTCCTATTGTTTTACTTTTTGTTTAATTGACAAAAAATAATTCAGCAGCATAGAGACCATGGGGGCCTCTGAATCTCAAAAATAAGTATGTGATAAAGCTTAAATCATTACAAAGCTCATCATCTTACTAAAACAGTAGTGTGTTACTGTTCCCACTTGGGGAGGGCTTCAGAAAATCACTAACATCCTTTGTTTTTTTTTCTCTTCTGATTCCTATTGCCTATTCAATCTGTTTAAAATGGAGTATATTTTGTTAGTAACAAAACAGAGTTGTAGATGATTTGGCATCAAAACAATGCAGATGAAGAAAGAACTTAAAAATATGCTGAAAGAATGAAATTATCCAATCAGGAAGAGAAAAAAAATTTTAAGATAGGAAATTAACAAAACAACAAGAGTAAAATATGAAAGTTTGTAATGCCACATTATGTATTGAAAGTATTTTTATTGAAAAGCCTGTGAATGAGTATCCTTGAAACTATCTCTGTGTAACGGCCAATGAGTATCCTTGAAACTGTCTCTGTGTAACAGCCAACACTCAGCCGCCCTGGCGCACAGCCTCCTGGGCATCTGAGCACTGGGCAGCCCATACCCGCCGTATTCTCTGCGTCTGCACCGATCTGCCCGTGTGCGACCCGACGGCATTAACTTATCTCACCTTAGTGGTTTAAGAAGCAGATATTACTTTTTGATGACAAGCTGGTAGCTGTGGTTGCTTCCAAAGAAATACCATGTCGACAAGGAATGCTGGGAGAAAAAGGATAGCAGAAACATTTAGTTTTTAGCAAAAGCATCTAAGAATACATGGGCTATTAGAAATGTCAGTGGTTTAGTAAAAAAGATCTGGTGAGACTGGGAGATGGGAAGAATCTAACAAGAAGATTGCTGTTCTGAGTTCATTTCCAGATGTTCTGAATGATTTGGAATGCTCGAAGTCAAGATAACCCTTATTATGTGTATGGTGTTATGTTTCTACTTTCATTTTTAGTTTCACAGGAGAGAAAAGTTCCACTATTCTGTCTGACAAATATGTAAGGTCCCCTTATACAAACTGTCATTAACTAAACATATAATTTTAAAAATTGTTTTCTACAAAAATTAAAAATGAGAAACCAGATCCCTATTCCACTCCCTCCCCCCACCCCCATGATCACATCCCCGAGTTAGATAGGAAAAGATTTGCTGATCTCTGCTAGAAGATGTACAAGCTGCAATTTAAAAAAGCTGATTATCTCCCTCATGTGTGTAGCTGTCTGCATTAGTATTGAGTAATCTCATTCAGGGGCTCCCTTTACTAAAAGAAAAAGACGTGGCAAACGTTATGTTACCTTGTTTTACCAACAGATTGCTCAGAGATTTTCAATGACGGGTATAAGAGCAGTGGGTTTTACAAAATCAAGCCTCTCCAGAGCTCGGCAGAGTTCCCTGTTTATTGCGATATGTCTGACGGAGGGGGATGGACTGTGATTCAGAGACGGTCTGACGGCAGAGAGAACTTCAACAGGTGCGCTAATGATGACATAAGGATGTGTTCGGAGTAGAAAATGTAAACTTCATAGTAAGTAAACCCTCACATCCTGTCCTAAATTCTACTAATTAGACAGACTCTCAGTGTCTCTAAATCAGAATAACTGAGAGAGCATTAACAAATCCAGAGAAACTGGGTGCAGGAGCTGCACTGAGGTGGGGTGGGCACCTCGTACTGCAAAGGTTTACTTGGATTGTGCTAAAGTCCGCTTTCACTTTAAATATTTTAGAGGCTGGTATGACTACGAAAATGGCTTTGGAAATTTTGTCCAAAAGGATGGTGAATATTGGCTGGGTAATAAAAATCTTCACTTATTAACCACACAAGGTAAGATTTGCCTACTATCGAATTCATTGGAAATGCAATAAAAAACACTGAAATGTCTCTCACTAAATTATAGGCAACAGAACTAATTTGGTAACTACTATGATTTGCAGATGGCAATGGTCTCTTTTGGGCAATAATTCCCTTAGTAAAGTGTGGCTGCTTAGAACTGAACATAGAGAAAAAGAAAACTAGACCCGGGTTGGGGCCGGGGGGATTTCTCATGTATGTGTTTTCTATTTCTGGGCAAGAAATATAATGGCATAATCATTCTTTAAGTGCCTCAAAATATACCTGAGGTACAGTTACCTATTGCCACCACAGTACTGCGTAACAACTCACTTCAAAGTTTAGTGGCTTAAAATCACAACCATTTGTTTTTCCTCGCAGTTTTGCAAGTTGTCTGGCCGGTTTTGCCGAGCCGGGCTGTGCTCTGCTGATCTTGGCTTGGTTGCTTGTGGGTCCGTCCTCAGCTTTCTGGGCAGCTAGCAGCCGCCTCTCCTGGGCTCTCGGATGGAGCAGTTCAGCTCCGCCCCACGTGGTCACCCATCTTCCAGCTCGCTGACCTGGGCCTTGAGCGAGTTCCAAGGAAGGGGGTGGAATTACCTAAGATCCTTGGACTCAGAACTGGCACGGAGTCATTTTCACGACCTTTTACTGGTGAAGGCTAGTCACAGAACCAGATTAGAAGGAAGGGGAAAGGAAAGAGACTTCCTGTGTGGGCTTACCAAGTCCCATTGCTTGGGGGGAAGGTGAAAAGTGGGGGAACTGGGGCTGTTTTTGCAATCAAATACCATACCGCATTAATGTGCTTGTTTTCCTCTCTCACCCACATTTTATTTTGAAAATTTCAAAGATACAGCAAAACTGAATGAAGTTTGAACCTACTACCTGTACTCTCCATTAAAATTTTACTCTGCTTGTTTGTCCCATATCTACCCATGTATCTGTGCACCAATTCATTTTATTTTTGACACATTTCAAGGTAAATTGATGACATCTGTTAAATTTCCCCTATATACTTTTGCATGGTTATCTTTAACTGGAGTTCAATAGTCGTCTAAAATATCATTATTCTGATAACAAATTTTCCATGTTTCTCGTTCCATGTCTCTTGCTGCAGTCCGTTGTCTTGCTCACCTCATTTGCAGTGTGAGATTGTAGGCAGCTCCACTCAGGTCTGACTCTAAATGTTTCATAAAAGGCCACGGTATTGCTCAAGAGAGCATGCTAAACCACACCAGCAATGCACTAACTGTCAGAGCAAGGGTCTCACTTGGTTCCATCCAAGTTAAGGGAAGCAACTGGTGCTCTTACGTTCATAATAGTCAGCAGGATTATAATTGTAGGGTTTTTTGAGACACTGGAATAAATAAGAGAGGATGGATAGTCCTAGAAACCTAGTACTTTTTTGTTTGTCCTTTCTTGTGTCTAATGCTCTCTAAATTTTAACATACTTATTCTCCTCCTTTTAAGTGTTTTTTTTTTATTGGTACATAACATTTATCATATCAACTTCTGTTTCTTTCACACATTATTAAGTATCTAGTTTCTTATTGAAACTGTGAAAACCCCCAAAAGTAAGTCTTGGTGCCTCCTAAATGCACAAAATTCATGCTCGTTATTTTTTGAATGATTACTGAGTGCTTAGTTGCCCAGATGTACTTTACCAACACATTGGCTTCCCTTTTGTCTTTTGCTTAGTGCTCAGTGTAGCTGCTTCTCAGGGCAGCAGAAATGTATTTATCAGTTCTAGGCCTCACCACCACATATCACATCATCCAAGGTGGGGAAATGCCCTCGTCCCTGCATTGGTTATCTAGAAGCACACTTATGGCTAAGCACTTGCCTCCAAAAATAGCTTTAGCCCCAGTACACAAATTTCAACTGGAAGTGTTTGCAATAAAGGTACTTTAGAAGTGGTCTGTAATTGCATTGTGATTTACTTCATAACCAAAGAGATATTTAGGTGGCTACCTAAAACATTGAGACCGACTTTGTATCTCTCCTATAATACAACGTGTTTTTGTGGGGGAGTTAACAGCCCCCCCTACTGCTCCTGCCCCCTGCACAGTCTCAGTTTACATACCCTGCACTGCCTTTTGTTCAGGTTAGAGGGGCTCGTCCCTGGAATGCACTTTAGAGAAATCCGTGGGGGAAGGAATCTGTGGGACCAGAGGGCCAAGGCCAACAGGAGCCCCCGCCCCACCCTAGGCGCACTCCTGTGGTAGGGAACCCAGCATTTCGCACAGCCTTGCTGGTCTCCAGGACTCGTTCATGCCTCTGCGCCCATCCCCCTGCGGGAAGGTCGTGTTCCTGGTGTATGTACCCCTACTCGGAGGGAGGTGAAGGAACAGCTTTTGTTGTGGGTGTAAACAGAGCTGGGATGTGCAGTCTGGAAAGCCCGCAAGTGCGGACAAGCCCTTGCTATGTGTGATGGAGACAGTGATGGGATGAGAAGGGAGGCAGACTGTAGACCAGGCCTGCAGGCGGGGGGCCTCGGGGCTTTCTCCCAGGCCTCCACGTTCTACCTTGGAACCCGGAGAAGTCTGAGACCCCAAATTCAAACCTGGTCTTACAGGTCTTCATGAAATGTTGTTTATTAAAGTAGGAGGATAGAGCATAAACTATATAACAGTTGGTTTGATTTATATATAACTTTCTATGTTCCTGACAGTAGTTGTGTTTCTGAATAAGTTAATAGTCCTCGTTATTTGCAAATGATGGGACAATGAGGAAAAGATGATTACTTGAAGATACTAAGTATTCAGTCATTATTTATATTTAAGATCAATATTCTTACCAAAATTAAGAAAAAGAGGAAAAACGTTTAAACTTTTTGAAAGTTTTTTCTTTCATTGTTAGATTTCTTAATCTATTAACTAAAAAGATTTTCTGTTGTTCTTTGCAAAGTAAATTGTACTAGCTTTTACCTATGATATAGTAGAAATTTTTTATCTTTATTATTGTGTCCCTACGTTTTTTCAAGTAAAATACACAATGAAATCTTCATGTAAATACAATGGAGCCACTGTTTATTCTTTGAAAAACTGACTCAGGAGTTGTTCTAAGTAAAACAGAGCCATCATTATTTTTAAGCCTCAGTAAGTCAATGTTATCTCACAGGTCTTTAAAAAAAACTACAATTTCTTGTTGTTGCTGTTTTGTAGGAGACTACACTTTAAAAATCGACCTTGCAGATTTTGAAAAAAATAGCCGTTATGCCCAATACAAAAGTTTCAAAGTTGGAGATCAAAAGGTACTAAAATTTTCAAATAAGTTAACGCCCCAAAATAATATGTAAAACATACAAGTTAAACCCCGAAGTCAGGGGAAGTAAAAATATAGAATCCTTTCATTTATTAAACAAACCTACTTTTTAAAGTGACAACTGACAGTGGATGTTGCCTCTGTTCCTCCAGAATTCCTATGAGTTGAATATCGGAGAATATTCTGGAACAGCCGGGGACTCCCTCGCAGTGAAATTCAATCCTCAGGTGCAATGGTGGGGAAGTCATCAAAGAATGAAATTCAGCACATGGGACAGAGATAATGACAACTACGAAGGGAACTGTGCCCAAGAAGAAGGCTCTGGCTGGTGGTTTAACAGGTTTGACATTTTACGAACAGAATTATAATGGCATTGATGGGATCTCGCTGGTGGGCGTTATTTTTAATACCTGTCTGAGGTCGTGTCGGTCTCTGTACTGGTGTTAGTAAGGATTAGAATAGAATCCTGCAGTGACGAAGTTGTTTTGAGGATTTGTTCATTGTGTACACGAGTAAAGCTAGAAAGATCCATCTTAGAAATAAACCAAATTCAGTTTAGCAAACTGAGTGATGAGATTGTTATCATAAACAGTAGGCCACAGATTGGCACCAAGAAATAGTGAGCATTTACATACAAGAAAAATATTTTTGGCCTTCTAATAACCAAGTAGCTCTTCACCTTCTCCCATCATATGGAATGGTCAAGTTATTGTTACAAAGTTTTCTGTGTAATATATACTATTTTTCAATGGCTGTGATTTGCATGAAATCACTGGACCCAATCTCCTCCCAGTGCAGAAATCTTCTCTACAATATTCCTGAAACCTACGCCTCTGATTGAATACTTTAATGTTACTTAATCAGCAAGCTCATTCCATTGTTGATGGCATTAAGTTTCTTCTTTTATTAAGCTGACATCTGCCTTCTTATACTTTGCCAGTTTTTTCCTCGGTAGCTACAGAGTAATTGGAATTCCTTTTCAACATAATCTTCAGGTACTGGCTAAGACAGTATTGATTGTATTCCTCAATATGTTCTCTTCTCGAGGCCAGAGATCCCCGATTCCTTTAAGTCTTCTACACCCAAAGTGGGTTGTAGACACCTCCCTTGGTTGTGATCACAGATTTAAGGCGGGCATGGAAACTTCATACAATCTTCTTTAAAAGTAACCTGATGGGCTTGATCTGCAAAGCAGATGTGCTCAGCCTGCGGAGCAGTGCCTGAGCTTTGAACATCTTTTTCCCCTTTGGAAGACACAAGCCATCTCAAATGATCCGGACATTTAAACTTTCCATTACAGAATTCTTAGTAACAATTTCTGAAATGTCAGATTTTCCAAGTAATTGAGGACTATCCATTTAAGTTCCATAATCCACATCTGAACATTTTTGTTACGTAAGCACTTTTAAAGTGTTTAAGAATCCTCTGTCTGACAAAGTAGAGATGTACCAGACATGTGCTGATTTCCCCGAAAGTTATGAGAGCCCTCATTCAGAACATCGGTTACTGCGACTTGCTGATTTTGGAACTGTAGATTCTATGGAGATACAGCTAGTCAAGTTGAGTCTAAGGAGTTGTAAAAACAGAATTTTCTCTGGATGTTGCTTTTCTAACAGTGTGAGTATATTTAATTTTTGGTCATTTGTAAGGGAACTGAAGCACATACACCCGTGAGAGGGGCTGAGAGACAAAGTTACCTTTCCTACTTAGCAAATCAAAGGGAATGACAGTATTTTCCCTAGTGGTTTTCTTGTTCTTTTAGCAACTATCTTTGGTCAACTTCCCTTTCTCCTCTTTCTTCTACCTCTGTCCTTCTGAGTTAGCGTTAGGTAAAAACTATCAGCATTATGGAAACTTACCTATCATTCACAAAGTGGCAAGCATCCCTTCATGTTTGATTTTGGACAGAATTCCATATGCAGGAATAACAATCACATCGGTTAATGTTAACATAGGACCAAAACCATGTACCTGCTGCTCAGTTGTTCGGCTTGTGCTGTGCCTGGATGATACTGGCCCACATACGATCCTGGGTGAATAAATGATTTACCTGACTTTAAAGGCAGGGGTTCAGGGAGGACCAAGGCAATTCAGTGGCTGGAGTCCCCCCGGGAGCATGCATGGCCCTTGGAGTGAGAGGAGACGATAAGACTGTGCAGGTGGAAAATCAGAAAAGCTGGAGAAAAAGCCAATCCTTCCAGAGGCCTAGTGTTCCTTCCACCAGGCCTGGTAGTACTGCACTTTAACTCTGTTATCATTGTCCTCCTTATTATCATTCTTCTTTTCTTTTAAAGTATCAATCATGTTATTTTAGATTGTATTTATTTATTTATTTTGAGAAAGAGGGGGAACAAGGGAGAAAGAGAAGGAGAGAAACATCAACGTGCAAGAGGTACATCGATCTGTTGTCTTGCACACGCCCCCTACTGGGGACCTGGTCTGCAACTCAGGCATGTGCCCTGACTGGGAATCGAACCTGTGACCTTTCGGTTTGCAGGCCGGTACTCAATTCACTAAGCCACACCAGCAAGGGCTTATTATAGTTTTTCTAATTTGCATGAAATGTTGATACTTCATAATTACACACCTGCAAGGTGTTCTTGCTCCACATAGCAAGTCAATCACTGAGTGTTAATTTCTTTGCTGAGGGAGCCCTGGTCATCTCCCACTCTAGCTTCAAGTCCAGGGTGTTCTAGAATCAGAAAGATGCTGGAAATTTGGTCTCAGAATAGCTGTTTCCTGTGTTGGCCATACAGTCCATTCCTAACAGGATTCAAATCACAGACCAAATTTAAAAAGGTATGTAGTAGATGTCTCTAGGAAGACGGAGCTGCAGCAAAATATGTATTCTAGAGGCTCAATTTAGAGCATTTTCTTTTTTGACATTACTTTCAAAACATGGTATGTTCTTGGCACTTCAGATTTAGTGGACATGTTTTCAATTAGTTATGTCTGCTTAGATCAGGAGGGCTATCAGTGTGGTCAGCAAGAGTGAATCACTAAGCAGGGCAAATGATTCAAACCAACCACTTGACATTTATGGGTAAATTGTAAGGTTGTTTGATTCAATAATGTGGGTGCTTTCCATAGATTTCAGAACTATCCTTTGTGAATGCTCCCTCCATATCCTAATGCTTGATGTCTTTTCATTGGGTATATTAATAAAGAAGTATGTAGCAATTTATTTCATAACAGTAGATAGAACAATATTACATGCTTTAGTTAATCCATATCAGGCACAAAATTTACAGATACAGAAGGAAGAAGGGGAACTTTTTAAAACTGATGATAACCTAACGAACTTATCTAGAGTGGAGCAGTATGTTAGAGTTAAAAGTGAACACAGCAGCTTGGCAAATGATTATTGGTTGACGGCTGGGAAAACTTTAAATGGTGGGTTTAGGCTTTTTGTTTTCTTATCCTCGAGGTTGAAATAATTGTTATGCTAGCGATTTTGAAAAGGGGGAGGGAGAAAGTCTGAATTGTGATCGCCAGGTCTTGGCAGCAGATGGGTGAACGAGTAAGGGAAATTAGGGCGGGGAGCAGGAGGTGGGGCTCTGAGCCACCCTGCGTGGCGTTAAACCACTCTGTTCTTGCTAAGGCAGAGGATTACAGCCTATGCTTTTGTTTGCCTGTTTCCCTTTGCTGGTTTAAAGGCTGTTGGTCACAAAAATGTTTATCAACACACTCACCACGAGTAGCCAGAATTGTATCATCAGGCTTGTTATGGCACTAAAATCCACCAGTTAAAAAACAAAACAAAACACCTGCTGTAGGAATATCATGGCTTCGGAGAACTGATCAATATTTCCTCATCTGAAAATGGCAGAATTCATAGTTATGATGTTTTTGATCATTGGCTAGTGAAATGCAAGGCTGTGGGAATCTGCTGGTCTGATTGTTCTGCGTTTATTTTTTCGCCCACTAGGTGTCACTCTGCAAACCTGAACGGCAGGTACTACCAGGGCTCCTACAGCGGCAAAACGGACAACGGGGTGGTCTGGCACACCTGGCACGGATGGTGGTATTCTTTGAAATCCGTGGTTATGAAAATTAGGCCAAACGAATTTATTCCAAATATTGTTTAATTGTTCCCCTTGGGCTTGTACCTCTGCAAATCATCTTGGTTTAAAGAGATTTGAAAAACAATTCTGAACATGCACGTGGATGATGAGAGTAATTGTTATGTGTACTACTTTTCATTCTTACTTGCCTTTGTTACTTACTGCGCAGAAATTATGGAATGTTCACCAAATAAATGTGGCTTCCTTTCGTATCTATCGCATTGCTATGTGCAAAGGGATATGATAAGAGCGATGCTGAACAAAAATAAAAAGCATAGGATCTATGCTAACCTGGGAGATGACACAAACACAAATACATACTAAACTAAGTATGAATGCAGTTGCATGTGCACATAGAAATCCAGCAAATAATGGGTTGCCAAACCAACTGCATGGACAATAAATACTGTGAGTGGGGATTTGAACTCAGGTCTCTGACTGCAGAGCTGGAACTCTTATAAACACAGCCCAGGACTGCGATCACTATAAAACACTATCTCACGTTTTCAGGATATTTATGTAGGTTATACTCCTCTTTCAGAAGCCTCACTTATACCAATCCTGTGAAGTAATATTATTCCCAACTCACAGAGCTGAGAGCATATGGATCTGAGATTGTGTGAGGCTCAAAGTTACAGAGCTAATAAGTAAGGGAAGAAGGACTCAATCCAGGTCTTCTGGCACTGAACAAAATGTGTTCCCACCATGCTACAGGTGCCTGTGGCTGGAACGTGGACAGGGGAGGTAGAGAGAGGACCTTGAACATGAGAGTGAAAGCAGGACTAAAGGTAACACATTGCCCCAAATATTCGAGTGCTGGCAAGTGTCCGGCACAGAGAACCCAGTTCAAGCTCACATAAAGCTCAGTTTTCTAAAGTGAAGACATACACTAATCATACATATAATCATATATAAATAATTTCAAAAGCTGATAAGTATGAAGGGAAATACGTACCAGGGGAATGTATAGCAGGGGGCCTGGCCTGATGCGAGGAAAGCTCCCTGGAAGGAGTCAGCTCTTCAGCGGACATGTCTTAATTAGGAGTATGTGGAGATCATTGCAGGCAGAGGGAAAACTTTGTGTGAGGTAGACAAAGCGGGAAAGAGCAGAGAAGCAAAATAGAAGATTGGAGAGGCAATATCACTCAGTGATCCTTATGTCCTTAAACCACGGATTCTGCCACTTAATAGCTGTGTGACCTTGGGCAGGCTACTCAACTTCTCTGAGCCTCGGCTATCTCATCTATAAGATGATTACAACAGTACCTGCCTCCTAGGATTGGGTAAGAATTGCACAAGTAAAGTACCTAAAATAATACCTTGCACAAAATAAGCAGTCAGTAAGAACCAGCTGTGATCGTTAGTGAAGTAGGCATTAAGGGACAATAATAATAGATGTCTCAAAATAATGGGTCACATACAAATTTGAAGGTTAGTTGTACTTTATTTTCTAACCAGTGTTACCCAAAGGCAGTGCTTCTCAACCTTTAATGTCATACAAATCCTCTGAGGATCTTATTAAAGGGTAGATTCTCACTCTGGGGTGGGTCCTAGGATTCTGGGGTTTTTAAATTTAGGATTCTGGTTTTTAAAACAAGTTTCCAGATGATTTAGAAGTGGCTGCTCTAGGGACCACACTTTGAAAAGCAAGGATGTAGGGAACTGTGGTCCTTAGGAGAGAGTACCAGCTAACACAGGAAGGAAAGGGCCCCTTGATCCAAGGAATTTAGGAAATGATACATTAAACCAAAGCCAACAGATTTCTCTCAGGGATTTCTCAGGTTCTTTAATATTCTAACGTGCATTCTAAAGTTCCAGGAGGGACATATAATATGTTGCAATGTTATATCTAGTTAGATATAATGTGTTTAGTTGCAAGATCTAAATCGCCTGATGTTGGGAGTGCAAACGAATGGGATGTGTTGACCCTCTGTAACCAGAACTCGGGAGGCGGGAGGCCGCTGGCCTAGGCTCTGTGCTCTGCAATTTGGAAGCTGATATCTCTGCAATTCGCTTTGCCCTTCCTTGCCCTTCAAAGCCTCAAGCTGTCGACTGCAGGTCCAGCTTTTGGTCCATGGTAAAAGCAGGAAGAAGGGCGAAGGGTCAAAGGACTTCCATCTCTGCCTTTTTGGCCCAAATTGTGTCATCCAGTCACTCCATCTGCAAGTAAGATCATGAAAGAGAGTATTTAAGTTTTACAGTCTCTCGAACGTGCAGGTGGGAGAATTGTTCCCCACTGTTGCTGAGCATTTGTTTCTTAACGCGGTCTTGTGGGAACAGTGCCCCACAGACCAGACTTCGTGAAGGTGTGCAAACCATGGGGCACCGGTGACAACTTTAAACACGGCTATTATTTAGTAGCCTGAAGAACCCATGCAATTAGGACATGAAAACAAGAAAAGCTTTTAAAGCTTAAAAAAAAGTGATTTTACAGAGAAGCAGGAAGGGAGCTAACAAGTGTAGGGTTACAGAAGTCTCGGCGTCATGGGTTTTCAATTCGAAGGGCTGACACAGAAATGTAAACACCATAAAAAGGCGGAAGAGAAAGCGTACTCAAGAAAGACTGTTGGGTTCAGCGGGAATGCTCTTGGCGCCCTGAAGTCCGTTGCAATGGCCTAGTGGGGAGCAGAACCAGAGGCCAGGAAATAAAGACATTAGCAGAACAGGGAGGTCGTCTGAGAAGTTTGGGTGTAAAAAAGGGGATTCCATGGCTTTACCTGGAGCCAAACTATCAGGAAGACCCTGGTCTCTAAAATAAATTCCTCTGACATGTCATCATTAGAGAGTTACTTATTGTCAGCTTTAAAATGCAAATATGCTTTAAATTTATATCAGCTGATGACACAATAGGGCCAACAAACTGGAGTGTTACATTGTTGTTGTCATCCTGGTCGTTGTTCCAGGGCTCAGCCTCCTGTAGAGACCCTGCCTCCCCGGGACCAGCGCCCCCCGAGGGCACCTTCTGGAGCGCACTACCCACGGGCTGGGGGTGTTCTGGGGGCAGGGCAGAGGGGAGGGGCCTGTCATCCTGCCCTCGGAGGAGGAACCTGGTGAGGTTCCTGAGTCTGTGGCAGTGTCTGGGAAAGGGCTGCCCTGCCCTGCATGGGGTGTCGTGGGTGGTGTCCCAGAAAATGATCCTTTCTTGGAGGGCCACCATGGGCGCACCTGTCTTGCATTGCTCTGCGGCCTGTGGCTAGCGCTGTGTTCTCTCAGCCTGTTGCTTCCCCTGGGAGCTGGGCCCTCACCCCTCAGAGGGAGGATCCCTGGACAGGGTCCTGTGGACGTGGAGAAGGTGACTGGGACAGGGGCCGGGACCTGGGAGACTGGGGCTCAGGAGAGCCTTCCCTTCTGACAACGCGCCTCAGGGTCACTGAGGGGAACAGGAAGATGGGCCCCTTTCTCCTAATGACATAGCTTGGTTTTCATCTCTTTTACCTATTAGATTCCACATAACGCTTTGTGATTTTTTTGAAATTGGTTAGGGGAAAAGAAGAAAGGTTTTCTTTTCTAAAAAACGGCTTAGACTTCTCCCTTTATTTTAGAGATCAAGAAATCGACTGCACTTTTCAGGTGACAGGTATTTCTGGGGAACGACGTACTTCCTCCCTTGACTCAGATGGACTCACAGGCATCATAATACACCCAAGAATGTCGGCATTTCATGTAGAATCCTGCCTTAAAAAGCACACGCACCTAGCAAAACTGAGCTCCGAGGTGGGCAAGTCTGAAGTCTGAGCCAAGCTGTAACCTTTAAAGAGGACAAAAGACGGGATTAGGCATTCGGTCATAACAGGCTGCTTCTTCTCGGGGAGAAAATGACACAGGGTATTGTCTTCTTAACTCCTGGGGTGTTGGCACCATTTGCAGTTTCTAGGCCTTTCTAATTATAGACGTGCCATGTACCATTGCCTCCACCTGCACTTACAACAATAACAATATTCAGCACTTAACATTATCAAAGACCTTTCCAGCTTGAACTAATTAATTCCTACAATTTCAACCATCTGGGACAGATAGTATTATTATCCAGGTTTTGCAGACACAGACGACTTCAAAAGAGGTTTCTCCAAGGTCACATCGCAATTGGAACGGGGCCAAGAGTATATCTTGGAAGTCCTGGATTTTTTTAAAGTTCATCAGAAGATGACAACCTGATACAGTTTTGATTTAGGGGTCATTTGGTGTTTTTCTTCAGGGTGCTAAACAGATACCCCTTTGTTGGATGGTAGCTGACTCTCTGGATTCTGCGGTGGCTTCTCTCCCAGAGGGAGTGATTATACCCTTTGGAACGATCACGCACATCATAATTCTTTGGAATACCAGGTCATTTTGCAGCTCTTAGAGGTGGCTGACATATGCTAGCTGTTTCACCTCTTTTTCTCTCCTCCTTTATTACACCTACAGTGCCTCTTTCCAGCTGAGTGATATTACCACGTGGGCCTCTTGCAATGTAAAATGAAACCTCAGAAGAGTCAGCTAGTTATAAAGGCTTCTCTGTCTTTTTTCGTTAACCAGTTAACTAATGGAGACTCTTAGGAATCACATCCTCCTCAAAGAAGGTCCTTAAAAGATAATAATACCAGATTTTTAACCACTAGTTTTTTTTTTTTTTAAAAAGATTTAACATAGCCCACGTCTCCCCAGTTATGAGAAAGTTAAATGTGAAACAACGCCAAGTAGCACACTGGTGGAAAATCGCCGTAACGCCAGCAACTCGTGTCCTGTTTTAATAGTCATGGTTTCAGAGCATGACAGCGTTGTGTCTTACTCATGTTGAGGAGGCAGAAAATCATATACTTAAAAAATGTTTCTAAAAGTCAGAACTGATAGACTTTTTAAAAAAGATTTTATTTATTTAATTTTAGAGACATACTAAGGGAGGGGGAAAGAGAGGGAGAGAAACGTCAACGTGGGAGAGAAACACTGATTGATTGCCTCTTGCAAGTGCCCCAACCAGGGACGGAACCCACAACCCAGGCATGTGCCCTGACTGGGAATACATCCAGTGACCTTTTGCTCTGCAGTGGGATGCCCAACCAACTGAGCCACACCAGCCAGGGCTAACGGACTTTTTAAAATTTATTGATTTGAGAGAGGGAGAGAGAAACATTGGTTTGTTGTTCCACTCATCCATGCATTCGGTGGTTGATTCTTGTATGTGCCCTGACCGTGGATTGAACCTAAGACCTTGGTGTATCGGGTCAGCACTCAAACCAACTGAGCTACCTGGCCGGGGCTGACAGATTTTTATGTATGCAATGATTATGCAAAATAAAGTAATGTCAAATTAAAGTGAAATTTTTAAATTGAATTTATTGGGGTAACATTGGTTAATAAAACCATATCATTTTCAAGTGTACAATGCAATAGAATGTCAGGTGCACACAGCATCACATGCCAATTGCCCAAAGTAAGTCTCTTCCCTCCTCGCATCACTTGTCCTCACTTAGCCCTCTCCTCCTCCCCCACCCCCTTTCCCTCTGGCTATCACCATACTGTTTTATCTCTGTGGGTTTTTTTCTTCCTCTTAACCTCTTTCTGTGTTGACTCAGATACCCGTATGGTCAAAGTAAGAATAATTCTGAAAACTTTCAGAATATGTAAGGAATTTGGTGGACATGGTCAAGAAATTTTTGTAAACAGGGATCTTTTGAAACCTAAGTTTAAGGAACATCTGCTTATTGTTTGTGTGTGAGTCAGCCTGTAGTAAGACGTGTGACTCAGAGGGACTAGGGGTTTGAAGGACAGCATGCTTTACCCTCAAGGCTGTTTTTAATACCGCACTGGAGGCCTGGGCCACTTAAGTTTTGGCAAGTTCCATAAACAAATCTGGTTCACCCCCAAGTTTAAAGATCCTGGGTGTTATTCCTCGACACTCTCCTCATTCAGAGAAGCTGAGCAGTTTGACATAGTTTTAGTTCCAGGACACTTTTCCAGGATGAAGCTTAATGAGATAGAAGTCCATGTGGAAAGTTCAGATCTACTTTCTCATACAGTTTTCTGAAACAGAACGAGAGAAAAAAGCAATGGGATGATGATTACAACGTGCAGATGACTCTCAGGTGTGCTCCCCAGATTCTTCAGCCATCCCCGGAGGATGCTCAGACAGACAGTGAGCTCTCTGCGCTCATTCCTTTGGTTTGCAAGCCTCCATCACACTGACCACCTGCCGGGGGCCGTGAATGTCGGCTGTCCTTCTCCTTGCTTTATGATTCAATGAAAGGCTGGCTTCTGGAGCTCGTGGATCACCTTAGATTTTCACAGGACAATATTCATCAAAGCTGAAGTTAGGGTGACTAACTCTCTTTAGACCATCTTCGCCATCATTCAAAACTCCCTGCAAGAGTCTATTTAGAGACTGAAACTTTTCCATGCTGGAAGTAGGCCCAGAACACACACACACACACACACACACACACACACACAAAGTTTTTTTTTTTTTTGTACAGTGTGGGGCAGTCTCGTTGGCCATTTTCAGTCACTCCCTTTTTCCTATAGCCATAAATAAAACCTGACAAAACAGAGTCTCCCGCTCCAAGGTGTGACAAGTCCTCAATAAAGAATACTTTCTGGGCTGAAGAGAGCTTTGCAATACAAACATTTGTATATTTTAAAGTAAATATTTATATGTTTTACCCAAAAATTATTTTGTTCAAATTTCCCAAAGTAGAAGGAAGAAAACATAAGAAGCCTTCTTCTGTGTTAGGAGGGGATTTTGTGGTTGATCGAGGAAAGTCCAGCAGTGGTGTGGATATGAAGGCACTCTTGCTCTTCCTAGCACTGCCGTGTCTGAGTTTGTCAGGAAAGGGGGTGCCGGGCTGGAGGCCCTTCACAGAGTGGCTGTGACCTGGCTTCTGGGGTCTTGGTAAGGTGCACAACCACCGTTTGCAGATTCTTCTCCCTGCCTGCACAAGGCGGGTGCTGACAGAGGGCCTACCTCTGTCTCCGTGTCCCCGGGCAGCTTTGTGGGTCTGCCCCGGCTGCTTCACAGGTGGGACTGTACTGTGAATTCCCAACGTGGCTTTGCTAACCCTGCAAAGTTATAGCGGCAAAGATGCCACCCGTAGGTAACTATCTTCACAGATCGAATCGTAAGCGAATCCTGGGCTTTTTTTTCTCTCTTGTCTGTAGTCATTCTTCCCAAAGTGGGCAGCCCAGTGAACCCCCTAGACATCGGCCCACGGCTTCATGCCTCGCCACCCCTTGGCATTCTCTGCCTCATCCTCCTCAGGGTCTTCTTAACCCTCCAAGGCTCCATGTGTGGAGAAGGTCAGTCCCTGGGAACTAACTGTTAGGGACAAGCCCCGCAGGTAGATTCTTTCTTATACCTTATCAAGCGCTGACTCACCAGTGCTGCCTACAGTGTCGATAAGGAAGGACTAGAATGTCTTTCTTCTCTGGTCACGGGAGTGCCCTTCAGTAATTAAGCAAGAAGCTCTATTTATTCTGGTTCTAACTTAGCTGATGGGAATTTCTGCACAGAAATGAAGGGGGTTGTGGCTGGATGCTGTAAACCACACCAAAGATGCGGACACCTACCGCCCAGTGTCTGAGTCTCCCAGGGCACATAGGCCTCACGGGCAGGAGGACTTGTCTCAACACTTTCTGTTTATCAGGACTTGAAAGCATTGCCGTCAAAGCTAAGCTGGAAATAGAATGTCAAGTTGGAAAAGCCCAGGAGAAATAAAGGTTTTAAGGCAGCTGTTTCTCTGTGTTCAATATAGTGGCTGTTACCAAAGAATATTTATTAACCAAACCGATGAAGAAAGGATATGAAGTACCTATAAAAACACAAACAGCATGAATAGAACCATAATCTTCGAGGCCCCCCATGTTTAGTTTAAGGTCAGATTCATTGCAGTCTTGCGAAAGGAGCTCTGGTTCTCTAAGTAAAGGTCTGTGGTTAGGAGCATAGGAAGATGTGCACCTGCCCAGGCAGCAGAATCCCCTGAAAGTTCCCAGCATCAGGGGCCCATGCAGCGGCTCTGGACGTGGGCGCCATCTTCCGAAGCTGGTCGCCATGCCGTGATAGGTGTTGTATTCGCACAGCAACCCATCCATGCAGTTACCTAATGTTCTCAGTGGTCGTACGGTTGGAGGCATACCTAGGGCGTATGCTGGATGGCTAAGCTATTGGGTTTAATAATCCCTTTTTTCTGAAGTTCATAAGACTCAAGTTATACAACTCTTCGGTGGGATGGTTTGGTATAAGCAGGCCTTATTAATCTTTGTGGGCCTCTTCTATCAAAAATCTGATGCGATTAAAGAGCATGTATTGGCAGTTACAGAACAGTCACAGAGATGCAGATTACAGCACAGGGAATATAGTCAATAATATCGAGAGAACTGCATATGGGGCCAGGTGGGTACTTGAAACACTGAGAGGACCACTCTGTGAAGAACATGATTTTCTAACCATTATGCTGTACATCTGAAATTAATATAGAATCATACTGAAGAAAGGGGAACCCTTTTGTACTGTTGGTGGGAATGCAGATTGGTGCAGCCACTGTGGAAAGCAGATTGGAGATACCTCAAAAAATTTCAAAATAAATCTGCCTTTTGACCCAGCAATCCCACTTCTTGGAATATACCCAAAGGAACCCAAAACACTAATTTGAAAGAGCGTAAGTGCCCCTTTGTTCATTGCAGCATTACTTACAATCGCCAAGATACAGAATTAGTCTGAATGTCCATCAGTAGATGAGTGGATAGAACAATAGCAAGACATTTACATAATGGAATTCTACTCGGCCCTAAAAAACGAAGAAAATTTTACCCTTTGCAACAGCATGATGGGTCTGGAGAACATTATTATGCTAAGTGGAATAAACCAGTCAGAAAAAGACAAATACCTTCTGATTTCACTTATATGTGGAATCTAATGAACAAACTGAAATAGTACGAAAAGTGGGGACAGATTCATAGACGGAGAGCAGCATGACAGCTGGGGGTCGGGTAGGGGGTGCAGGGATGGAGCAAAAAGGAAGAGGTCCATGTGCCTGTCCTTTTCCTTTTTGGACCTGGGCAGGGACAGCAGTGTGGTGATTGCTGAGGGGAGGGGGGCATGAGAGGACTAAAAGGTAATGGGGAAAAATGCAATAAATATTAAATAAAATACAAAAAATAAAAATAAAGTAAAAAAGAATCATATTGAATATAAAACATAATTGAAAAATTCAAAAAAAGAAAAAATTTCATGCGACATTATGGTACAGCAATCTTTGTTAAATAGTTACTTTTAAAAAACACTGTAAAGGAATTAATTCAACATTTACTTGACAAACATGTTTTGAGTAACATAAGTTATTAGTCACTCAAATAACATAAGGAAAAATTCACCTCTGCAGAGTTCATAGTCAAATGCAGGAACATAATATGATAATTAGAATACCTCTGCACTTTGTCATACAATAGCACTCCATGCAAAATGCTATGGGCCATTCAAAGAATGAGCCACTAATGAGATCTGTATTGAGACAGTCATTTGGTCAGAATCAATACAATATTATTTACACAGATAATGTGGCTACCAAAAGTTAACTAATGTGATCTTGGAATTCATTAAATAGAAGTAAAACATCTAAAATCTAGAATAACAGATATAGGTAGTAACTACTTTGGACTTCTCCAAGTTCATATGTCAGGTTCAATTCTGGACCAAAATTCAAAGGATATTTATAAACCACAAGCATATTCAGAAGAGATGATCCACCATGGCAATGATGAGTAATACTTAGCTCAGCTGGGAGAGCAACACAACTCCAGGAGAAACACGCTAGTAGTCAGCAAGAATGGGAGGGTTTTTATGGAAAGAGGTGTTCTATTTAGTCCACAAACCTCAAGAAAAAATTAATAAATCAATTAAAATCCACAATGTATGAAAACTGCAAGTACACTAATTTTGATTAGTTAGGAAGAACCTCCCAAGAATCAGAGGGACCTAAAAGATAAAATAAGCTGCCTCTTGAGTTGACAAGTTTAATCACGGGACTGACTTCACTGAGGCTGCACTGTTGGTATACAGTATCTCGAAAGCATGCAAGTGTCAGCCCAGTAGTTAAACTAAGTGTTCTCTGTGGTCTCTCTCAAACCTTAGATTTTCACAATTTGGAGTTGTGGTTTTAATATTACACGTTATTTCCAAAACATAGCAAAGTAGATGAGTGTTCTTTCAATCTGTGTTTTTCGACTGTCTTGTGACCAGTGCGTGGCAGCAGTGGGTGATAAATGAATCACTTAGCAAGTGACAGGTTTACCACACTCTAGCAAGGTTTTTTAAGTTAATAATAAAGGTCATCTTCCACCACCCGGAAAATCATATGATTCAAAACTGTTGAGGGAAAATGCATACCAAGAAACAAACAATGAGTTCAGCACACTGATGGGGAGAGAAGGCTAGAGTTATGGCAGAGAGAAAGAGCACCAGAAGAGGCAAAGAGTGGAGTGAAAGGTATAAGAGATTCGATCTGTCAGCAAGCATAGGAATACAGCTGACACTACTGTAGTCTCGCCCAAATGCTAGATGCTATTCTTGGTGCTTGTCTCTGCTTACTCATCAATCCCAACAGCCCTGTGAGCTAGGTTTTATAATAATCATCCCCTTTTGATGATTGAAGAAACATAGGCACAGAGAGGTTAAGTAATTATGCCTAAATCACACAGCCAGTAGGCAAAAAGCTGGCATTTGAACCCAAGTATTTTGGCTCTAGAATTTATACACCTGTGTAAAGTATCTCTAAGAAGTAGAGGGCAAGGGTGAAGAAACCCACTAAGGAAAAATGAACTAGCAATTTCAATTCTGTAAATTCCACTTTACAAAGAAAAGTAAATAACCATTAAACATGAATGTTTTATTTGAAATCTGGATAAATGGCAAGATGTTCTCAATACAAATCTAATTCTTCTCTGTAAGAGTCATTTTAACAAATTCACTTTCCCATGTCTTTTAGCTACTTGGCATCCGTGCCTCATAGGTCTGACCTCACATCCCAATGATAAAAGCCTGCAAGTGTTTTTGTAACTGTCTACGGAGACAAAGGAAGCACATCTTTCAATCATTGTCTCCGCACTAAAGCCCGAACTCAGTCACGTGGATGAGGATTCAGGCACCCTCTGACTCAGAGCAATTAGAAAAGGTTACGTTTTTCACGTGGCTGGGGGTGGTGAGCAGTGAAAGAACATTCAGAGTCTCGGGATGTTCTACCATGCAAGCATGCCTTTGTACCCGATGCTGGAGGTCGGGATGACACAGTGCTCAGTTTTTTCTCAGGATCCTCGATGTTTCTCTCCCCTTGATCTGTATGATGCCGGGTAGGGGAGGAGCTCACAGATATTCTTTGCTATTTCTAAGGCGCTGGCCTTGCAGTGACTCTAAACCATGCTGCCACGCAGGAGCCCCGGCGTCTCCCTTCTGCCTGCCCAGCAGGATGCACCCTTCTACCTGCGGGTGGGAGTTGAAGGAATTCTGCCTGCACCGCTTGCGTGTATGCTCCAGGATCGTTTCACAGGACGCAGCATGCAATGCACCAGAGTGTTCTTAACCTTCTGAGATGGCCAAAAGATTTTGCTCTGATAGAGATGACCTTTCGAACAATTTCTAAAAGTTTGTTAGTTGAAATCCTGTGGGCTGTACCTTAATCAAAGCTGACCTAGAGCTACTGCAGCAAGAGGCAAAGGAAAGTCCAAAGTAAACACCCAACTGTTGCCCGCTAATTCAAGTCCAAGTGCCCCATCTGTGTTACATTATGAACGACGGGGGCTGAGGGCTGGAGGAAGGTAGAGAACTGGTCCCCAGGGACGTCCAGGAAATATCTAAAGGCATCTGCGGGCCTTAAGCATGTGTCATTTATTTGTACTTGTATTTTAGAATGCGGGAAACCGTAAAATCTGACAGAAAACCCCTAATAAGAGCCAAAGCCAAGAATATGTGGTCAGCAGGGGCGTCGTGTGGGAGAATGGCTCCACCCCCCTCCTCCTCATTCTGACTCACGCTTGACTCAATAGAAAGCAGATTCACTGTGTGCTAGTTACGCAGTGTTCTCCCCACAAGGCCCCACTGGTGCACTGCACGCAGGGCCCTGGGCAAAGGGCAGTGTTACCATGTCACTTCCATGTTCAGCAGACTCGGCTGGGGATGCTCCGGACTAGATTCATATCTAATACACTTAATTTTCCCAGAGCTGGAAACTATTTAGCATGGAAATATATATTTCATAATATTAATCGGAGATATTAGCTTTGTTTTCTTTTTTGAAGTGTAGCATATATACAGTAAGAAGCATATTTTTTTTGTTTTAAAAGTGTTTTACATTTTTCAATCACACTTTACATTCAATATTATTTTGTATTAGCTTCAGGTGTACAGCACAAGTGTTTAGAAAAGCATAAATCTTAACTGTACAACTTGACAAATTTTCATATGTATTCAACCATATAACCACCACCTAAATCAAGATATAGAACATTCCAGAACCCCAAAGTCTTTTCACACCTCTTCCAATCAATGACCACTCTCGGCCCTCTCACATTCAAGCACAATCTCCATTCTAACTTCTATCACCGTAGTTTGGCCTTTTCTTGAACATACTGGCTGGGGCCAAGTAGGTTTACAGTTGTGCGTGTGTGAAACACAGAGTTTATTCTTGTAACACAATTGATTAACTTTTGTATTATTTCCCACATGAACAACTGTGGACCTACTTTTGCCCCACCCTGTGCATACGCATGTATGTATATATAGATACGCTCAGACACATGTAGTGAGAAACAGTGGCGTAAGTACTCCTGTATCTGACTTCTTTTACTGAACCTTTTGTTGGAGACATTCACCCATTTTGTTGCATGCAATGGTAGTTCATCCCTTTTTATTCCATTGTACGAATATGCAACAACTTAACTATTCCACTGTTGATGAGCATTTGGGTTGTTTCAGTTGGGTTTATTATGGATATAGCTGCCATAAACATTCTTGGGACATTGTTGAGTATGCCTTTTGGTGCTCAAAAACATGAGTTTCTCTTGTGTAAGTACTTGACTCATAGGTAAGCATGTTTCTCTTTAGTAAATCTTCCCATCGGGTTTCTCAAAGTGGACTTCTGATTTCAATCTCCGTAAGCAATCCAGGGGAGATGTAGTTCTTTCC
>CM052548.1:74535612-74562384 GCA_028533065.1 Trachops cirrhosus | reverse complement strand
ATAATGCTGGCATTTATTCCAACTCATGCAGGGGGCCGCTTACTTTTAGCCTCCCACCAGGAGTTAAATCGAAACTCCTTTTTGAATTTACTTCTCTTCTGCTTTCACACACCTGGCACGATGCCAGTTCATTTTTGAATAAAAAATGCAACCATGTTCTCCTTCTTTATTCTTTTAGCAACATTACAATCTTGACATTTGATCTCTGCAAGCAATTATCTGGTTTCTTCCATTCTCCTTTTAATATTCTTTAAAGGAGATGAAACATGTAAAATAGCTCTTTGGTCTGTGCCAAAATGTTTCCAGCTGTCTCAAAATATGAAGCCAATTATACCAAGGGGCATATCTTTAAAAAATAAAGTCCACAGGAGTGATTCTAAGTTCCCTACCTCAGAAATCAAGGCCTGCAATATTTTGCTTTTTTGCAGAGATCTCTCCCATAATTGACCTTTCAGCTCAGTAAAGATGGTGTTCTTTTAGTTTCCTGTAGCTTTGTGCTATATTTCTCTTCCCACAACTCCACGAAGGCCATTCCCCAAGCCAGTCTATCTACTGGTTTGCGCCCCAGAGGTCAAGGTTGCACCATGTGAGTGACATGTCCCTGATCTCTTAATAACACGATTTCCCATTTGTAAGTGGGCATCTTTTAAATTAATGAGCTTTATAACCATTGTCTGGGATAAAAGGTGTGAGCATTGCGCCCCCATGTTACACATGAGGAAATTGAGGTTTGGAGGGCTATTTTTTTTTATTTTAAACATTTGATTTACTTGTCTTTAGAGAGAGGGGAAGAGAGGGAGAAAGAGAGGAAGTGAAACATCAATTGGTGGCGGGAGCCAAACCCACAACCGAGGCATGTGCCCTGAGCGGGAATCAAACCGGTGAGCCACACTGGTCGGAGCAGGAGGGTCGGAGCTCATTCCTGCTCCCGACTCCTCTGCACTGACAGGCTGCTTCGCTCGCTCCATTGCACCCATCGTATTTTTTATGCGTGTATGGCTTGTGATCGAAGCTCAGTCCCCTTAAAACCAGAGTTTATCGGATAGTTTCTTGTGTTTGCCCAGGAAAAGAAACTCAGGAAATAATAGTTGCTAGAGTCAAAGAATCGTAAAACTGTGAGCAAAAAGGGAGCTTTATAGATCACTTAATGAATACTCGTGTTTCTCAAAAGGTTTGAGGTTTGTGGAGCCCTGGGAGTAATCTGTACAATGCCACACATTTTTATTAGAAGATTTAAAGTAAAATGACCTTCATTTTAAACAAGTGCTGGTGTGTATTGTCATGGAATGTAACATTTAAACAAGTTTTAAGATGAAACATAAAACTCTGAAGAGACTCCACGGAAACAGCAGAACCACACTGGGCTGCTGCTGACCGCCCCACACGTCCAGGGGGTAGGTGTCCGTTCTCCCTGCAGTTGGTGCTATTTCTACTGGAAAAGTTGAGAAGCATCACGTGTAACATGAACTGAGGCCTGGAGAGGTTAAACCAACGGTCCCAAATCACACATTATCAACCAACGTTGATTCAGCATCTACTACTAACTGTGCAAACACCTGATCTAAAAGGACCAGCAAAGCAGACAGGGCACTCACCTTATAAGTTTGTATACAAGTTGGAGTGAGGTGGGGAGAGAGGCATTAAATTAACATGCAGTGTGTGTGGCCCATATAAACCAGCCCCTCTACTGGTTATTCCAGCAGAACATTAAAAAAAAGCAACTCAAATCTTTATTATAGGCTCTCCAGAAAATACCCAAGGGGAGTCCATTCCTATTGCACAACAAAAGGTATTTAACATCTTTTTCTATGCCTTACACTCTTAATATGGCTCTCAGTAGCTCATCGTTGACAAAAATGGGTTTTCCCAAATTTCTTTCTGTCCCTCAGCCTGAAGAGCTCCTAGCACGGTGGCCTCGAAGGCTCCCCCTTTCCCACCTATCCATCTATTTTATCTTCAACACAAACGAAGCTAGCTTCTGATTTCTTTAGTGGTTGTGGCGTGGGGAAAAATGTGAAATGTCATGACGTGATTTCTCTACCTGCAATTCTTTTTAATTTGCATACTATGGTGAATGTAAAAGTACAGAGGACCCGACCTAGGCTAGAGACTAGGGCAGACTTCTCTAAGAAAGGGATCTATTATTAAGCTGAGCTCAGACTGCTGAATAAGTATTAAGCAAGAAAAGGAGTGAGAACATTCCAGGCTTAGGGATCATGACCAGTGAGATCTCAAGTGAGAAGAATGTGAAAATGATCAAGTCCATTGTGGCTGGAATACAAGGTCAGAGGGTGAGGGCAAGAGGCTGGAGAGGGAGGCAAGGGTCCGATTACGCAGGGCCTCGTGGCCCATGTGTAGGGTTTTGGTCTCCTTCTCCGACAGCACCGAGAAGTTATCAGAAGGAAGCCCGGTGGTGGTGTGATCAGATTTGCACCCTGATGCAAAGATTGGTAGGGACTAGAGATTTGGGAAATTTGGGGAGAAACTTTAAATATGTTTCTGTTGGACTGAGACAGTACCAGAGGAGATGGAAAGAAGAATAAGATTCAGAAGCCCTTTGGGGAGAGATGGTCAGGAGTTCATGCTTGAAGGGATATGGCTGCTGAAGAAGACTGATGTCAAGCTCAACTCCCAAATTTCTGTCTTGAGCAAGCGGATGGTGATGATGATGATAGACTGGGAAACAGAAGGTTCTAGAAAAAGACCAGATTTTGTGAAGGAATTTTGTAGATCAAATGGCTTAAAAGTGAGACAGGAAAAAAATAGTGATTTTGTTAAATCAGGTCATGAAACTTCAGAATTTGTTATTTATTCTTGCTTGAATTATTTCCTTCTATCCTTTTTTTAAATTTTAGTTTATTTAGTACAGTTTCTATCCTTTATTCCCATTTCCTTCTATCCTTTTATCTCATCAGTAACCACCTAAATACATACAGATCGCTTTGAGTTTACTTAGCTATTTTTTCATTGATTTCAAAGGATTACATAGACATAGTTTCATTCAGTAAAATGGATAAGAAGCAGATTTCACTCTAAATTTCATTGTTGATGATTATCGTTTTGATGAACTGGTTAGGGGGGTGTATAGAAGCATTCTCCTCTGTTAAGTTCTTATTTTTCCTTTCTTAAGTGAATAAAGTTGTGCGGAGAAATTGAAGACTGTAAATATCTTTTCCTCACCAAGCTTTCACTCATGGCAGGATGATTTTCTAAGTCCACCATTCCCTCAATATTTATTAGTTGGCATAGCAGAAAGCATTTTCCTTTCCTTCTTTCTTTCATTTACAACACTATGGACTCACCAAGTCTAACTTCATCCAACAGATTAAAATCCATCACCATCATTACATTAATGCTCACTCAGTCTGCCCCAGTTTTGGACAGCTGAAGCCACTTCACGCCAACTCCCATGCCCTTTCATCTGTTTTCATCATACATTGAGCATAGTCTTACAGACCCAATAAGATGTTCCTGGCTCATACTTTTCTTCCCCTGTGTTTGGAATCAGCTTCTCTCCAGGGAATTTAGGTCATATTTAATGGAGAAAAGGTATTTAGAAACAATCATCCGGGTAAAAGGTGTTTTCTTTGCTAGAGGCTCTCCTAGGTCATGGCAGCAAAGAGATCTAGGAAATACACACACTTAAACATCCACATACTTACATTCATACATATATACCCATATCTAGATTTATTTCCTTATCTGTGACTATTACTATTATATCTGTGTCTTATTTTGGGCTGCTATTACAAATGAGCGTCTTAGACAGGGGGGCTCGAACAGCAGGCATTTATTTCTCACAGTTCCAGAGGCTGGAAATCCAAGGTCACGGTGCCAGCATGGCCAGGTTCTCGGTGAGGACCGTCTTGTCAGGATGTAGATGGCCGATTTCCAGGTGCACACGGTGGAGAGAGGGTGACAGAGCTCTCAGGGGTGACTGACTGCGCTGGAAATTATTCAGACTTCAAGTGCTCTGTTGAATACTACTATGGTGACAGCTTCCGAATGGTTTAGTAAAATGTACATTAAGGATAATGCTCATCATTAAGACAACTTACTGAAATTCTTAAGAGAATTATGGTAAGAAACAAAAATGAAGTTTATTTCACAGGTTAGTTGCAGCAATTTCAGATCACAACCAGAGTAATTAAGTGGGTATACAGAGTCTAAATAATAAAATAACCAATTAAAAGAATAATGTAAAGGGGCAAAATGCTTTACATGAATTTCAAACCATCATTACCTATTAGCTCTTAGGACAAGAACTACATTTCATACACTGCTTTATATTTTGCTCAGTGGATTTTTAAAGATTTTTACCATCTGCACATGGTAAAGCACATAGAGAACATAGCATCCATTTAGTAAATACTTTTGGCTTAGCTATAATATTTCAGTTGGACACGCCTTAAACTTATGCAAGGTTATATGTTCACTATATCTCAATAAAGCTAGAAAAAGCAAATGACTATTACATGTATTCATGTGTTTTTTTATAATAATAATTGGCCCCTCCTAAATATTTACCATATCAAATATACAATTAACATATTTGAGATTGTAGAGGCCTCTATTTTATTTAAATCTACCTTATGGAGGATGAGACATGTCATACACTCAACCCAAAGTGGTCTCTCATCAGAACCTGAATATTTCTGTGATAACCGTCCTGTGAAAAGGTAGACAGTCTGTTTGGAAAGACTATACATCGCAAGTTCAGGTTCAAACCAGGTGTAGGTGAATTCAGAAAGGGTCTTCTCAGCTCAGTAAGGCTGTTTAGTTCTTGGAAGAAGGCAAAAACATACCGAGACCTTGGCTTCAGGCCTCCCCGAGGGTTCCATTCTTCATGCATTGCATAACTGCCTTTTAAAGCAATTAAACTCATGTCTGGTAAAAGCATGCAAAGTAGTTCTATTTTCTATTTTAATATTCTTGTAAATGGATGAGTACAGTTACCGCTGTATCATTTGAGGTCTTCATTAATAATAAGAGTGTAGACTAGATGAAAAAAAATAAAGATCTGAATTCTAACATTCTGTTTTTGAAATAAGAAGAAAACTATATTTGCGAATCCTGGAACAAACCTAAGTATCATTCACAAGTATTGAACCTGCTGAAAGCTTTTCCCAAGGACAACCCGGGAATCGATACAAAGCAGTCACTTACTGCTTTGTTTGCCTTCCAAAAAGCCCTGTGGAAAATGAATATTTAATGACAGACAAACCAAGACGCTGAATGTAAGAAATAATAGGTTGGAAAAGTAGATAGAAGGGTTTTGTTACATTGGAGGATCAAGTGAATTCCAATTAGTCTAATGATGAAACCTTTTAAGTCTTTGCTTTATGGCTATTGTCCTGAAATACCAGCCGTGGGGTTATTATAAATCCCAGGTCCATGGCCCATAGAGCCTCACCACACGCATGCAGATAATATGTACTCATAATTATCCACAACGGGGCCATGACCCATGGTTGAATTGAACTTTATTTCTTTTCCTTGGCTTTTCCTTTTCACTTCGGTACAAACAGAAGACATAGCAATAGTACGTGCTATATTTAGGAAGGCTTTTCAAAGACCTTCCAGTTTTTGGTCCACCTTGGTCTCTGGATGAAAGATAAGGAACAACTCAATCTAGCAGCCACCAAGAATTCTGACAGGTCAGGTGTCCCTGGGAATATTCGATCTAATCTGGAAAATGTCCTTCTTTAAAAGCCAAGGATTTTGTTAGTGCATTTCCTGAGTAATGAAGTGGGCAGTCCTTTTATTTCATAATTCATGAGGTTTTTTTCCCAGGGATTCTAACCTTTTTCTGAGATAGAGCTGCTTGATTTTTCTTAAAGCCTTGGGGTTATTGGAGCCTGGTGGGTACATCCGAGCAAGTTGTTGGTTCCAGAGATGGGAGAAGGGGTGTGTGTGTGTGTGTGTGTGTGTGTGTTTGAGCATGTGCAGTGGGGGAGGTGGGTGTGGAAAAGGCTCTCTTTTGAATCCCAGAACGTGCTTCCAATTTCATTATTATTTTTATCTCCCTCAATAAAACTTTGGGGGGGCTATGGTTCTATTTTCTCCTTTCAAATTCCATCTTCAGTAGTTCAGTAGTAGTTGTTTTGACTTCTTGAAATGCTCTACAGATTTTTTTTTACACTAGAAGAATAAATAGAGATATTTGTGAGAGGTGGAAGGCCCAGAACTGGGGGTCCAAGTTAAAGCAACCAGCTAGTAGAAATCATCTAAATTTTCTTAGGACACTGTCACTCTGGAACCGCTGAGCTGAGCAGTGGAACATTGAGCAATTTATTTGACTCCTGTCAATTTTCTCACCTATAAAGTGGAGTTTAAAGTACTACCCAGCACTTAGGGCTGCTGTGAAAATCAGAAAAAATCAATGTGAAAACACTTAGAACACTGCCTGGCACATAGCAAATATTCTACAAGTGTTACACATCATCACTGTCTAATTGTATTTTAAAAGACAAAGAAATCTAATGAACAGTGTTATATCATTTTTGTCCATCAAAATCCGTTTCTGATCTAGATCAATTATTTTCATACATTTCTGTAGAGTTTTATAGCAAGCTTATGGGTTCAGATTATTTTATTTTACTTTATCTCATAGACACATATCCTTGTATTACATTCTCCACTTACATGTCATTTTAATTTGCATACAATAATATACTATGGTTTACTTAACATTTAAATATCTGTAGGCACTTTCACTGATGCAAGGTTTCCCTGGTATAGGTGATGCTGCACTGAAAATTGCTATACAAGTTAGTTTTCTCCCATCAGAGGGGGGAACGGGTAAGAAGTGGAAGAGTGTGTTGTATCTATAACCCTCCAGGAAGATGTAACCGTTTCTATTTCCACCATTAATGTAGAAAGTATATGTATTCCCTCTCCCCAAAGGCTTAAGATTGGGTTTTACAATTAATTTTTTTCCCAGTTAATATGTATCCAAAGGAGATTTTAAGTCGGTTTGGTTTGCCTTTTTCTTTTTCCTTTTTAATGTAACTGTGATTTAAAAAAACAAACAAACATGATTTATTCTATGTTCTTGACTGGACACTTTTATTAACTGGTTGTTGACTTACATAATCATTTATTTCCTCCTATAGTTTTGGGAGAAATTTATTAGCAGGTTATGTTTATAATATATCTATTTATATTAAAACTTTTTATTTATAATTTTTATTTAACATTTTCTTGTATGAAAATGAAAAGTTTTAAAAGTATATTCAATTAATCTACCTTACTCCTGGTAACAACCTTCATTTTCCTTGTGATTAGAAGCGCATGTTCTCTCCCCAGGTGAGATAAACAAGCTACTTTTCAGTTTTTCAAAAATGCTTTTGCTCTTTGATACAGCTAGAACTTATTGTAATGTTTGGGCCTCATGTTTGTCTAAGTTGATTCTTTCCAATCAGTTTGCCAACTTTTTGGGAGATAGTGTATTAACTGGTTATCCCTTCACCTATGTCTGTTTGGTCTCTATTAAAGATGAGGTGCATGTTTTAAACTATGAAAATTTGATACCATATGATTTTGATTGTGTGCTCACTTTTTCAAATCTTCCAGGCTGAATCCACCCTTATTACCCATGAACATGATTTGATATTGTCATCCATTTATTTTTTTACTGCTAATTCTTACAGGAATTTTAGTTATACTGCAATAAATCTATATATTAGAATAAAAAATATTCATGTCTTTGTTTAGTTTCTCTTAAAAAAAAACCTGGCAGAGTTTTTTAGTTGTGTGTTTAAAGTTTTCCTTTAGGATTTATTTATTTTAAAAAGCTACATTTCAAATTAAAATTTATGCATTGTATTTCATGCATTTGCTGATATTGGATTATTTTTGTTTCTATATAATAATTATTTTGTTTGATTGTGTTGGAATTTTAGTATGCAGCCATGTAATACACAAATTTAGATTTACATTCTCTATCTATTTAGGGATAGTGGTGGCAGGACTACCTGACTGTATTTCTGTTCCTTCCATAAATTGACTCAAGTGTGACCTGATCCCAGCGTTATTTTTGTTCAGAGATCTTTAACGACAGACTGTCCAATTCCTCCTGATCTTGTTCATTTAAAAATACCTTCGTTTGAAGGTTGTGTATTATTTTTGAGCCACACATCTGGGCTGCAGCACAAAAGTACACCTAACACAGAACTGTGAAGAGGGACGAAGGCACCGTTGGTGCTTGGACGTCAGACTGGTCTGGGCTCCACCCTGCCCCTGATGTTCATGAGCTGTGCGACACGGGGCATGTTATGGCCAGACTGGGTTTCAACTTTATCAATTATAAAATGGCTATAAAGATACCTACTTGACAGGGTTGTCATGAGTAATTAAACAATTAACATATGTCAAGTGTCAAATGCCTAGCATGGTGCATGGTATACAATCAAGGCTTAGTATTATTTAGATCATCATCATGACTGATGTTAATGACTCAGAATTTTAACCAGGAAATTCTTGAATCCATGCTACCTATGAAATTACTATATACTGCTATTTAAATTAATAACTTCTTAGGGGGCTATTTCTTTGTCTTCTAACTTGTCTGCTTGGGCAGTATATTATTAAATATACTTCTTTTGAATACATTTTAGGAAATTTATTTTTTCTATGCGTTTTATTTTTACCTATGTCATCTTTTGCATTCTAATGATTTTCATAACCTTATTTCGAGGGTCCAATTAAACAAAATTTTGCCAAAAACAAGAAGACTTCGCAAGGTTCTGTAATGCTGACGTAGTTTTCTCTCCTATGTTGCACTTTAATTAATTCCTATTCCTTCACAGGGATTAACTGTCTCACAGTTCCAAGTGAAGTGAGCACAGGACTTATGAAGACCTGGGTTTGCATCCTACTTTGGAAGTCTGTGGTGAGAATTAGATTAAATCAACTCAAGTACCATGAGTGGAAATACCACCAAAATATCTAGCATGCTGGGGACCTCAAAAAAAAAAAAAGCTGGTGCTTTCCGCTCTGTTTCTTTTCTTTCTCTCTGGTTCCTCTTTAGCACCCAAGGGCCTTCTGGCAACCCGTCTGAACATTTCATGCTCCGGGCTGTCGAGGAGTGCCAGCCACACGGTGCTCGTGGCTACCGGGATCTCCCAAGTGATCGTCACTTGTGTCTGGAAGATGGGAGCCCATCCACTGTTGAACTTTTCAATCTGCCCATAAAAACAGACAGAGGGTCAAGGACAGCAAACTCCAAACCCGCGGAGGACAGCTGTAACAAAACAGGTTACAGGTATCTGCATGAACCCAAAAATACAAGTAACTGAGAGCTGCAAGAGCTGGGTGGTATCAGCAGCTGTACACCTGGTTTTCCTGGGAGAGCAGAGGGAAGCAGTGAAGCATTTATGGATCTGAGAACCGAAATAACCAAAAAGGGCTCACAGGAGGGCTTGAGGTTCCACTGAGAACAGCCGCTGAAACTGGAGGTTTCAACGTTGTAATGGTAGGGAGCGTAAAGCTCCTGGAAGGGCACAAGGAATGTTTAAAGCCAATCAGCCAGGTTTACACTGCAGGGCAAGCGCTGCGCAGAGGAGAAACTTCTGGGAAAATAATGTTAATTGAGTAGAACAGAAACCATAGAGACAAGGGAAAGAGAGGGTCCACATAAAAGCGAGGAAAGAGAACAGAGTCAAAAAGTCCCATAAGGTGAACTGCACGTAAAGAGTCCACAGAAAGAGCAGCCGAGCTGTGAAACTGGAAAAGCTTTCTCAAATCCTGCCTCCTTCCCAAAGTTCAAGAAAACTGTTTCAACATTAAAAATGAGCAAAACATCAAGTTTAAATCCCATTCACAATTACTATAAGGAAAAAGAGAATAAGAAACGGAATAACAACCCTACAGTGAGAAAAATGTCAGAGACATGCCTATGAAACAGATGAAAGTCATTACCTACTATTTATAGGAGCTAACTAACATTGAAGAACTCATGTAAGATATGAGAGAACAACAAACAGGAGATCTAGAAAACCCTGGAAATGAGGTGACAGAATTCAGGAGCAAGTTAGAAGTAGAAACAAAATCAATTCAGTAATGAAGACCAAACCAAAACTAATATGAGAATAAGTAAACATGAGAGATATGCCTTAAGAAAAACAGAAGATGAAAGAGAAAGATTTTAAAAAAAAAGAATGAAAGTGAAGCTATTAAAAAGATTGAAGAGAGAGAGACAAATTTAGAAATAGGCAAAGAAGATACAAGAAATGTTTAATGGAAGTCTCTCAAGAATAAAAGCAAAGCGAGGCTTAGAATAATTACAAAGGACTAAAACAAAACAAAACATAACCAAGAACATTTTTTTGAAATTAAAAAATATATATTTAAAACTACATATTAAAAAGTCATACTACCTACTGTGAAAATTGACCCAGAACTAGCAACATCTCTATGCACATTATAATGAAATGACTAGATTTTAAAGAGAAAAATAACTTTAGGCATCTGGACAATAAAGTCCACTTATACAAGATAAAGAAATCAGATTTTCCATCAAACTTTTGACAGCAACGATTTAGACAGAACAAAATGGAGGAACATTTAACACATTCAAAGACATAAAATGAGAGTTGAAGGGTTTTAAGGACAGAGTCTGCATATAAAAAGTTATCACTGTGCTAAAACCCGGAATATTGTTCTTGTGAGCACTTCTCGAGGAATCTACTTGAGAACGAACTTCAGACAACCCTAATGATGAGACACACTGACCTGTGGATTGGAGGTTAGCATTAAACACACACGCACACACATATGTGTGTCTGATAGCACAATACGGCCAATAAGGCTGTGTGAGTACAATCTGTAATAGCAATACACCTGCCAATATAGATAAAATACAACTATGAAAAACAAAACAAAATAATGAGGGTCTCAAATACAAAAATTTTTAGTTGTTTTCAGTAATCTTACTGGAATTGGTATTAATGGTATGATATTCTGAGGTCATTATGTGCATAAACTATGTGATTAAATGAAAAAATAATCATGTAACACTCTAATTTTATTACCTCTTGCTTTTGTAAAGTGAGATTCTCAGTGAAGAAAACTTACTAGATATAGATAGAGACAATAGTTAATAAATACAGATATAGAATATTGCCTACCTCTGCCTAGAAGCAGTAAGAGTATAAATAAACTTCCTTAGCACTCAGATCGTGGTCTAGGAATACTTACCACTAAAAGAAACCAGCTTTTCAGAGATATGGCTAAGTCCAAGTCTGGCCCAGGAAATGTACAAGCTAATCCCGGAAAACATTGCCGTATCAGATAGCCATGTCAGAGAGCAAGGAGGCTCTCAGAGGTCGCTGAGATCTTGTGACAAGTCCTTAGGAGCCAACCTGAAAAGCCTCCCAAAGGCCAAAGATGAGAAAATTTGATAACAACTGTACTGAATTGAAATACATGAATTCATAATTAAGACCGAAACAGAGATCTATTTGATTACCTTTGCAGGGTTCCAGGGAAACGACTCAGTGTTTCATTACAATTGGTAAATACAGGGAAAGAACTGAGTATTTTCCCTTTCTTCTCTGTACACGCTAAAGGAAAGGTCAGGATTGGGAGGGGTGCTGGGCAGAATTCTACTTCCTGAGCAAGGTAGTTAGTGGTTTAAAGAATGTTTACTTTTAATATTTATTCAGTTATAAATTTGTTTCATTCAGCTTTCTGTGTCTGAATGACACTTTATAATTGAAAATGTGGTCTTTGGCCCTGGTTCCTGACACAAAGCTCTTGGACTTTCTGGAGTGATATGAGTATCATTTGCCATTCATGAGAAGATCCTTTTGAGCCCACGTGAGTTTATGTGAAAATGTGACAAAATGGGGCCCCTACATTGCCTCAGGATGGGGCTGGTGGCCAGAAGGACCAAGTGACCAGAGGTCTGAAACTCAGCCTCTTGAGCAAGAACCTGAAAAAGGAGTCATGGGAAACTCCAATTTATAGCCAGGTGTCAGAAGCACAGGTGACAATCGGGACTCGCATTTGGCATTTGAGTGGGGGCAGTCTTGTGAGACCGAGCCCTTACCCCGGGGGATCTGATACGATTTCGGAACTGAGTTAAATTTATAGCACAGCCATTCAGTATTTGCTGTCGTGTTGGAAAGCAACACATTGGGGGAAGTTGAAAAAAATTCACGTGTTGAACAACTACCCAACTGAGTTAATTTAAAGATCGAATTGATTTTATTGAATGACTCATGAATTTGGCAGCATCGCATCTAGTAAACACGAAGGTGCTCTGAGGAGCTGTACCAGGTGGAAGGCTTTTATAGGCAGGAATAGGGGAAAGACAAGAAAATTAAAAGAGTGGATTCTTTCAGCAAGGTTTCCTTCTCACGCGGGAAGGCAGAGGGTCTAATCAGGCAGATTACTTCATTAGGGATGACCAGGAAATTCTGGACTGATCGGCTTAAAATTTCACTTCTGGGAGAAGCCGAAACTAGAACTGGGTTAGGCTTTAAGTTATGGTGACTCCACTGTGGGCCTGAAGTCTCTTTTTAACATACCCATGTCTTTCTGGGGGCAGGGTTGGTTTACACTGATACGCAAAGGGTTGTTTCCAGGTGCATACATTTTAATGAAACCTGTTGTAGGATGCCACACTGTTAAAATGGGTAACTCTAAGTATTTACACTAAAAGTGATGTTTACTTTTGCCTTTTAACTTTTTAGCAATGGAAAATTCTTCCACTATAAAGACCACTAACAGAAATGCTGTGGCTTCTTGGCACAGAAGGTATCTGGTGCTGTGGGAATGAAATGTGAGAACTGCTCTCCAGACATCTGTCTACCTGTTTTTTAACCTTACCCCTTTTTATTTTTATGTATAGTTTATTGTGCACATAATATATCAGTACCTTAGTGCCCCACTTAATTTATAAATAAAGAAATACTGGGCATACACACTCAGTGTGTTTAACAGATAGGGAAGTGTAAACGAAACGATTTAGAGACCTCTGGTCTACTCACTTACATAGGTCAGATGAACTGAAAGGCTGAACTGAGGAGGGAGGGAGGTGTCCACAGATGGAAGGGAATCATGTTTTGGGGAAGGCAAGTTTCCCCATAACGTCAAGTTCATAGGCCAACGGGAAAGGAAGTGAGTGATATCAGTAATTCCGTATATGAGCTCATACACACAGCATAAATACATAAATAATAATAATATCTCATATTTCATCTTACAACAACCCCGTGAGGTCTAAAGAACTAATTTTATAAAAGAGAAACAGAGACCCACATAGGACGAATCAATGAAAAACATATCTAAGTGTTAAAACTAAACCATCTAACTTCAATTTGTGTCTCACGTTTTGGAGTGATAATGGTTTGTAGTGCATTTATTCTCCTATTTAAGATATGCTATGCAAAGATGTGCAGGCAATACAATTTTTTTCTTGGGTTAAACAACAAATAACGGCTGTGTGTTTCTAGAGCAGAGAATTGGATTATAAATTAGTGGGGACTAACTATAATTTTGTAGGTACTCAAAAAGAGATCGGAAGGATACTTATCCAAAACAGATAAATATTTGGTGGTGTTAAATTACAGTCCTGGATTACCGACCTGACCTCTCAGTGTTCTAGATACCCACAGGTAAGATTGTCTTACTTTCTGGTAACTAATTGCGCACTGACTTGCAGTGTTGGCACACTGCAACGTGATTTAGGCAAACGTAGTGTCAGTCCTCCTCACTGTATGGCGAAAATAATGGTGATGATATTTTCAGTGGCTCTTTGCCAGTCTATGTTTAGAAATGCGATTCTATTTTGAAGAATGCTTATGCAACACGAGGGCTAATTGCTATTGTTCCTTTAGTTCACAGCTCTTCCTACAGTCTTATTGTTCACAAACATTTGTTACAGGTTAGAGCACCGGGTCCACTTGACCTCGGAGCTTTTGCAAGGGGGAGGATCTCAGAGTCAAACATGGATCAGAAACTATGAATCAAGACCAAAAGTTGCAAAAGGAATGAACCAAAACTGACTTGGTAGTCAGTAGACAAGACCTAGACACTGGGTACCAGCGACGACGCAGCAACCCTGACCCCATCGGACTCCACAGGTTTGCACTCCGCATTGTTTTGGGGTGATCGCTGATCGTTTAGCAGGGACTGGGGCTACGGGAGCAAGTTGGAAGGTTGTCCCCTGCTCTCTAAGGGCTTACATTTGGCCAAGGGCAAAAATGAAAAGCAAATTTAAAAAGTCTAAGTAGACGGTGACAGTCTCAAAGGTAAAAGACTTCAAAGCCACAGACTTGTTGTGGCATTTGTCATGAAGCAATACCTGCTTTGAAGCTGCAAACACATTCCTCTACCTGATTGGAGCAAAGATTAGCCAGTTCCAAGTGTGACACAGTTATGATTCATTGTCAAGAGTGGATTACACAGACCAGTGATTTCTTTAGTCATGACATTTTAAGCACTCAAAGTAAACATTTTCAAAGTGGTTACATAACAAATTGGTGGTGCTATATTTTTCTTAATTTCTTCCTAATATGAAGAGGTCAAAAGCAGAATTACAGAACAACTTGTTTGTGTGTGAGCTAAAATAATTTTGGCATCATGCTATAAGAATGGTTCCTTCTACAGAGTCTATAAATGGAATAGGACTGTTGAAGATGCCTTCCACGGTTTGGAAGGACGAGTTTCCTGGGTGCTTGCTCTCAGATCATTTTAATAAGAGGAAGCTATATTTCCTTATTATTGCTATTGCTCTGAACTTGCAACACAAAACTTGTTTCTTGAGATACTTTATTTACAAAGCTGAAGACATCTACACAAGGACATCTGTACTCTGATAGTTACCCTTCTGCAACATTGAGAGGAGAGTCTGCTTGAGTCTCCAAGTCCACTGGAGAGAAGAATGGATGATTAGGAACCGGAGAGTTATTTGTAAATAATTCAGGACCATTGATTTCTCTTACGCTGTTTCTTGCCGTGCACTCATTGCTACAGCTAGTCAGTTTGTATATTCGACCATGCTTGTCTCACCATCTTGTGATACAAGAATTAAAAGTCATATGTGGAGCCCTGGCCAGTGTGGCTCAGTTGGTTGAGCATTGTCCTGCAAACCAAAAGGTCTCGGGTTCGATTCCTACTCAGGGCACATGCCTGGGCTGTGGGCTCTGTGCTCTGCCCGCATGGGGCACTTGCAGATGGCAGAAGGCAACCATTGATGTTTCTCTCTCACATTGATGTGCCTCTCCCTCTGTTTCTCCCTCCCTTCTCCTCTCTCTAAAATGAAATAAAAAATTTTTAAAGTTATTTGAAAAATAAAAGTCATGTAGGTATTTGTAATATACATTTCCTCTCAATAGAAATAGGAAAAAAGTCATCAACAGTATCACGCAATTCCGGCACTCTGGGTCTTTGTCACTTCTAACAATTCTTCAGCACCTCTCAAGTGGGTAGGTGACTAGAAAAGTTCTGGAATGTTGTATAAAGCAATCGCATCTATTTCTGAGTTAAGGGATTTGTGAACATGTTAGAATTTTACCATGAGCAAACTTGACTTTCAAAAGTATAGGAAACACTGTCCATATACAACTCTATTTAGGGTCAACCCTTGTACCCAATATGTTGTTATAAGGCTCACATGAATACCTTCATCAGGTGGAGTTTTATTATAATACTTTCGATTTCTGTTTTCAGCCACTAGGAAAAGAAATCATATAAGGTTTCTTATATATTATAATATATTGTTTTCCATTCCATAGTCTAGAAGTGAAACATGAGTGAAAAAAATTTCCTGAATTCAGTGCTACACAAAGCATTGCTTCCCTTGAAGAACTATCCACCCCTTTGAAGCGACAGTTTCGTAACTGGTTGTGGCCTTTGGCTGCCAGAAAGCTCAGTGGTTTAATTTGTTACTCAATGGTATATTTAATTTTACCTGTTTGTTTCTCCTTGGATCCTAATACTTCCAAATATTTATTTTTTAAATATACTGTGCCTATCTTTTAGAGTTGTTCAAATCCCTCCTTCCCTGAAGTGGTGGTATAAGTAAATATAAATGAGTAACAAATTTTTTAAAAAGGGGATCAAGTTTGTGAATAAAATAAAATGACTCCATGGAATTCCAATGGAATTACTTCCTCTATACTCAAATCAATGTATCACAGTTTCCTCCTTTGGGAATTAAACTGGAATCTTCTTTTTCATTTTTGATTGAATATGACTTTGGGAAAATTAGCTGGAAGCTCTACCCCAGGGAGATGTCAATGTTAACAAAATTATAAGGAATTTGCTTGATCATTTATTTTATCTGTAAGTGAAATTAGTAGGGAGAGAATCTTAGTCTTTTCTGATGACAAAACCTCAAATGCTGAAACAAATATACATGTTGGAATGGATGTTATTATTCACATGGTTCAAAATTTTAAAAATACAAAATTACATTTAATAAAATGTTTTTCTTCAAACCCTGTCCTCCAACTGGCCAGCTTCCTTCTCAAGACACAGCCAATCATATCAGTTTCTGGTATCTCTTTTCAGAGATATTTTACACTTATACAAACAAACATATGTAATATATGCATACATACAATGTATATAATTTCTGCCTTTTTAATAAAGTGTAGCATACTTGTTTTGCATTTCAAAAAGCTGTGCACATAATGTGTTGAAGATCATTTCATAAAAGTAGAAAGAGCTTTCTCATTTTTAAAAAAGATTTTATGAGATGTAATTTTATGGCTGTTTTGTAATTTACCAGTCCTTTATTGATGAACATTTATACATTTTTCAATCTTTTCTTATTATAAATGAGTGTGAAATGGACAAGCTTATATATACCTGCCATTTCTCATTTGTGGTGTAAGATAAATTCTTATCTGCAGACTTACTGGCTCAGTAGCTATCTGCATTTATAATTTTGATAGGAATTGGCAATTGCCCGTGATGGAGGTTGTTTTAATTTACATGCACATCCGCTTTGTAACTTCCCATTTCTCGCACTTTTGCCGACACACAGTGGTTATCAAACTTTCTAATATTTGCCAATTTAAGTGAAAAAGTACTTTCTCAATGTAGTTTCGATCTGCGTTTTTCTAATGGACAAAATAAGTTAGGCTAACTTTTTTTTTAGGACAAAAGGCTACAAAGTTATGGGGAGTTATTATCTGACCCTTAATGTTGTTTATGAAGTCAGGAGCAGGTCAGCATTCAAGTTCAGAGGTCAAGAACATGGCAACCTGCCCAGAACCAAGATGGAAAGAAAAGTCAGCAGGCCCATTTCAAGCATATTTGCCTCAATAGAGCTCCCTGATGATGTCCCTAGAAGGTAACTTCTGTTTTTATGTGGATGCAATTAGAAGCTAAGTTTCAGATTCTCTAACGGCTACAAAAGTTGCTTCTGCTTACTTACAGACAACGTTTTTGTTTGTTTGTTTGTTTTTTCTTCTTTTAATCTGTCCCATGGAAAAATGAGGTAAAGCAGGTCCTGTATAGATATAACTAAGCCACACATTAGAACTGCCTGTGTGTGTGTGTGGCTGCAGTGGGGGAGGGGGGCGGCGTCGGACTAAATCATCCGGGTCACCTGAGGGTTATAAAGATTAAATGGTATGTTTGACATTAGGAGTATTCTGCTTAGGGAGGAGGCGTGTTGCTAATTAGCATAATTGCCTGATGACTTAGACAATGTCAGTGGTTAGGTTTGGTTTTGCTTTGGGTGCTTTTGCATAAGGAAGAATTCCTCAATGGTGTTTAACGCTGCTGCCTCTCTAAACGTGATCACGTGCCTTTTCCTAAAGTCATACAGATGTTAGTTACATGCCTGTCTTCACAAGAGGAACTTCAAAAGCATGTGAGAGCTGTCATCACGTATGGAAACTGACGGAGTAGAGTGGGATTTAGGCCTGCTGAGTTTGCACTTGCCTTACACTAGCTGTGTGAGTTGGAGCAAGTCGCTTGACCTTTCTGAGCTCCCATGTCTTCAGCTGGAAAATGGATATAACAATCTGACCATACACCCCGACGTCTTCTTGAGGAAATAATGGAACACTGAACGAGTGACAAGGCTTTATAACTGTAAGTGCCAATACATCTGTTAGTTGACCTAATATCGACAGTACAGAAACTTTGTCAAACACAATATCCTCAGAAAGAGCTTACTTCTCTTAGAAGGCTTTTAGCCCATCCAAACCAGATAATTAAAATACAAAAAAAAAATGGATTTAGGTTGTCTGACATTTAACCATCAGTCACACCTCTCAAAAGTGGCAGAGCATCTGTAGAAAAGCTTAGGACCATTTTATGGGCCTAATAGACAGCTAGGAAAGAAATATGATCTGTCTGACAAAGGATAAAGACGTAGCTTGTGTTTATTGAAAAGTAGGTCGCGCCTCGTTTCTTGGATGTTCTAGTGTCCTTAGCACTTTTTATTCGAAGATCTAGCAGCTCTGGAGTTCATTTCTTTTACCTTTAGTAGATACTTGCTAGTAAACCTCTTGGAAGTGAAGATAATGAAGATAATTCCACAGACTGGGAGTCGGTCACTTAAGAAAGACTCCCCGCTGGTTCCTTACAAACCTCTGCCCTCATAATTTTGCAACCTTCCCAAGCCCTGCCACACCCGGGGCGCGTCGTCCCTGCAAGGCCCCACCGCTGGCGGCAAGTCAGAGAGCTCGCGGGGAATGCAGGTGCTAGCAGCGCAGTGGAAAGCTAATCCTCTCCTCAGCCCGGCCTGGGGCTCCAAGCGCTGGGCGCGGCAGAGTACTGCTCGGCGGCAGAGACCTGAGTCGTCTGGTACTTGAGGTTCAGCCAGGTGCGCGGGCAGCAGCCTGGGGCGCCCGTCGCACGTGGCAACAGGTGCATCGCGGCGCCGGGCGGAAGCCGGGGCCGGAGAGCGTCCGCATTTAGCCGGAGAGCGCGCGGGGCTTCGGGATTGGGAGTCCGGAGTGCGAGAGCCGGGAGCCCGCGGGCGAGCGGAGCGCGCGAGAGCCCGGGAGCCGGTGCCGAGGTACCGCCTCGCGTGTCTTCCAAGGTTTTCCCGGGCGCAGCCCACTTGGCTGCCACCTGGCCTCGGTCTCCAGCTGCGAGGCGCAGGCCCGGCCGTCTGGAAGGGGCGGCGGCGGGCGAGGGGGCAGAGGCGGCAGAGCTTTTCTATTTACAAGTTTCCCGAACTCCCCGCCCTCGCTCCGCCCCGCGGCGGCTGGGAGGCGCGAGGGCGGAGGAGGCTGGGGCGTCTCGGACTCCGGGATCCCTCCCTGCTGCAGCCACCGCCTCCCTGCGGTTGGGGGTGGGGACGGCCCGTGTGTCCCCAGGTGCAGACGCCGTCCCGCGGGCACCACTGCACCGCAGGCCGCCCGGGTGGACCTGGAGCGCCTCCGCCGGGGGTTCCAAAGCGCTCTCGGGCTCGGAATGCAGGTCTCCCTCCAGCTGCGTCTGGCTCCCCGGAGGGCTCGGGGTTGGCTCCGCGGCGCGGAGGTAAGTGCGGAGTTGAGTCGATTGCTGCCACCCAGCCTGTCCGCGGCGGGGATCGCGGGCGCCGGTGGGAGAGGACGTGGTGAATGCGTCCGTCCTAAGGTGGCAGGACTGGCCTTGGGGGAGGGGGCGGGTATTCTAGGGGCTTGTGTGCCAGAGTTGGGGGAGAAGGGTGGCGGGACAGCCCTGCCGGAGCGGAGGCTGCGGGCAGCAGGTCTCACGTGGGCACAACGCAGCTCACGCGGAAGGGACCGATGCGGACTTCGTAGCTGTCACCTTGAAAGTGACCGAAGGGGTTTACTGTGGACTCAGTGAAGCAGACTGACAAGCAAGTACCTCCAGCGGGAAGCCGCCCACCGGACCCTGGAGCCTCCAGGGCGCAGCGGTCCCAGCCCTCCCGCTGGCGGTTTGCTTGGGCGATTCTCAGCCTAAGTAACCAGGGCCGAAAATGGCTTTAATGGGGTTGCTGCAGTTCCCCGGAGCCTCTCGTCCCGTGCTCACTACTTCCTGCGGCTCCCTGGTGCTTCTCCAGCTCTCCGGAAAAATCCACCCCTAAGGTCACCTGGTCGGACTACTCTATAATAATTAGTGCGTTTCTGTGTTTACGTGCCTTAAACGAATCTTTCTGTTTTCTTCTCAAGACGTACTCTTTCCTGTTATTTGTTGATTTTTACTCAGATTAATTTATTTTGGAATGGAAATGCAGAGATTGATTCTGCATTTAGCCTGCATGTAGTTTCACAGACTCTATTGGTACTGTTTCTGTAGTCAGCGAACAAATAAAGGAAATCCAGTGTGTTGTGTTTTGTTTGAATAAAATCAAGGTCTTAGGCAAAACAGGGACTGGGATGAAAGCATTCATGTTTTACCAGGTGATAGGGATTCAACCACCATCGGTCCAAATCCTCAGGCCTGGGCTGGAGGGTGGGCTGGGAGGTATTAGTCTCCCTCCTTCCCTTTACTCCTGGGGGGCGAGCGGGCGGGGGGAGGGAGTGAAACTCACTGCTTCCTGGGAACCTAGGCCTTCCTTGAGGAGTGTAGATACATCCAGATAACTGGGTTTGGTTGACACTAAAAAGATTTGCATAGTTGGAATCGCAATTTCTGTAGACAAACTTCTTTTCCAGGGTTAATTAGGGCAGAGAACGATGGACAATTTAATGGAAACAATGAAGCCCTATTTGTCTGGTGCTTTACAATGTATGATGTGCTTTCATGATTTTTCTTAGGTACAATATTCCGTAAAGAAAGTTGTGCAAAGAAATGATTAGGAACTAGTTACTGAGGAGTGGGATTTAGTTTAAAATAATGTAGAGTTGTTTATTGAACTCACGCCAACTTTTTTTTTTACCTATTCTTTTCGAAATCACCCTTGTGGAGCGGACAGTGCTGGCGGAAGATCTGCAGCTTTGCATTCTGTATCAGTGATTGAAGGTTACGACTCTTGAGAATGTCATAGGACTATAAAATTATAGCTACATTTCTTTGGTTATTTCTTGGAGACAGAACTGCAGTTATTAGACTTAAGCATTTAAAAAGCAGGTCATTGATTAGCCCTGTTCTGTTGGTCCTCGCATGATTTCGAAAGTACTGCGTGCTTGCTGTATAAAAATTGGTAGATTCGAAAGAAGCGGAAGAGTTAAGTAATTCTATTATCGAAAGATCATCACAAACATTTTCTTAATATTTATTAATATATAACAAAAAGATTTTTTTGCAATGATGTGGCTTATACAGATACACTGTTGCGTGATGATTCTTTTATTTTTTTTACTGCTTAACACATGAAAAGTTCCCATGTTATTGTAGTTCCTCAAGAATCTTGTTTTAGTAGCTACATAGTATCATCTAGATGTAACGATTTAACCATTTTCTTAGAGCTGAACTTTAAACTTATTTCCTATATCTATTATTAAATATATGCAGATGCCACAAATGTTCTTTATAAAACTTCCCAGAGCATAGGCCCTTGGATAGAGCCCTCCAAATACAGTTGACAGGTCAAAGGTCTCTTGATACAGATGGACCACTTGCTTTCCAAAGCGTGTTATACCAAAGTGTGCTCCTGCTGGTTCTGCATGAGAATGTCTGTGTTACCACATTCTTGTTAATATGGGGAAGCATCCTTGAAAGTTAAAATAATTCTTGCTAGCTTCGTAGGTGAACAGTGCTATCTCAGTATTTAAAGTTCCATTTCTTTGATTACAAATAATGTTGAGCACCAGAAAAATGTAGTCTTTTTCCATTTTTCTTTCCTTTTAGTTGAATGTAGTGCCAAATTTTTCTCTTGGGGTATTAGCATGTTTCTGTCCATTTATAAGAACCTTTTATGATTGATACACTTTTGCCTTTCAGGTTGCAGATATCTTCCCCATTTTTGTCTTTGATAAGGACAGCACATATTTGTTGTGGTTTTGGCTTATAAAAGTTTATACTTTAACGTAGTCACCTTTGTCGGCTTTCTCAAAAATAAAAATTTTGAACACTCCTAAGTCATAGCTTATGAATATGTACGGCAGTGGCAGAAGGTGACTTTCAAAAGAATCCCCCCTCAGAAGATGATTCTGGATTAGATTCTTTTCAAATCCATGGCAAGAACCTGCAGGTCCTAGAATAGAGGCTGTTGCAAAACAGACTGTGTGTCGATGAGAAGCAGTCGCACGTGGTACAGCATTGGGAACAACCTTCTTCCACGTAAGAACAGCACGTTTTAAATTCCAGTGAATGAACGTCTCTCAGACCTGCTGTCCTGCGAGTGTGGAAACGAGGCTCTCAATCCACCTACTTTTAATAGTTCATCTGTAATAGTATGATTTTGCCAGAATTATCTTTCTATTCATTATCGTAGTTTATCTCAAATTGTTGACATGAGTCTTTCCTGATGTCTAGTCAGCTGTCTATGTAGTTTATGAATTTTCGATTAAACTGTTTATTTGAGGAGGGGGGAGTCTTCTCGGTTTCCCAAACGGGAGTTATCTCTCCACACTGTGGAGGCTGCAGGCCACTCCGAGGGCCTCTGCAGGCCTCCTGGGGGTGCTGTCCCTCAGAGGCGGAGGCCTTCCGGTCACTCTCCATCTCTCAGAGCCTCAGGAAAGGCCTGGGGACCAAACGTGGGCCAGGAGCATGAGGTCAGGGTATGGTGTGTGTCTCGGGACACTCAGAATGCGGCCCACACTCTCTCTGGGGCGGTGCAGGTGTCCGCCACCAGTTTGTCGGCAGGTGGGTGGTTGGGCACTGGTGGCTTGAGGCCTGCAGAGCAGTGACAGAGGATGAAGGAACGCATCGAGTATTTCTTTTTTTTTTTTTAAGAAGGAGGAAGGAAGAATTAGATGATACAGTATGACCTCAGCCAGCCTGAACCTTGGTTCAGAAAAGCCTGCTTTGATCAGGGTTCTTTCTCCTTGGCTTAGGGCAGCCTGCTATAAGTAGGAACGGAGTTTGACCGTCAGCTACCACTACAAAAATTTTATTTCTAAACCAAGTCTTATAAACCTTGCCCTGATGATAGTTATTTTTTAAAATGACCTCAATAGTCTTTGAAATCAGCAGTTATTACTTTCATGTGGGCAGTCATCCATGTTATTCATGCATGGCATTTTCTTATTCGCTTGGCTCAAGATAAAAAAAGAGTTTTCCATTTGGGGGATGACAGCGTTGGGGGCTGACCCTTACTATGTAGGTAGAGACAGTAAAACTTCACTTTCGTGCACTGGCACCTAATTTGCTGTTTGCGATTTCCCTGAAGGCGGACTTTTATACAGTCAAGGGAGAAATGGTTTGTTTAACACATTCCAAGTGTGAACAAAGTTCAGCCTAGAGGTGTGTGACTTCAGGAAAGAGCCTGAAGCACTTAAGAGTACATATTTGCATGTAAATCTTTGATTCCAAAACCTTACTCTGGTTCTTCAAAGCTGGTAGATTTTCCTTGGTCTTCAGTTTAAACCCCATATTGAGAAGAAATAAAAATGTATGTACTTAAAGACCAGTTGTTTTTAAGTCTTGCTAGCAGGCCCAGATCTAAACTAATGCATGTGCTTGTGTGCCCATTACTTACCTAGAGCTTTTATTCCATTTTGGGGTTGTAAAGCCAAAGGAGAGTGGTTAAGTCTCTTACGGTTTCTCTTGAGGAAAGGTGGACTTTTATAGTAGGGTCAAAGAGATTCCCTCTGAGCAGTGAAAGAAGATGACAAGGAAGTGCAGGTTGTAAGTTTCTCGAACCAGCTGGAGAAGGTAAAGGGGTCACAAGGAAAGGACTCCCGGGTAGTGTGACTTTGTCTGTTCTGAGTGGGAGGGCAGGCCCAGCCAGGCTCCTAGGGCAAGGTGAAGGCGGAGGAAAACAGATGAAATGGGGAACAAGGCAGTCTTCTCGGGAGGGTGCTAGGAAGCTGCATGGGGAAGTGGGCTTACGGCCATTAAATTACCTTACTCTTTCAAGTACTTTTAAATATTTGTACCCCATCTGTTTATATTTAAGCTTGCCATGCAAAGGAAGGTAAATTAGTGTTAAGGTTTGAGGGCTGATCCATCGTAACTACCCTCCCTGATCCTCTACAATTAACTAAAATATTTTAGGATATTTTGTGTCCTAAATTGTCATTGAGAAAAAGAATCCCCTCTGGGAGAGAGTCACACTTAATCAGAAAAGCAGGAAGGAGAGGTGTAAAAATACATTCTTGTGTAAGTAAACATATAGCTTAAGTAATGTGTCTGCCTATGTTCCTTGAGTCTCGACTGTTGCATTAGCTTGCTTCCATGCTTCTTCTGGATTGGAACTTGGTAATGTTTAACTCTGGCATTATTTACTTAACGTACTGGTTGTGAAGGAAAAGTCAATATTCCTTTACCTTATTTTAGATAAGCAGTTCTGTATCTAGCGGTGGTTCAGTGACAAATGAGGAGCTCTCTCTTGTGTTGAGCTTGTCTCTATGTGTCGCATAGATTGTTTTGATGACTTTAACAATGATATCAAGTGGAAACTGCATGCCCCTTTAAAGCATAGGCCACTCGGGTAGCCTCTGGAACCAGAATAGAAGCCAGTGTAGATGTAAGCAGTCTCAGAGATGACTTTGAGACCTGGACTGACTCCTTCCCCCAGCCTCTGTGTCAAGTTGAGTTGTACTTACCAGAATAACTACTGGTTAAATCACTTTGTACTATAAAAAAATTGATATTATATATGAAACCACTGCACCATAGTCATCTCATTTAGGCAAATTATAAAATTGAACCATATTTGCACATTTCTGCTAAGTTCACCCAATAGACTATAAAACCAGAGAGGATTATGGAAGTCCTACTTGCTGGTGAGAGAGTAAGAAAGTTTCGAGAAACAGGAATGGGTTGCAAAAGGTAAATTTTTCTACTAAGAAAAATGCACTAATTTTATGAGCTCCTCAATCTAGACCCTTTATGTAGAACTAAGTAGGTATAGGGTATAATTAGGATTGTTTTCATCTTAAATGGTAAAAAAGGGCATGAGTAAAAATCCTTGCTGTTAGAATCTTAATTTTGATTTTCGTGAGCCTCAAACCTTGTGTTGAGCACTTTCTGTGGGCCCGACACTGCACAAAGAAGAAAGGCTGAGATACGGGAAAAAATCTGGCCCCGGTTCTCAGGGGAGTCTGTCAGAAAAGCCACAACCGCTGTGAAAAGTGCAAGTTTGGAAGTTTTAGTGAGTGTTCAGGTTGCTAGGAATATTCTCCCAAATTGTTAACATCGTGCCACACGCTGGGGATTCTGCCTGTGACCTTGACCAGATTTTCGTAAACCTAAGCTGGTTTGACCGTGTTGGTCACGTAAACACTCGTGATTTTCTCTCTCCCTTCTCACCAGGCGTTGAGAGGCGAGACACTCAGCAGGACAGTCTGTGGTTTCATTACTTTCTCCAGATAATCTTTTTAGTGACCTTTCCCAATGTCTTTTTGTTACATCGTGTATGTTTCTTGACAATAGGGTCTAAACCTTATCATGCTGGATGCATTTGCACTTTCATAATTCTTTGTCCCTGATGTAGCCTGGGATAAATCCTTGAGAGTTCTGACGGCATGGAGTTTGAAATTCTTCCTTCAGTTGGTTGCAGCTACCAGAAGGTCTTTTTAAGCCCTAGATACTAGTGTCCTTGTTGTTTTCCTTGACTTTGTCCTCTTTGTCTTTCTTGTCCTCTCCTGATGCCCTGCCCCCTCGTCCACTCTGATATACACAGCAAGCAGCCCGAGGAAGGCAGCTCAGCCTGTGCAAGACGGTGCCATCAGTAGTTAGGCTGACGCAGAGCTGGAGGGTGTAAGGCTCCTATTCCTTCTGAGCGATCATTCTGTTTTCAGTAAAGTACCGAGCATGCCCACATGCAGATACTGGTACAGAATTGATTCCGCTTGTGAGAATTCGTGGCATTCTCCACGGATGCAGACAGTTACAAGTTGACAGCTGCTCGTGAATGGAGACTGGGGCTGTTTCTTGTTTAGAGAAATATGTATTTACATTTTAAAGAGGAATTCCGATGAATTTTCAGTCTGGGATTGTTCTTCCTCTTATTACATTAATACGATTTGTGTCTCAGTAGTTTTGCATTTCTGGAAAACTTTTTGATGGTTTACTAGAATTGCTGATGTATTGAATTTGATTTAATATTAAAGTATGGACTTTTTGTTTAATGCTTAAAAATTTCTGATGTTGCTTTATGGGATATTTGTGACAAGTATGGAGAAGGATTTGCTAATTCATTTTTATTCTGAGATAGAGTGAGTCTAGTCAATGAAAAGGGAATGAGATAGGAAAAATATGGCATTCTTTTATAAAAAAATCTTAAATAATTTTATATTGTGGGTGTGACTATTAGAGTAGAAAATGTTGGTTATCTCTTATTACACTAAATATTTAAAATTTATAACCTTATAGGCACATAATCAAATGAAAATTATTTTCTACTTACATTGTATAAAAAGAAGTGTACAGGGCACAGAGTCGCTTTTTCCCATTCCTTCTTCCTGTTTTGTTTTGAAATTAAAATTGGAATAATAAATAGAGGCGTGTCAGCATTTTGCTAGATTTTGCTCACCCTAGGTACCATTATGAAACCTTGCAGACATACGCGGTTATAGAACTGCAAAAACTGTTACTGGCATCCAGGAATGTAATGGAGTGTGCACAGACTTCTAAGTTAGACCAAGCTGGGCTCCTGCATGAGCTCTTCTATATCATGCTGCGTGATTTTGGGTAAGTAATGTTATTACCTTCGCACTGCTGGCCTCATCAGGACGGTGGGGATAATGATACCTGTTTGCTGGGATTATTCTACCACAGTGTCAGGCATGTAGAAGATAG
>CM052548.1:74391255-74535112 GCA_028533065.1 Trachops cirrhosus | reverse complement strand
AGCACTTGTGTTAGGTGTGTCCTGCTCTCTGGCCCTCCGCTTTGATCTTCCTGGAGCGTTGGGACACTGCCCTTCCTGTCCCGTCTGGCTGCCTGCCTTCTCCCTGTCCTCCGGCTACCCGTCCCACCTAGCTTCCCGAGCTTGTGAATGGGGACCTCCAAACCAGGGGGGGCCTGAAACAAAGTGTTTACTGTGACACAACAAAGTGGAAAAAATACATAAGGTACTCAAGTTTTCATCAAGCTAAATTTCTATAATCTTAACTGAAAGAATGTTCTTTATTCTGCAGGATGCACCCCCTTCATTTTTGTGTTGTAAAAAATGTTCTTTTATGACGTGTTGGTAGTGGTAAAAATGTCCTTTTCTAATTGTTGGTGGTAGTAAAAAGTTCTTTTGTCTGACGTGGTTTTAGTGCCAAATTAAAAGCTGGCTTTGCTGTGTTGTGTCTCCAGGTTTTAGGAGGGGAAATTTTACTAGTCCATAAAATCCACGAGGCTGAGAAGCACTCGTCCGCCAGTTCCTCGCATCTCCTCCTCTTCGGGGAGCTGCCCTGAAGCATCCCCTCCGTGGAGCCCGTCCTCCACATTCCCGCAGGCTCTGGTCACTTCTGCTTTCGAAGTTTTCGTAATTGTTTCGTGTCCTGTCTTGTCTTCTCAAATGCACTAAAAGGTCTTTGAAGGCTCCTTGAAGACAGGGACTCTCTCTTGCCCCTAGCAGAGCCGCTGGCATGTGGTAGGCCGTTAATGAATGCTTGTTGAATGAGTGTACGCTTTTGCAGCACAAGGTCACTCCACAGCAGGGAGAAGGGAGTTGGCAGCGTGGCGCACAAGTAACCTACCTCGCTCTGCAGCCAGTTTCTGTGGGACTAGTGCCATTGCATGGGTGCCCGCTCCTGTAGTTAATCGGAGGCTGCGAGTGTAGTAAAAATCACAGAAGGATTCTTGTTCCCTTTTTAAAAAAAGTTTCTGGTGTAAAGAGAACAGTTGCGAGGAAATTGGAAAGGTTTATATTGCTACCTAAAATGTCTTGTGTGTACGTAATGGTGGGGAACAGAATTAGTCTCGACTGCAAATGTGGATGAATTAAACCACGCTGCCAACTTGCTTTTACAGCTGAACAAGGAAGTTAGTATCCGAGAAGAGAAATGTTATTTCACTTAACTTCTGATTAAAATACTTTATAAGGGATTGGAATCATTTGGAGAAGGGCATGCATGGATTCTGGAATTATTCACTTTAAAAAGCTGGGCTCTCCAGTGCCACAGATATTTATGGAGTGAGCGTGAGCAGAGCATCTCCCTCCCATTTTTAAGTGCAGGTCTTCACTACATCCATCTCCGCCTTTGAACCTGGAGCCAGCCTGTCGGCCTCCCCCCAGGCCTGTGCAGGTGGGTGGCAGGGAGCTGTGGTCCTGGCCCCGCTGGTCTGCGATGTATCGGCCTCAGCTGAGCTGCAGGCTGCTGTGGAGCTGTAGTCAGCTATTGCTGAACTGTTTCTGTCGGGAAGTTATTGCTGTGGGTGGCTGTGCAGAGAGGTTTCTGTCTTGACTGACTGTCACGTTCCAGTGATTTTAAATGCTGTCACAGGTCGTTGCACGATCGGGAGCCAGACCCAGATCGCTTTCATCGAGCTAAAGACTTTGCAGGAAACTTGTTAGTGTAGAAGTGTGAAGCTGAACGAAGCCGAGTTTATGAATTTCCACGTTCTTCTGTAGCTCAATGTGCATATTTGATACCTTTTTCTCTTTCAAAACAAATTCTACCTTCTCTTCCTCTGAGTCTATTGAGGACAGATTCTAAGATTCCATAGGGAGAAATCCCATTAGAGAAATACAAAAAAGTAGCTGATTGGGGAGCAGCGAGATTTTGCTCTGCCTGTGAGGGTGTTGGAGGGGACTTGACTGAGTTTCTTGCTTCCTGGGGTCTATGTTGTGCTATTTTGTCCTCTCCGCACACTCCTGCCCACGTGTCGCCATCCTGGAACCCCAGAGTGGATGGACAGGAAGGTGCCTGACAGGCAGGGATGACCCACTCACCTTCAGGGCCAGAGACTCCCAATCAGCCGACGTCCATGGCCGTGCCACGCCAGAGAGTGAATCTTCGTCACTCCTTGGACCCGCTGCTCTGAGTCAGGCCAGCCTGTCTTCTCAACTACAGGAGCCACCGCGTCATCCTTAAACTTTTCATGAGGTCTTCATGTGGTGTCATCAGTAAGAATCTGGAGACCAAATATTTTTGATATGGTAAACTTGTGGGTTCAGAAAAGATGTGCAAAACTCAAGTCGGGGACAAAGGAAAGAGATCGATTTTGGTATGTCATGAAGTCCTTGGAGGAAAGGTCCGAGAGGAAATACATAAATATGTTTTTCCCTCTACTTTTTGGATGTGCTCCCCTGTGAAATTTCAGTTGTTAAAACAGTGAAACCTAGTTTGAGGCTTTTATGCTTCATTTTAGTAGTGAGATGGAAAAACCAACCTCACATTTATGGTGAAATTCGTGTTGCTATAGTTGTCTTTTATAGAGCTGCGGCAGTAGTTGGTGTAGTTTTAAAATCAGACATATTTAGTGTTTCTGGTGGGTCTGTTCCAATTACAGATGCTACAGTATATGGTTATATTGCGAAATCGCACAAGGGGATAGTTAACTTACTACATCGTCTGCGTATGCTCTTGTTTTTTTGAAAGGTGACTAAAATTTTTTGAATATTTTTATCAATAGCAACCTCTTTCCAAGGCTGTTACACACATCTTAAATCTTAATGTTGCCTACCAGACAAGATATTTCAGGAAAAAAAATCTCATTGTTGAGTTGTTTCAAATGTTCCGGCACATGGCTTAAAAGTATCATAAGATTAGGAAATCTTTCATCTTTTTTTTCCACCCTGACGAAAGATAGGCATCCTGTGGACTGGCGCATTTGGAATGGGAGGCCCAGCCAGAGCGGGTGGGGTGGGTCAGTAGGGCTAGAAAGGTCATGACCCCGCTGTCCTTGGAGGGCATTCTGCTTTGCCTGCTCAGGGGCTTCTTGCTGTGTTAGCAGAGGAGAGTGGCTATTCCTACTGGGACTTGCCTGGCTTCTGAAGGGTTTCTCTCTAAAGAGTGCCTCGTGAGTATGTAGGGCCAAGTTAGAAATCAGAGAGAGAGAGGCCGTAGGCCTAAAAATAGCCACAGCCTAAGAGGAGGGCCTTCATGGCTCTGAGCCTCTGCTGTCTTGTGGTGTCGGGAAGGAGGTCCTGTGGGGAGGGGCTGCCCATAGGCAGGGGTCGAAAGTAGAGGGTGCACTGAGTGTTTTCTTCCCGGCTTGTGTGGGGGAAGTGCAAGTTTCAGTGATTGACTTACCTTAGCAACTTTCACTGACTAAATATTGGAGGCCTTTTTTCTTTTTTAAATGAGGCTGGGTGTAGTGGGATATATTTCTAGATGTTTCTAGTTTGCAAGAAAATATTTTGTACTTAACGTCGGTCACAGTATGTCGGAGGAATGGAAACAGCAGCGTGCCTTGTTTCCTATACAGCCTGGGAACACAGAGTGAAGCATTGTGTGAAGACTTGCAGGCAGCCGGGCATTCGAACAAAGACCTGTACATTTAACAAGAAAATCTGGGGGAGCATTATGTAACACACTTACTAATAACTCTTTGGATACATTGGTGCACGTTTTATGTTGAAGTCATATGGACTAGAATAAACTTCAGTCTGATATAGAGATACAGAATAGCCTTTCAGAGTGGCAGCTGTTTTCTGATTGGATATAACATATTCAAAACTTAATATTTATTTTAGAGACTTATTTTTTTCTATTTAAGATGCAGTCAGACCACTTGAGAAATGTAAACAGTCTGTGGCCAAAGGCCAAGAGCCTCCTTCCTGGTCCCAGGCCTTCAGGGTAGTTGTGGAGTTCTGCTTGGATAAGAGGGGGGAGTATTTTGTTGGAACACTCTCTGCATCTAGGAATGGTTGGTCACTGACTTTCCGTGATTCTTCCACTGCTTCTCAGAGTTGACTACAATGTGTAAGCAACATTAATCATCTGACTTGGGGGTGGCAGCGAGGACTCCCTTGCCTTTGAAGATATTTCTTGTCATCTTTAGCACAAAGACTAATCTGTTGCCAATTGTTCCAGATCAGGGGGTTTATTTTTTATGTTACATGTGGTGAGAGACATAGAAGGTTTTGAGAGGGCATTTGCATGAGCTGAATCACAATGCAGAAGGATCATGCTGGTTGCAGTTTGGAGAATCATTGTAAGGAGGCAAGAGGCTAATGATTTGCTCAGTGGTGGCTTCGATCTGAAGTAACAGTGAAGGTAAAAATGGTTGCATTTGGAGTGTATTTTAAAGTAGCACCTGTTGGAGTCATTTTGGGGTGAGAGGGAGAGCAGAATCAAGGCTGACTCCTAGGGTTTTCTCATGACCAACTTGGGCACACGGTGGCGTCTCTCACTGAGAATAAGGAACACTGGAGCAAGAAGGAAGCTGGTGGGAGTCTGCTGGCCTGGAGTTCTCTAATTTTAGACAGCGAAGTTTGAGATGCCAGTTAGGCAACTGAAGATGCTGAACTGGCAGTTGCGTATTCCAATCTGGAGCTTTAGGGAAGAATCAGGGCTAAAATTACCCTTGTGGGGGTTGCCAAACAGAATGCACTTAGAACAAGATGTGAGTGTAGGAGAAGAAGGGGTTAAGGACCTGAGCCCTGCCTCACTCCCAACATTCAGAGGCTGCTCAGTCAAGAATCCAGCAAAGGCATTTGCCAAGGAGCAGCCTGTGAGTTGAGGGTGGAGACGGAGTAGTGCCTCCAATCTTTCAATAAAACATCAGTGGTGAGGAGCTGCTTCTATGGACGAGCAAAGGAACTGGTTTCTTCAGACGGAATCTAGTCCAGGTGAAGATGCTGTGACGATTACTGAAATGACAACCAAGGACTTAGAATATTGCATACACTTAAGTGCTAAAGCACGGGCAGGGTTTGGGAGGACTGGCTCCCACTTTGAAAAAAGTTCTGCGGTGGCTAAAGTACTGTCCAAGAGTGCCACATGCTACAGAGAAAGCATTCCTGAAAGGGAGGGTCAACTGTAGAGGCAAACTTGATTGTCCTCTTACTTCAAGAAATTGCCATAGCCACCCCAGCATTTGGCTGCCACCCCATCAGCACTGAGCCAGGAGCCCCCACCAGCAAGAAGATTACAACTTGTTCAAGGTTTAGATGGTGATGAGCATTTTTAGCAATAAAGTTTTTTAAAAAATTAAAGTATGAATGTTGCTTTTTTAGACATAATGCTATTGCACACTGAATACACTACAGTACAGGGTGAACATGACTTTGACCTGCACTGGGAAAACTTTCATGTGACCGGTGGTCTGGAACCCAACCCCCACCACCTCCGAGCAGCACCTGTGTGGTGAAGAGTTTTGTTTACCAAACAGGGCACACTTAGCTCACTTTTTGGTAAGTGTGTGTGCATGTGTGTGTAATTGTTTAGAATCTTTGATAAGCTTGTGGAAACCATGGTAAATCAGACCAAAGTTAAAACAAGTACAACGCATCTGTGTAAACCAATGTTTAGTTACCCTCAGGCAACCTCATTTCAGGGAGTGTATGCATCAACTGTGTTTGAGATATCGGTAATAGGTGGGGGAACGATAATACTCTTCGAGGGTCCCTGAAACCCAGAACCCGCGCCCACCCCTCCTGGCCACTGTCCATCCTGCTGTTTGAAGACCTTCATTCTCCTGGATGCTTCCTAGAGGCCCCATTCCACCTCATATCAAAATGCTTACTTGTAACTGCGCTCAATCTGTTTGAACAGTTGGGTTGCTATTGACGGTTGATAGAATACTGCATTTAAAACCTTTCCATTCTTCGCCTCCTTACCTGCCGCGTGCTCCTCAGGTCTCAGCTGAACACGTGGCTTGCTCGGTGACCCCGGACTCCCGTGATAGCATCGGAGTGCCTGCGCTTTTCTCCGTTCACTCCCGTTTCTGTCTGCACAGTCGTGTTATTCTCTGTCTATTTTGTTCGCTCTACGTTAACCCCCAGCAGAGTGTTTGGTGTATGCTGGGCACTTAGTTACGTTTGATGAATGAGTAAATAACCCAGTGTTAGAATAATCCTGTCTTAGAGGGGCCTCCTCCTAGTTTTGGTTTGGTTTCCAAACTCAGCGTTTTCTTTATTGTTAAGTCAGGTTTATTGAGGTATAATTGACATTCAGTAAAATTGACCTTGTTTTTTTTAGGTGGTTAGTTCATTGAATTTTAACAAACATGGAGTTGTGTGATCACTAACCGCCATCAGAAATGAGCATTTCCGTCATCTCCAAGTTTCCTTGTGCGTCCTCCCCCCACTCCTGAACAGACACTGATGTGAGCCCTGCCTCCTTGCTCCGCCTTCCCAGAGAGCGTGGAAATATCTTCCCAGGTAGCACATCCACCTTCTGTGTCGCCATCTTTCACTTAGCGAGTGTGTCGGCAATGCTTCCTGTTGTATCAGTGTCCTGCCTTTCCGATGCCGAGCAGAATTCCATTATATGGACGTACTGCGATTTTTTACTCATCTGCCAGTGATGGACATGTGTGTTTTCTCATTTTTGGCAATTATTACATTTTTCTCTCCAGTTTTAATAATAACACAGAGAGGATGCAGATAGCATTGATAGCCCCGTGCCCCATTCAGATCTGCTGTTTCCTTTTCTCGTGTTCTTTTTCTGTGTATCTTACACGGTCGCATTCATAAAACACACGTTTTTCCTGGTTGGTTTCTAAACTACAGTTTTTAAGTGGTAGTAGTTCATTGAGTTATAATACTGTAATTTTCAAATCAGTCCCTTGTTAATATTTTGATTGTTTCTGAGTCATTACAGTTGTCTTTCCCTGATAAATTCTTGACAACAGTTTACTTACGACTCTTAGTTAAAATAATAGAAGTCCACGCTGAGTGGGGAAAAAAGTAAATAAATGTTGCAAGGGCACGGACCATTTCTCAGACCCCAGTGTGGAGGAAGTTGTCACCAACCAAGCGAGGTCCGCCAGCCCCCTCCTTGGTTTTCACTTCTGCGTCTCTCGGGACGTGGGGAGCATTCTTTTCTGTGCACCTGCTCTGTCCCTCTGCTGCTGGGTGTGGGGGGGTAGGAGGCCAGTCCCCCGGGCTTGGATTGACATGGTTTTCAGTTCCCGGGAGTTCGGTGGACGCTCTGTGCCTAACTGGCTGTTTGAACTCCCGAATGCTGGGGACAGAAAGTCTGACCCTGTATGAAGTAGCGTCTGTCCCAGGGCTGGTTCCTACAGTGGACCCGCTCCAGGGAGTAAAAGCGGCTGTTCTCAGAGAAGGGGGGTGTTATGAACTGAGCTCACACTCAAAGGTTTTCGTTTAAACGCAGATGACATAAAATCCGTTTTTGTGAAGGCATGGCTTTGTGAAAGAACAGTGGCCGTTAGGTATTTGAAGAGGAGCGTGTCAGGAGAGCAGTACACATACCTACTCTTTTGTATTTGTGTCTAGATGTTAAAACTAGTGGTTTGCCTAAACTCTTTAGGTTTTTTAATTAAAAAATTTTAAGGATTTTATTTATTTCTTGGAGAGAGGGCAAGGGAAGGAGAGAGAGAGGGAGAGAACATTGATGAGAGAGAGACATTGATCGGCTGCCTCTCAGAGCGTGCGCCCAGCCAGTCGGGGACCTGGCCCGCGGCCCAGGCCTGTGCCCTGGCTGGGAACCGACCTTTCGGTTCAGAGGCCGGCACTCAACCCACAGAGCCGCACCTGCCAGGGCAGCCCTTTTTGGTTTTGATCCATCATCTGTGAGTAATGTTCAGTGGGTAGCTGAGAAGATCTGATTTACAGTCAACATTTGTTGAACGCTTGCAGAAACTGCGACTTTGTGCCTGAGACTTACGTAAATACAGGGCTGTTTATTAAACAGCTCTTGCAATTCGACGGGACCACGCAATCCAGTTGAGATTTATTTGACCCTGGAGATGGAGCTCCTTACTAAGTGGGTCTTGAGTGGGAGTGCTGCAAGTAGAGGTCATTGCGTTGGCTTTTCTCTGGAAATAGTATCACCACTGTTAATGAGTGGTTTGTGGGGTCCAAGCACCTCCATGTAACGTGAAACGCCTCCTAGCAGCCTGTTCCTACGTCGTGTGACCCAGTGGGGTTGTGTGTGTTGTGCTCACTTTGAGTTTTAGGCCCCAGCTGGAGACCCCTCGGTTGGCCAGGCTGCCTTACCTGGGCCTACACCTGAGCTTTCCGGGGACCTGCCCCGTGTCTGTTGGCTGTGGGCGGGGCTGCCCTTCCTAGCACTGCCTTCTTCCTCTCTAACAGCCGCGTCTAAAACCCTTTCTCAGCCGGCATGCCCTGGTTGCTAGCACAGTCTTACTCTTCTCTCAGACAGCTCGTCTCATAGTAACAGAGCGAGAATTTAAATGAAAAGGTCAACAACAAGACTTGCACATGTGAGGTGTCTGTTCCTGGGTGCAAGGGGGTTCTTTCTCCATGACTGTCCAGTTCCAGGGGGCAGCTGCGCAGGGCCTCAGCGGTCAGAGCGGTGATGGGTTGTGATGGTGTCAAACTCATTTTCACCAGGGGCCACGTCAGCCTCGCGATTGCCTTCAAAGGGCCGAATGTAATTTCAGCTCCCTAACAGTTAAGGAGTGGTTACATTTATACAGTCCTAAAATTATTTCGGCCCTTTGAAGGCAACCACGAGGCTGATGTGGCCCTCGGTGAAAATGAGTTTGAAACCCCTGGTGTAGACCCTCTCCGTTTGTGGAGTTAGCATTTGCCATCTCAAGTGTTCATGAGGCTGCCCCAAATTTGAAGGTCTGGGGTGTCATATTGACATTTTCCTCCTCTGCTATAGATTGGGAAAGCTGTAGCAATGAAGTTAAGCCATTAGCCCTGGCACTCCTCGTTTGTGGTATTGCCTGCGTTATGATTGTGATAAAGTACATACAACACAAACTTACCATTTTAAGCATTTTTGAGTATATAGTTCGGTGGCATTATGTTCATTCACGGTGTTGTGCAGCCACCACCACTGTGTAGTTCCACATTTGTCATCTCCCTAAACAGGGACTTTGAACTCACTGAAGAATAATGGCCCACTCAACTTTCCCACTGGCCCCTGGTAACCCCTATTCTACTTTCTGTTGCTATCAGTTTGCCTGTTCTAGGTACCTCACGTAAGAGGAATCATACCATATTTGTCCTTTTGTGTCCGGTCTGTTTCATTTAGCATGTTTTCAAGGTTCATTTGCTTATAGCATGTATCAGAGTGTCATTCCTCTGTATGGTTGAATAGCTTTCTGTTGTAGCTGGTGGTGGCCAGAGTCTCGTAGAATAGGCAACTTCTTCGCTTCTGTTTCCTGACTCAGAATGCGTTTTTGGCCATTGAAGTAATGCCCCAGTTCAGTTTAGCTTCTTGGTCTTTATCCATATGTGATGGGCTCAACAGGTCTTTCCAAACCTAGTGGTGCTCATATTATGGGTTAAACAGGTTTCTCTGTGTGGGCCAGCCTGAGAACCTAATCCTCATTAATAGCGTTGCTCTAGGAGAATTAGTTTTGACCGAACATAAATTTCCAGGTGAACTCTAGAAGGTACACTGCTTTTAGGGGACGGTAGGTTGGGGACCATCTGCACCTGCAGCAGAGCTAAGGGGCAGTGTGTGCAGGGATGCAGGGAGAGAACAGCGTGGGGCTTCAAATGAGCTGCTTTGCACCTGAGACCCACGCCCCTGTCATGTGCTTTGAGCTCAAGTCTCCACTCAGAAACACGAGCCGTTGATCCCTGTGTGTGGAGGTGTCATGTCTGCACGCTGGTGGACGAAAACAGAAGTGCTGAGGGAGGTATGGGAGTGCTCTCCTGGGAAGTCCCTGCTGGGTCTCGGCACTGGGTCCAAGTGCAGCGTCTTCTGCTAAGTGTGCCCTTGTGAGTGAGGGCCGCCGATGGGCATGCTGGGCTTTCTGAGTGCTTCCAGCAGCTCTGAGCGCCTCCAGGCAGCCTCCAGTTTCCGTGGCTCATACCAGACCCTGGCAGCCCCCTCCCTCACGACTGCCCTTGGGCTTGGTGACCCGAGCCATCACAGAACGCTTTACAAGTTTGGTTCAGAGACACCAGTTTCCAGTGATGCTGAGTTTACTCTTTCGTTCCTTGGGTTCTGATTCCTGGTCTTTCTGTTTCACACTCTGCCTTCCTTTCTCTTGGATCCTTGCTGGAGTCTCAGGGAATAACGACAAGTAGTTTCTCAGCCTAAATGGGCTTTTCCAGACAAGCAGGGACAGGAGGGGGAGGCTGTTTGTGGGCATCTGTTGCACGTGCTTAGGAAGCTGGAAGGACAGTTTAGTTCATAGCAGGTCATGTCTTTGGAAGACTAATCTCGTTCAGTTCTGGTGTATGGATTGTGATAGTCTTGTTCTGTAATCTTCACACGATTCCTCTGACACCTTTTTCAAAGACCTGTGCCCACGTTTTCTCCCCACTTCTTACCTCTCTGCTTTTTGGTGACAAATCACAGGAGTTGTGCCGTTTTGGGAACTGTAAGAACTACTCTGCTTCTTTACCTTCCCGAGTAAGGATCTGAAATGTTTTTGCTTAGGGCCTTCTGTATCACTAAGTGAGACTAGGCTACAAAAAGGGTTGAACATAAGATGTTTAGTTCTTGGCCTACTTTCCCTTTGTAGGAAAATGTAATCTCTTTTGAGACCTAGTAGGGAACTGAATGTACTGGTTTCTTATCTTAATTGGCATCGGTGATTGTAGCCAAAAGTGCTTCCCTGGTATGACATCAATAGGGATGAAGTTGGCCTCTTCTACTAGGAAGCAGGTCCAGGTAGTTTGGTTTTAGCAGATGCACTAGGCAGCTGTGTTTACTTTGTGTTGGGAGACTGAGACCAGGAGGCCACAGGATAACCAGAGTGAGGGATTTACTCCTGTTCGCACTGCGGCTTTGGGGCACGAACTGTTTAACATGTTTCTGTGGTGTAAGGCGTCTTTATACATATGTTTTAAAGTTCTTCTGTTCTGTATAGACGGGCCTCTAGTTTCTGCAGGCTTTCCTTTTGGTGTGTTTGATGTTCTTAGGGCACGATTAATCTGTGGTAGTCCTGCCATTTCTCCTCGGGTGGTTTAATACAGTGTTAGAGAGAATGGAAATTGGGTTTTATCCAAAATGCACATCCCCTTTTGCTTCCTCCCTCCACCCACATAGTTTTACGTGGCAGGATGGTGGTGAGCGGAAGGGGCTAGAGGCGAGAGTTTCTCAGCCTGGTTCAGGCTCTAAATAGTTGTATGAACTTGGAAGTCATCAGAGTTCCTACGCCGCCCAGCTCTGGGGGTACCGTTACCATCATCTTTAGAGTAAATGGTATCCCTGGGGTTTCTCCTCCATAAGACGTGGTGTGAAGGGTGCCCCCTAGAGTTATGTAATAGAGGCGGCGCTAGAAATCAGCCTTTTCTCTCTGGACCGCAGATTTCTCGCACACAGAATAAGTCGGTCGGACTACGTGAACTCCAGCTACGCTGCGTGCGTGCTGGGAGATGAACCAGTCCGCGGTGGCCTTCGGCCCCTCTTCCGCGGATGGGCCGTATTCACAGGAGAAGAGTGAAGTCGTCCTTGTGAAGAAGAGTCAAGTTTTGCTTCGGGAGAAATGCACCAGTTGCAGTGTTTGACTTCGTGTGGGGACTGCCTGCCTGCAAGACTCCGTGGCTTCTGTTTGTCTGATTTACATAATCTGCTGTTAGAATTCGAAAGTCCCGTCTATTTAGGGGCAAACCTTGACTGTTTTGTAAAGTAACAGCTTTGATGACAGCAGTTATTCATGTTGCAAAGAGGAGGCGGCCAGCCCAAGAGTCTGAATAACTAACTGATTTCCAGATCTTTTAATTTCAGTTTCTGTGAAATAAATATTGATCAAAAAAGGACCATCTACAAAGAATGTGTCTTATTTCATTGGAGCAGAAACGTTTTAAATATTTCCAAAAGTAATTATAAATATTTTAATAATAGAAATGTATGAAACAAATTTATAATGTGAAAGGTCCTTCCTACTTCCCCTCCCCCTTCCACCTAAGGGAATGGTGATGAACCATTGTAATGGTATGGTACTTATCTTTCTAGAACCTTCTCTTACACATAAAATATATTACTACTAATTTGACAATTTCTTGACTACTTAGGACTTCCTAAGTTTAAGGGCTATGAAATTCCTAAGAATGTATTAGTATAGGAAATGAGAAGTAAAGTTGTAGATAGAGTAATTAAGAGTATACCTTAAAGAAAAAAGATAGCTTAAATCAAAGAGGATTCTTGGTGTGGTGTAGATGCATACTTCACATCTTTCCTTTGCAACCTCCTCCATCCCCAGCCCCCCTTTTTTTGTCTAAGTCACTGGGCTCTTCTGGTTCCTTTACTCCAGAAGCTGTCACCCAGTGACCGTGAGTGTGGACTGAGTCTGACAAGCAGAAGTCCCTCCTGTTTTCAGAGGTCTGGGCAGACCAGTAAGTTGCTGATTTTAGAGAACTCTTCGTCTTTGTTTTGTTTGAGTTTTGCTGTAAGTGGTACACCGTATAACCAAGAAACATCTGCATACGAGCTTCCCGCCTCTAAGCCTCAGAAAAGCCTGTGATGTTTTGTTGGCAGAGAGTCCAAGGAAAATTCTTTCCTTTGGGGAAGAAGTCATCACATTCGGCCGTATTGCTGCTGCGAGGCCGAGCGGTCTTTGAATAACCGTGGTCTCCCGAGAGGGTTCGTTTTGTGGTCTGGTGTTTGGGTTTCTTTTAGTCTGATTGTAGTTTCTGCAGCGCTGTAGCCAAACACAGTCTCTTCGGTGCAACCCTAAGTGGGGTTTTTTTTCTGGACAAATAACATGAATAATACTTCTTTTGCTTACTTTCACAGCTGTTGATTTTGATATTCTGAAGAATGTAAGTAAGTTACCTTGATGTAATTGATTTGGGATGTTTTAAATTAAACACACTAGAGTTAAGTTTTAGAAGTGATACTTTAGGGGGGAATGTGGATGGGAGAGGGTATTCAGGGTGGAGGGGAATGAAGGGGGGGTAATGGGAAAACTAATAGCATAATCAATAAAATACATTAAAAAAAGTGATACTTTAAAAAATAAGCTGCTTTTTAAATCTTACATACTTTTTATCTCTTTATATTTTTATATGTATTATATTGGAGCACCCCTACTTCAGGATAAAATCTGGAATGTGTGACAATGCAAAGATGATTATGAATAAATGTGAATACACTCACACCTACTTTTTGGAGAGGGAAAGAGGTACATATGGTGCTTTGTTTTGAGCTTAAGTTGTCAAATACAGAAACTCTCATTAGGCAGCACATAAAAATGTAATACATTGTTACAACTGAGCAGGGTCACACCTGCTATAGCAGGGAGTGTGTAGGAAACTATTCCATATAAATTTCAGTTTACTGTGTCACCTGAAATGTTTGGATCCTTTTCTGCTGTTGGTGTTATAGCTCTGAGTGCCTGTGTGTGTGTGTTGTATGTGTGTGTATGTACTTGAACAAAGAGCCAGTGGATGAGGCAGAGTGGGAGGGTGGGGTGGAAAAAAACTAGAACCGTTTAAATATTTATGATTTAAAATGCTCTGAGCATGCCTAACCTAGCAATTTGGCTTTCACGCTATCCTAGCAACAAGATATGAGAACCGGGAGAACACAACTTTGCTATTTCTGCTATTTTATGGTATGTTTAAAGAATATAGGGCATATTGAAATGTAGTCATTTGTGAAAAGAAGCACATTGGAACATTTCATTCAGTGAAATTACTGACGAAGCATTCAGAAATGCAGTTTTAAGAATCTGTCAATGTGTGGGGTCTCCCATGTGGTGGTTTCGAGGCTTTAGGAAATTCTTAAGTCGAAAAATCTTGGAATTCAAATATATTTTTGGAACAACGTCCAGGAATCGGGATTTCTGAATCTCAGGTCAGGCGATCAGCTCTGTGTTGAGCCGTCTAGCGGACTGTAGCTGGGAGCACTTCTGGGTGCTGCTGAGCTGTAAGTCAGCCCAGGGCCTGCCTTTCTAGCCTCCAAAGGTTTTTAATGGCTTAGTGTGGATTATCCAAGAAGGACCTACTGTGCTCTATTATCAACAGATGAAGTGAGTTTTCAGATGCCCATTCTCATGAAAACGCAAACATAAGTGTAAAAGAACTTTACCCATGAGGTTTAAAGAGAATATTGGTTAATTATTTAATCTTCATTAGTGTAAAAAAAGTTATTTTCCTTGGATGATTTAAAATTTTTTCTGGTGTTTTGTATCAGTTTGGAATACACTTTGTTACCTGCTGATGGTCTTGTAACTTGGATTTTTTTGGGGGGGAGGGAGGTAAGGGGCTTCTATCTACTTTTAGGAAACTTGGGAATTCTTGAGTATTTCTAGAAAAAATATTCTAATTAGTGAAATGAAAGGTCTTAAAGATATTTTCAGCACAAACCTCATGTGGTTTTAGGGCTAAGTGGGGGAAGAGAGAGTGATGTGTTTTCATTGAGGCATTTATTTTCATTGTTTTACTGTGGCATAAACAAAATTTCTCCAATCATATTCATTGTGGAGCAGTATTTTCACTTAAAAGCTCTTAACTGTGTTTGTTTTAGAAAGAACTGAATTACCTTTGTTTGGATGGTCCAACTAAGTAGTATTTGTCTCTTTGCTTAGTATAGTACTTTAACCTAGACCTCTTACTCGTTCTTTGAATATATCCTTTGTATTTTCTGTAGCACCTAGTGCACCCAAAATTAGTACCTGATGCATGTTAGTTTATTTAAAAAAGAGAATATAGTAAAACTCTTTAAAATTTATACCAAAATCTTAAAGCCTTTTTGTGTCTATCTAGTATGTGATTATTTATGCATTTTTTCTACGTACTCTCCGCTGTAGCTTCCTTCTGACCATTCGCATAAGTGACATAGTCTTCTCAAGTGAGGTTTAATTCAGTGTCACGTGCCGGGCACTCACCGCGTGCCAAGCTCTTCACTGCTCGGTGCAGAGGACACAGAGCTGAGCCTTCTAAGCTTGTCTGGCATTTCGTCTCCCTTCTGCCTCACCCCACCCTGCTGGGTTAGGTTAGTTCAGCTCCATCCCCAGCTCCCTCCCCACAGTTTCCTGCCCTCCTGCATCTTTCCTCACCAGGACACCACCCCCATTCTTCAGCCACACCAAAGGGTTCCAGCAAGTGTCTTAACAGTTTTGGCAGACCCCCATTGTTCCCAGAATAGAATCCAAACCCTTGAGCCTGCCGGCTACTGCCCTTCATCTGCCCCCCCACTCACCCAGGCCGAGGTGTTGAGCTTTTCTGCCCCCGGCCATTCCAGTCCCTCAGTGCCATGGCTTCTGGCTTCAGTGCCCATCCCTCCATTTCTACTCCATGGTTTCCCCTGACTTCCCTAAGCACACGTAGGTCCTCAGCTGTGGTCCGTTCGTTCCTTCTGCTGCCCGCTGACCTTTCCTCTAATGGCTCGCAGCCCATTGGTGTGGCTTGACTTCCTCCACGAGCGCTTCGGGTCCAGCCCGCCCCAGCCCCAGAGCCTGACTGTGCCAGCACACGGTGGCCGTCACACCCGTGCCTCAAAGAGCATCTCTGGTCAGATTTATTTTGTCATTGTTACCCGCCTTCAGTCTTGAATTGAATACAGATTTTAGTCCAAGAGCCGAAAGCACAACTGCCCTGAGTCACACTTACGTGAACCATTCAAGGACGCGTGTTCATTGAAAAGCAAAACCCGACTGGAAATAAGCTCCATGGACTGTCTTTATGAGCAGGAAGTAAATTTTTCTGTTTCATCAAAATGGTTCAAAGTGATCCAGATCTTCCCTTAGGCTCCATAAGCCCACTGCTGTAGTCGGAACTATGACATCTATGTCAAAACTATGACAGGGCCATCTAGCTCTCTTAAAGCTCTTTTCCTCTGAGTCTAGTGAGGTACCTGCAGAGTGGACCTGAGTTGAAAAGCATCTTGGTTTCTAGAAAACCACGATTGAAATGTAACCGTTAACCATGGATGTCCGAGTACAAACCTAGAGTCTCACTAGTGAAGAGCAGTGCCCGTGGGGTGGAGCGTTGGCTGGGTCCACGGTAAGCGTGGCAGAGGTGGCTATTTGTCCCTCAGTCTCTATTTCCCCCCTCTTGGTGGCTGTAGAATTTTCAGCTGCGTACAGGCATCCTGAACTGACCTCCATTTCCCGGCGTGCCTCGTAGGCAGGTGTGGCCCTGTGATTAAGCTCCGGCCAGCGGTGTAAGTGTGGTGTTGTATGGAGGTACTTTCCAGACTTGTTGCCTCCCACCCTTCCTTACCCTCTGAAACTGCACACAGATAGGGCTCTTTGGGGCCATAGGTTGAGGGCCTGCACGGCAGAGGAATGAGGAGGGTGGAGCTGGGTTCCTTAAGCCTGGACAGCCTTTTGCACCAGACAGAACTGAACGTCCTTCCTTCTTTTTTTTTTTTTTCTTTTTGCCATTTACCTGCGGTTTTCTGTCTCCACCGGCTAGACTTTGACTCTCCAATATTACAGTGTGCTTTGTGACTGTGGGCAGGGAGTGTCCAGGCGGGGAGGCAGGAACTGCCTAGAACCACTGTATGTTCTCTGGGGTGGGCAGAGATTTGATTGGTTACAGTCTAAGGAGATTTAAACGTTGGATTAGTGTTAATCCGTGGATCATTTTTTAAGGTCACTTCTAACCCTGAGAGTCACTGACTTGGAAGTGTTGAGTTCTGTAGGTTTCATCATTTCTAAAACACACACATTTTCACACCGTAATGTTTCTGATGTTAGGATGTGTTTTGCAAGGCAGCCTCTTGGCTTTGACCCATAATTAGAGCAGAATGTGGCATTTGACCTTGATGGTCCATAGATGTTACGGAACAGCACTTGGGGTCCCGCTGCCGCTGCCACCCTCTGACAAAACTCCAGAGGCAAAAGTTTGGTGACAAAGGAAAGGAGTCTTTAAAGCTTTGCAGTTTTGGAATAACAGCTTTCCCTCATGCATTAGTCACTTAAGCCTATCAATTAAGGCTAAACTCTTTAATTCTTTTAGTTATAGCTTTAATCACTTAAACCTATCAATTAAAGCTAAACTCTAACACCTGAGTTCTTCTATCATTTCCCTGCCACCACCGCCCCCACTGCCCCCACTGCCGTTAATTTTAATTATATCTGTAGGGTTAGTTCACAAACTAAAACAACCTAAGATACAAAAACTACACAACTTTGAAAGAATGGCAGGCTTCTGCCTCAGAGCCTGTTCCTCTGGAACACCCAAAGGAGAATGACCCTGCCACCCTCTGCCAGGCCGGCCCGACCCTAGCCTGCACCCGGAGTTCCTTCCCGTCCAAAGCACCATCCGTTGGGAAACGCAGGCCAGCTGGCGTACAGTCATCCAGGCATCCCCAGAGTCAGGGAGCCTGTGCTGCTCTGAGAGCCTGAGCGCTTCTTTTAATCCGGATCTTCTCACCCGTGATCCCGAGTGCTCGTGCTGGACTGTTTACCGTGGCCTCCTCCTCTGAGGGCCTCCCTGCTTCTCCCCGTGATCTGATCAAACCCCTCTGCGTCAGCCGTTCCCTAGAGTGAGCAGCAGAGAAATGTCGAAGCGTGAATACTGGCTTCAAATGAGCAGGTTCCAGTAGCCAATCAGGATAAGTAGTACAGAGCAGCCCCTGAGTAATTCGCTCTTTTAGATTCGGAGAACAGCCACGTGCAGCTGGGGTTTGCCAGCCTGTCCGCCGAGTCTGTGCAGTTTCACTCTGCGCTTCTCCTAAGGCTCAGGGGAGCTACACTGTCCCGGGTTTAAAAAGGAATTAAGATGATTCCTAATGAAAGGAGAAAACATGACAGATAGGAAAGGTTCAAATTAATCCTTTTGCACAACTCTCTAGTTCTTATCATGTGCTCAGAGTTTAAGAAGACAAAAAATGCTGAATAGAAGGATTATATCAAAGAACATCCTGGTGTCTGTTCTCAGAGGCAATCACAGTTCCTCTCTTCCCTGTTTGTTTTATTTGCTTCCATATTTAAAAAAATGACACTGTGGATATTGTCTCTGCAACCCAAGAGGTGTGCTGTGACAGTGTCTCCGTTGTCCTGCAACTGTTTTCTCCTGTTTGTTTTCTTTGAACATGTGGCAGGAACAGCTCAGCTCCAAATGCACCGGCAGGTGTGTCTCAGCCCAGCTTTCCCGTGGGCTAAAACTTTTCAAGGTATACTCGTTCTGTGTTTTTCCTGGTGACACCCTCGCTGGACCCCTGCCTGTCTGCTGCCACGCGGGTGGCTCCCCACCTTGGCGTAGAGCACAGCGGCCACTTAGAGTAGCCGTTCGTCATGTTTCGGCTGCTCTTAGTCCAGACCTAGCTGTTCTACAGCATCACAGTGACACGAGGCGGTCAGACCGTCCTCCTTCACGAGGTGGGAGGAGGGCTCCTGGAGGAAAGGGACACGCCTGTGGCCTGTGAGGTGGGCGGCTCAGGAGCAGTTTCCCACTTCTTCAGCATTGGATCGGACCAAGGGTGGTGACTGCTTGTGCCCTGGGCGTCCTGTGTGGGGTTCTCTGTGGACATTGCATTGTCCGTTAGTCGCCGAGTCTCTGATCTTGTCTCTAAACTTGCACTGATACTGATTTGTTTTTGCTAATGGAATGTGCTTTCAGCTTTATTAAAAAGAAATGAATTTGGGGACCAGCCAGTCTCTGCCACAGTTACGGGTTGTTAAAACCACCTTATGTTTTGGGACCAATCAGATATTGCTGGTGATGGATAGAAGCCTTTGCTTAATGTCCCACCCTTTTTTCCCTTTTTCTTTCCTGAAAGCTGTGAAGCACTGATAAGTGATACCCGCTGAAATGATATAATTTGGGCAGGGAAACTATAGTGCAGGCAGGCATGGCTGATTTTAGCGAAGGTCCTAATTTGACATAATGTGCCCTATACTGACTGTTGGCATAATTAATTCATAATGGAAACAAATTCTTCCCTTACTACCATAATGCTTTGCACACATATTTCCAGTTCTCTCGCTCTTGGGCAAATGGTAGCCTGCTCCAAAATGGGAACAGAAGTGACGTGTGTCCCTTTCGGGCGGGACCTCTAAGAGTGGGTATCAGCTTTGCTGTGGTCCTTTCCCAGTGTCTGGTGACGGTGGGAGTTTTTGTTGAGGTGCAGATCAGCCAACCTGGATCCCTGGTTGACCAGGGGTATGAACAGAGTTCCCTGCCAGCACCCTAGACTTTTATGTTAAGCCACTGAATCTTGGACTTGTTTATTATTGCAGCAAAACCGAGCCTATCCTGAGGAGTATATAGCAAGTGCTCATGCTCCAAGGCCTTTACCTCTTTAAAGTTCAAGGTTCCAAACTAGCATCTATTAATAATCAAAGGTGAATCTCTCTCCATTGTTTCCAATATTGCTGACCATTTGAACTGTTAGTTGCTACCCACGTAGGCTTCTACCAAGGTAAAGGTACTTTTGAATTTATACCAAGATTTTCCCATCACATAATTTTTTCCTGCTGCTTGTTCTCCTGAGGAAGGACTATTTTAACGTTGGCTGACTCTACACACAGGGAGAGAGGAGTCGGGAGGGAATGTCATTTTTCCTGTCACTGCGTGCACAGCTGGGCTGCAGGCACGGTCAGGGAGCGAGGATGCAGGCACCCTCGCCATGTGGGCGAGGCGGGAGCAGGACGCCACTTCTTTGAGTGTTTGGGTGAAGAGTGATTACTGTCTGCAACTTTGCCCATTCGAGACCAGAGAACACATTTGTTTATGTAGAGGCTCTGCCTACGGCAAAGGATGTGTGTTTCTGACATTTAGGGCCCCGCATGTGATGCTGTCTGTATTATGCATATATCTGGGGGACGTAGCAGTGCTCTTGGGCGAGAGTGATGCTCCATTACAGGTTCAAATGTCATCTCTGGCTGTCTGGGGACCCGGCAGTTCTTTATATAATGGAAGCTGTGTTCTGCATTGCAAACAACCAGTCTGTGAAGGGACTCGAACCAGGCGCAGATTTTCTGTGAATGGAGCCCTACAGGAGTCAGTTCCCCTTTGTTTGCAGTTTTGGTTTCTGTGGTTCGTGACCCGCACTTCACTGCAGTCTGAAAGCATCAAATGGAAGATTCCAGAAAGAAACAATTCATAACTTTCAAAATTCTACACCGTTCTGAGTAGCGTGATGAGATTTCGGGGTGCCCTGCTCTGTCCCACTAGAGACTGAATCATCCCTTTGTCCGTGTCTCCACACGGTAGGCATCTCGGTTATCAGAGAAGGAGGCACCGCGCTCACATAACTTTTATTACAGTGTGTTGTTATAATTGCTCTATTTTATTAGTTGTTGTTAACCTCTGACTGTGCCTGACCTATAAATTACACTTTATCACAGGTGTGCGTGCCGAGGAACACGCGTGGTGTATGTAGGGCTGGGTGCTAGCTGTGGTCTCAGACACCCACTGGGGGTCTTGCGACACATCCCCACCTTGGATGGGGAAAACTGTAGCTCCCGCCAGGCCTTATTAGATGTGTTAGTCCAGCACCCAGTGTGCGAAGAGAACACAGATGATCACAGAGCTGTTGTCTGCCCCCTTCCCCAACCTCCACACTGTGAAAACAAGCCAGTCCCTGAACCCTGAAGTAGTAACACAGGGTCAACCGTAGTCTCAGAACCTAGCTTCTGGAAGTGTGCAGTGTTTGCGAAGACTGGCCTGCTGCCCCAGGTGGGCCCCTGCCTGGGACACACCTTCCTCTCTCGTAGGAGCAGGCATTTTCAGGGGCGTGACCTCCAACTGCTGCTTCAGCCTCTCCTCTGCAATTAAAGTCTAAGAAACCTGCCTCCTGGAGAAGATTTACCCCTAAGATTTAATTATCCAATCAAATACTAATTGGCAACACCAGAAAGAGAGTGTGAGGGTGGGGAGGACTGTCGGGACTAGGAGACCAGAACCACCACCAGGGCTCCAGCTAACCCCGCCCACCATTTCCTCCTTGTGTTCTAATGCCTGCTGGATGGGGTTGGAGGTGTCTCCTCTAGTACTGCCTACCAGACCTGTTCTTAACAAGTTAAAGCTAGACGTGCTCTCGTTTTCTACAGGGCGCCCAGAAGCCTTCTGCTCAGCCATTTAAAAAGCAATAAATGCTATGTCGATTGCCACTGTGTAAAAGGGCCCGAACAGACACTCTTCCCTGAGGCTGCAGCTGAGCCTCACGGGCACCGGCCTGCCCCTCTCTGCTGCCTTGCTGGTGCGTGGGTGCAACTGCCGGGCGTCATTCAAGGTCTAGCCGTGTGGCCCACACAAGGAGGCTGCCTGCTGAAACCCTGGGTGTCGCCAAGGTCCAAATGGCTTTGCTTTAGGGGTGCAGCTCAGGCCTCATTTCCTTGAAGGTACCCATGTAGGCCTTCTCCTGTGGACACGGCCACTTCACCCGTGGACGGAGCTGCCGTGAGCTGGAGTTCCCACTGAGATTAGAAGAAGGAGAGGTTTTAGGCTTGAAGTCCCTTGTGCCGTCTGTGCTACTTAACACCAACATCCCAGCTGAGACAGGCTGCAAGGCACCGATGTGAACCAGCCTTTGGCTCGTGCTGTGAACGAAAGCGCCATCCACCTCGCTGGGGACAGAAGCCCCCGTTACCCCCCATGTCGTTCCCTCCCCCACCGCAAACATCACTCCCTGTTTATATCTCAGGGTTTGTTGCCCGGGTAACATTTACAGGTTGGAGAGGGCTCAGTATATAGTGTCCCCGTTTCAAGACGGCTGTTCAGAGTGGCTGAGCTGGTCGGTGAAATACAGACGGTCTCCGCAGCGGTGGGTGGATGGCCACTGCCCGGAGCCCCACGTACTTCCACAGGTTGTGGCAGCCACTGCAGCCTTCTCTGGGGGACTCCTTGGAGCTCCCCACAATCCAGGAGCTAAAGGGGAAATGCCTGGCCCCCTGGGGGCCTGGTCTCTGGGACCCTGGTCCAAGCTGTGACCAGCACACGGTCAGGATTGCTCATTCACTCTTTTGAATATGATTCCTGCCTTCTTCCTCTCTCTGGTTGGGAACCATTTGAGAAATAAGAAAAAGAGTAAGGTAGACAGATTGCCATGGAGTTATAGATGAATTACAGCTAGGTGGAATTATAGATGAATTATAATTGCAGATTGTATAATTACATGACTTCATCCGTAATTACAGATGAAAGCTAGTTTGAGGGGCAGGTGTGTGTGAGACACTTACTGACCCACGCAGTCACTTCAGGGCAGAGGCAGGGCAGGCCCCTCCCACGCCCCCTCCCCCTCCCACGCCCCCTCCCCCCTTCCACTGTGGGGACAGGGCCTGCTTCTGGGGTGGACAGCTTAGCACTTGTGTTCTCTGTGAGCAGGGCTGGGACTAAGGTAGAAGAGTGAGGGGACTTAAGTGGTGCCCCAAAACCCTTCATGATCAAGATAAATAATATTCAGTAAATATTTTTTTAAAAAAAAATCAGCATTAATGCAAGAATTCCATGATGAACAAAAAGAACCTAAAATTTAAAAATAAAGATATGGTCTGTGTGAATTGACTTTTTCCCTTGTTTCGGGCTCCAGTATGGCTCAGTGGGGTGCTGTTACTGATCCCTTCTTAAATTTAGTGCCTCAGGCAAATAACGTATGATTTCACTTATATGTGGAATCAAATGAACAAAATAAACTAACAAAATAGAAACAGACTCCTAGACGCAGAGAACAGACTGACAGTTATCAGAGGGGAGGCTGGTTGGGGGGCTGGGTCAAAAAGTTGAAGGGATTAAACAAAGAACAAAACAAAAAAACCTCTTAGATGCCTTGGCTGGTGTGGTTCAGTGGTTGAGTGCCAGCCTGTGAACCAAAGGGTCACTGGTTCGATTCCCAGTCAGGGCACAGGCCTAGGTTGTGGGGTCAGGTCCCCAGTAGGGGGTGCGTGAGAGTCAACCACACATTGATGTTTCTCTCCTTTTTCTTTCTCTCTCCCTCCCCCTCTCTAAAAAATAAATAAAATCTTAAAAAAAAACCAAAAAACTCTCACAGACACAGACAATGGTATGGTGACTACCAGAGGGAAGGAAGGGTGGGGGAGGTAGAAGAGGGTAAAGGGGGAATAAATGGTGATGGAAGGAGACTTGACTTGGGGTGGTGAACACACGATACAATATACAAATGGTATATTACAGAATTGTACCCTTGAAACCTGTATAATTTCATTAATCATTGTCACCGCAATAATTTAAATTAAAAAATAATATCAGTACTCTTTCCCCCCCTTAAAAAATTTAGAGCCTGAGGCCAGCACCGCCCTCACTTCACCCTAGTCCTTGGCCAGGTAGCTCTTCCCAGATTTCCAGCATCCTTTATGCCACTTCATCTCTCCTGGGTCATGTGAGTAAAGGGACAGGAAAAGGGCAAGAATATTATACTGACAACTTCCTCCACACAGAAGAAATAAACTCAAATGGGCCTTAGATGGGACATTCTCTCTCACTAAAAAAGCTCCAGTTATTTTCTGTAGAGGGAGTATTCGCTGTCCGAGAGGAAAGTTCAAAAGCAAAAGTTAAGGGTTCAAAGTTAAGGGAAGTCTGCTCCTGGTTAGAGGATCACATTGCACAGTGGGGTGTGAAGGTACCCAGCTCAGGCTGGCCACTCAGTGTCTTGATGTGGTTGGCGAGGCGGGTTCTAATCTCATGCTGTCTGCTGCATCCTGGCTACTCCTGGACCAAGAGCATCAGCATCACAGGGGAGATGGACAGAAATGCAGACTCTCAGGCCCCACCCCAGACCCACTGAGTCAACCTGCGTTTTTTTTCACAACTTGGTTTCTATTTCCTTTTGGAATCCACTATCCTGGCTCCAGTTTTCCTCCTGTTTCAAGGGCTGCACTTGGGTACTAGTCTTAGAGTAGGAGAGGGATGAATTGACCATGAGACCAAATGTCTAACTTTTAATGTTTCTGACACAATTCGGAGGGCAGGCTGGTCAGCTCTTTTCTGTCCCTGGCTTTGTCTCATAGTGATGGCGCTGTGAAGCTCTCGTTTTCTTTAGCGAATGGTGACATCGTCATCCTGGAACGGATACGCCTAACTTCAGAATCTTTTTGGTCTCCAAATCTCTGCACCATAGCCCTTTGCTCTTATCTGCAGAATAGATAGAACTTCAATAGATGTATTTTATATCAAAACTTGCCTGAAGTATTTCTTCTGAATCCATTTTTGTGGTATTTTCTGGATAAAATGTTGGAATTTATTTGTATTTGTGAATTTAAAAAAATAATCATGTAACCAACCAAGCATGCTAAGCAGTCATGTGAAAGTTGAATGGATGGTAATTTCTTTGGTTTTCTGTTACTCTTAGGAAATGACTGATTTGTAAATCTAGAACATTTAGATTTTAGTGGAATTTCACAACCATTACACATGTTTTATGTTACAGTGATGTGGAAGAGCTTGGGAAACAACGCTGAGCAAAATGCATAAGCTTTAAAAGAGAAACTCAAGACATGTGTCTATTATATACACATATTAACACATATATTATAAAGAATCCCGCCTTTTGTTTCATTTAACAACTTGGCAAACTATATCAAGAGCCTTAAAAGGTCACATTCTTTGACTCCTTTGTCTCACTAATGCTTTTATTACCAGGAAGTTTTTCCAAAGGAAATAATCAAAGGTAGTCAAAGATTGCAAAGATGTTTATATAAAGGAGAAAACCAGAAAGGATTTAAACATAGTTTACCCTATTACACACTTATGGTATTTAAAAATTACTTGAAGTGCTTTGACGTATGAACCATTTGCTTTGCTCAGTTTTTATCAGGGGTAGGGCTGTGTGTGTGTTTGTTTAATCATCTTTTATGTACTTTGGAAGAGAGAACTCAGGTAGTAAAAGCTCTGTCAATTGAATCTAATAAATCTGTTTATACAAATAACTTTCTGATTTTTATTAAATGTTTCTGTTGGTGTCACTCATATTTGCTTATCCCAGAATCTCATAAATGAGGATTGGCCTTCACAGGAGCAGAAAGGTGTAGCATATTTAGTGCTTTTTGAAATTATGCCCCGCACATAGGTCTAAGAAAATGAATAAATGTACTTCTCAACATAAACATTTTGCTTGAACGTATTTCATACCCAAGGACTAAACATATTAATTTGTTTCATGAAAGCTTTTATTAAGGTGCTAGCCAAAAAATATTATTTCAGGAATTTCTGTATTGACTAAAGAGCTGCCACGGATAAAAATGACTTGTTTCCATTTTCCATCAGTCTAGCAATCACACAGCGTTTATTTTAGGGTTCAGAATGTGTTTTTGAGTGGGTGTGCACGCACGTGCTTGCACGCACATGCACGAGGGCCGTGAAGATAAACATCGCAGCCTCTTTTCCCTCCGGTAAAGGCTGGTCTCAGGACGTGTGGCCAGGAACACTCGGCGCTCTGAGTGCAGAGATGTGGTTTCTTCCATGGGTCCTGTTCTCCTGGTGTGTTCAGGGGGTCCTGTCGGTTCTTCCATCGTTTCTTTGCTCCTGGTGGTATTCAGGTCCCTGAAGTTTGAGTGCAGAGAAAAGATTGCAAGATGGAAAAATAAGTCTACTCGTAATTCACAAACTTACAGGTTACAGAATGTCTTTTATCCCCCTCACGGATCTTGTGTTTCTTCAGAACAGAACTATGACGTCTGACTGACACGAAATGTCAGAATTAGAAAGTCAGTCCCAGTGACCCTACACCTGTGTCCTGGCGTGAACACTTGGGCCTTTCTTCAGCATCACAGTATGATTAAAAGCATAATAAAATTAGTGTGCAGAAGTCCTTGGATTTGAAACCACAAGTTGTTTTTAATCATTTTTTAAGCTGTAATTCAGTAGTTTTCAGTATATTCACACCATTGTCCAGGCATCACCATAAGCTTTAGAATATTTTTGTTACCCTCACATGAAGCACCATCCCAGTCAGCAGTCACTCCTCCGTCCTACGCCCTCCACCCCACACCCACGCATCGACTTTCCATCTCTGCAGACTTGTCTGTTCTGGACACGTCCTGTGAATACTCTCACGTCATATGTAGTCTTTTGCACCTGGCTTCTTTCATTAAGTATGACGTTTTAAGTCGTCATGTTCTAACCATGTTGTATGTATCAATACTCCATTCCTTTCTGTGGCCGAAGAATATATCAGTTGTATGGTATAAATACAGTATTTAGCTATCTATTTACCACTAATGGAAATTTAGGTTGTTTTTACCTTTGGGCTATTGTGAATCATGCTTCTCTTAAGAATCATGTACATTTCTGGACAAGTTTTTGTGTGGACATTTGCTTTCATTTCTCTTTAGTGGGCGTTTAAGAGGAGAGTTGGTGTGTCCTGAGGTTACTCTGTTTAACATTTTTAGGAGCTTCCAGTAGAGTACCACTTTAACTATTAAGAATCAATCACTTCTTTTTCAACTTTGAAAGGGAATATGTTTGAGCTATTGAATGGGACCAGGGAGAAGAGAAGTGGTAATGCCCTAAATCTTTATTCAGCTCCAGCTCGTTTGCTGTGCCTTCCAGTTCTGTCTGGTAATCAGTTACCCTCCGGGGAAACAATCAGGACCCTTCTGAAAAACAAGAAGGACATTATTACTAATGATGTTGGGACAACAGGCATAAATTGGGACTGTCCTACACAAACTAGGACCAATGGTGACTCTTTCAACCAACAAAGAGAAAACGCTATTTTCAGATTTATCTTTCTTCTCTCTTATGACAAGTAAGGATCACTGAAAGTAGAGAGGAGGAATCGGAGATGAGACGTCAGTCACGGGCAATTGTGGCAATCGCTGTCTTCATTCTGTCCCATTCCCTCACACGGAAAAGCTTCTTTGAAAAGGGGGGATACTTCTGGAGCCCCAGTGGGCCAGTCAGTTAGTGCATGGTACTTATATGAAGGGGTGATACTTTAGCTGACATCTCAGTTACCCGAGTCCATAGTCGTAGGTTCTAAATGTAAAAATAAAGTGATTGAAGTGAATCAAGTGCTGACTTGTTAGTTTTTCCAACATTTCCTTGAGTTAAACATTTTATTTCTTCCAGGGAACAGCTTCAAAACATCTTACCCCAAGAAACTTTCAACTGTGCTGAAAAACTTAGAAGATGAACAGTTTTTCCTTCTCTCTCATTTGAAAGGATTTAGAGAAGAAATAAAGCTGCAGACGATTAAAGTTCATATTCAGGATGAACGATTATCATTCTGAAGACAAGACAGAAGATGAACTACACACCTTATTTATCAGTGATAAAAATGGAAACACTTATGCATACAACCAAAAATCACCACCTACACAAAACTGTTCGACCAACAGTTGGAATTCTGCCAACCCAGATGACATGGTGGTTGATTATACAACCGACTCCGCCGTGGACATTGGTGAGAATATTTCCTTAAACCCTTCAAGTGTTGAAGTACTCGACCGCCAAAAGTCTTCAAGTGATTTCATCAGTGAGGAGGTATTATATATGCATAAAGATTCCCCTAGCCAGTCTTCCACCCATGTTGTAAACACAGAGGAGCCCAAGTACCTGCATAATAATTGTCATTCCCCAGAGTCAGCTCAGGACCAGAGTGTTGAGACCTCTTGGCCTATCGTGTGGAAACCTCATGATGCGGATTTGAACTGTACTGACTACCCAGCTGCCTTGCAGCTAAACCAAACATTTGACAGGAAAGTGGATCATGCAAACTGCACCTTTATTAAACACCACGCCATCGGAAAGAGTCAGTCTATGCATGCCTCTGGAAGCCTGCAACCACCTGGCCTGAGAAGTGGAAATGCATCTTTATCCTGTTCCGTCCATACATCTTTCCATGCTGATAAGGCACGTGTGACAGAAATGAGTCATGATAGAGACATCTTTAAACACCCTGCAACCACAACTTCAGAGGCCCAAGATACAACTTACATGGCATTTTCTGAGATGGTGATGCAAACGGACGCTTTTGTTCCAGATATTGGAAATGCATATCAATATTCTTCAGGAAATGTCACCAGTGGGTACACAGATGGGCCACAGCAAAGACTAGGTGGAGAAAAAGAGATACATACTCTCATACCAGTTTCCGATGGCATGGATGTCCCCAGTGGGACTGTATTGGAGGAGTTCTTTTGTTTACCTAAAGAGGAACCAAATTGTGAGACACATTCAGAGAGCTCATATGGGCCAAAGGAAATGGGCCAAAATCTAAGAGAGACAGTGTCTGATTGTCATATAGATGATGAATGCCCTTTCCTGGTGCCAGCTTTTGATAAAAGTGAAGCCCAAGCGCTGACCCCAGAACATAAAGTTGCTGGGGCTGGAAACACATACATTGCCTCCGAGGAAAAGGATTTGGGAATCCAAAATCACACCATAGAATTGGTACCAAGCAGACCCCCAGGACAGAAGCTGGCTTCCTCATTTGACCTGAGTTGGGATGAAAGTGATATGTTCATTAGCACAACTGAGACAATTTGCATGTCCACGCCAGTCCCGAAGCCCGTGAATGCAACCTTCTTTGTTTCACCTGCTGAAGCGATAGAGAATAGTAGTAAAGTGGAGAAGAAGAATCGAGAGCTTACTAAACCTAATCTAGGAAAACCACCAACCAAAGCAAATACCTCGATAGGCAGCAAAGTTAGAAAAAACAAAATCATCAGTTACCCGAGACCAAACTTCAAGAATGTCAAAGCAAAAGTTATGTCTAGACCAGCATTACAGTCTAACGACCCTACATTGTCAAAGGTCACACCCAGACCGCCGTTAACCAGTGCCTCATCACCCTCGTCAGTTTCCTCCTCAAGACCGTTGACAGTTCTGGGCAAAAAACTAAGATCTGACTTGAACGCAGATGCAAAAGCAGAAATCCCAATCACCAAGACACAGAAGCAGCAATTTAATAAACTCATTATTAGCCAGGCTGAGCATGTTGCAACTCATTCTAAAAACGCTTCCCACAAGGTTTCCAGAACAACATCTGCCGTGAAGTCCAATCAGGAAGATGTTGACAAAGCAAGTTCTTCTCATTCAGCCTGTGAGCCTGGGTCTGTGGCTTCAGCTTTCCAGAAGTGCAAAGACCTGTTCCCTGTTAAGATGGAGAGCACAGACTGTTTGGAAAGGACCTATGTTTCCAGCCTCCAAAGGATTAGCTCCGAAAAGAAGGGTGAAAGAGAAACCGGGACACCTCAGGGACAACAAGAACTGAAAAAGGAAGTCATGAGTGAGGACTTTGAATATGGGTCTCTGTTTTTGGTAAGTGAAATTTTTGCCTGGGAGTGTTGGCGGAAATCGAGAGATGTATTAGCAACTGGTTACCCACTAATTGCAAATAATATTGCAGAACTAGGTGTGTGTGCGTAATTGCTCTTCAGGTGTTAATATATTAGTTATAATTCTTTCTCTGGTCAGTACATTTAAGAGTGTTAACTGGAAACCTGCATGTTGGGAAAAAATTCCTGAAGTTCAGTATTTTGTATTGAGTATTAATGGACCTTTTGATAGAATAATAAGCTAAGGGAACAGATTACTTTCATATTTGAGTATAATTAGTTATTTGAAGTTACGGTAAACATCTGATTGTTTCATATTCATGAAAAAAAGTTGTTTTTTAACGAACTTTAAACTGTGTTGAACCACATTTTAGAACCAGCTGGGGAGTGCAGGTAACAGCATTGACATAAAAGGAACACCTGCTCTCCTGTTAGGAAGTGGCACTGGACAGGGGTGTCCTCTCCTATGCACTGGAGGACCCTGGATCCCACCTCTGATCCGCTAACGTGACTTTGGGCCGGTCATCTTCTGAGACCCCAAGGTGATGTCAGAGGTGTCTTGCAGCCTGGTCGTGTTGATTTCTGGTGCCTTAAGTAAACAAAGCCCATTTTATTCTTACATAGTGGAAAAGCAATGTGTTTTCTACAGCAACTGTTGGATATTTATGGGGAACTTTATTGTTCCATTTAAACAAAAAAGAATTCACACACAGCTCCAGGATTCTGGAGTTAGACGTGGTTTCCCATTGTGGCACCATCATTTACTGGCAAATGACATCCGGACAGTTAGTCTCTAGGAGGCCCAGTTTTTCTTCCTGTAAAGGGAGGATACAAATGACAGCTTACACTGTTGGCATTTGCTCCTGGGGCGAGATGTCAGCTCTCATCTCCCTTGGGCAGCAAGGAAACACTTGTGGGGAGCCCCCTGCATGCTGTGTGATGGTGACTGTTGGGGTATAGAAAAGAAAGACATAGTCGCTGGCCACCCCAGTTCTTAGTACAGCAGGTGATAGTAGAAGACGGGCCAAAGGAGTGTGTTGGTATTAAGCTGGGACTATGTGTAGGCTGCGCTGCTGCAGGAGGCACAATGGGGAGGGGGCAATGGGGGGAGCGTTGCCAAGGGAGACTTCTCGGAGAGGTGCTGTGTTAGTCACTAGCTGGAATTTAAAGGGCACTGGAAGGATATTCTGGGTGGAGGGATAATGTATACAAAGGTGAAGACACAAGATATCCTCATTTAGGGGACTCCAGATAGTAAGTATGATGGGAACCACAAGTGCAGGACCATAAGCAATAAGCAGAAGAAGATGGCAGGGGCCAACTTGTCCCAAAGGGCTTGCTGTGACTTGTTAAGAAGACTTGACTTTATCTGGAAGACAGAGGGAAGCCGTTGAACCTAATTTGGACTTTAGAGAGATTGTCTTAGCCATGGAATGGAAGATGAATTGCAGGCTGGTGAGACTAGAAAGATCCCGAGGATATGGTTTCGGGAATCCTGCCAAGAAGTGATGCAGGCCTGCCTCCCCGTGGGTGGAGAAGGGAGAGAATACCATCAGGAGGGGGTTAAGAAGTCAGAAAGGTGCTCCTAGAAATGGCTTTTACTGTTTAAGTTGGGTAGCCAAGAATGTTGTAGTGAATGTGGGAAGAGGTAAGTTTTGAGATGCATGGGTAAAATCAGTTTACTTTTAGAAACTGCTTCATGTTCTTCTTTTATAAAATGGGATGCAATGAAAGCATCAGCCTCATAGGGATATGAGGATTCAATGAGTGGGGCATGCATTTTGAACTTACGATATATGTTGATCAGTAAACCACAACGATATGATTATCGTCAACGTCGTTTGGTAGAGGGGCCTGAAGGATGCCCGGTGGGCAGATGCGGGCAGGAGCCAGATCCATGGGCGACTCCGGAGAGAGTGCTGGCTTGGACATGCGGACTGTGGACGTGACAGCGTGTAGGTGGTGGTTGAAACAGTGGACACAATCATCCAGGGAGAAGATATGGTGAGAAAAGAGAGCAGGGCCAAGTTTAGCACCCTCGTGATGGCTAGCATGGAAAGGTATAGCAGAACCGGTGCAGGAGGGAATAAGCAGGCAGGTCGAAGGAAAACCAGGAAGAGCTGTGTTGGAGAAACCCAAGAAAGATGGACTTATCGTCATCAGAAGCCACAGAGAAGGCCTGAAGGGCGTGGCACTGGTCCTCTCGGGAACAGTTTCACTGGTGGGGACAGAAGGCAGATGACGATTTTAAGAGTAGACTTGAAAGAGTTTGAATTTCTTCATCGTAAGAATGAAAATTAAATATTCATCTGGCATTTATTTCTCACCATCCTAGAGGCTAGGGTGCCCAAGATCAAGGCAGCAGTAGATTTGGTGTTGGGTAAGAGCCCGCTTCCTCATAGACAACTGTCTTCTCCCTGTAACTTCACGTGGCGGGGATGGCAGGAACGTGCTCTGGGGTCCCTTGTATAAGGGCGCTAATCCCATTCATGAGGGCTCCACCCTTGTGACCTAATCTACTTGCAAAGGCCCCTACCTCCAAATGTGATCACATTGGGGATTAGGTTTTCAGTTTATAAATTTTGTGGGCGGGGGGCAAACATTCAGTCTATAGCAGTATGTGTGTGCATAGATAGATGTACATAGATAGGGTGTATACATATAGATAGATAGATACACATAAATGGAGATGTGTCTGTATGTGTGTATAGATGGAGAGTGAGATACTAGAGACTGATTTCAGGAACTGGCTACGCCACCTGACTGCGGGCGCTGACCAGTCCGAAGTGTGGAGAGTGGGTCAGGAGGGTGGAAGTTCAGGGAAGAGTCGATGCTGCAGTCTTGAGCCTGAAATCCGCAGGCGAGAAACTCCGGTTTATTAAGCAATGTCACCCCAATAAATTCAATAATTTTTTTCAAAAAATACTGCACCGTAGAAACAAATTGTTCCTTTCATGTAGCTAACACTGCAAGGGAATCGCACTGGGAAGGTGTGACCTGAACTAACATCCTATTTTCTTCACAGGGCTCTGCTTCAAAAACTGCAACCCCCGCCAGTAGGAATACACCCAAGCCCGACTCCTCCAGTCTGAGGATAAAACCTGGCCCAAAAGCCAAAGTGGGGCCTTCTGTTTCCTGCTTGAGGTATAATAGCAACAGCAGAAATCTCAGTTCTGATCGCAGCTTATCTCACCAGAGGATCAGGCGTGTGTCCAGTTCTGGTAAGCATACAGTAATTCAGTGGTGCCTTATAGCAGTTTATGAGCTATTCCAGTGTAAAACCAGGCGCATCAGAAAGCAAAGGGCAGGTTTTGGTTTTAGAACTAATGTGTTCTGTCGCTGAAGCATTTAGGAAGGAAGAAAAAGAAGGCGAGAACATAGCCCCTGTATTTGAGCCTTGTAAAGGTTGGCTGGGGAGAGAAATATGTGCATAAGCCCACTTCTTAGCTCTTCCAAAGCACACAAAGATACATATTCAGTCGTCTACCTGTTATATATGAATCGTTTCATTTTTAAATTAAAAAAATGGCTACATGCTTAATAACACTTAATTATAGTTCTTATTCTGTGCCATCACCACAGTGTAAACAGACTAGGTTTCTTTATTTCTTTAATTTTACTGAAAGATGTGTTAGAGATTTTCAGGGACGAAGAGTGACTAAAAAGTTAAACTTTTCTAATAGGAGCTTCTATTTGTATTGGTTTGTTATTTTAGCCGTAGTAGTTTTAAAATCATACTAGGTTTATGAAATTCGAGAGCTTCACGAGTAGCTGTCGAGTGTCTCACTGCCTTTGGCAGATGTCACGGATTTCTGTGCTACACACGAGAACAGGAAGCGGGGAAGTTGGCCTGTCGCGCAGGGACCGAGACCGAAAGCCAGCTGGCCATCCCAGCTGACTGAATGTTCTCTGCAGGGAACACCCCTTGTTTTAACTGGGAGCACCTTGAGCAAATTAAAGCCACGTCAGAAAGATTTAGAAGTGAGTTCCCTTGTAAAAATAGTGACTGCTGATGAATGGCCTTAAAAAAAAAAAGTGCCGTGGGCGTGATGTGTCCACACCTGTGAGAACGTTCTACAGACAGGAGCAGAGCCAGCCTAGCCCCCGAGGCTGTCTTCGCTCTCCACACCTTGGCGTTTGTGGGCTGTGTTTTCCAGTCCCGTCACGAGCCCTCCTGTGGGAGAAGCCCATAGTGTGTGGGTTTTAGGGGTGGCTTATTTAGATGCAGGCCGGGCATCCAGGTCCTGAGGTTTGGAGGCGCAGACCCAGGAACAGGTGTGGGTGAAGGAGGAAAGGTGAGCAGCACGTTCATCGTCTGGGAGAAACGCAGAGGAGAAGCCACAGACATTCGGAGATGAGATGGTCCCTGTTTTGGATATGGCTGCAGTTGGGGAGCTGAGGCCTAAGGGAGATCAAAGCTTTGGTCCTTGCTGTTGCTGCTGCCGATAAGGCCCATGGAGTTGGCCAGAGGTCGGGGAGCTCCATCCCGCTTGGATGTTAGTAGCGCCTGTGGCTTGGTGGCCCGGAGATCCATGGCCGTGGCAGCCTGGCCTGTAGTGAGTGGCCCTGTGCTCCCAGGTCACTCTGGCCCCAGGGAGCTACCTGGCATGTCTTTCACCTTCCCTGGCCTGCAGCCTTAGCATCCGTGAGGCGTGAGGGTTGGAGAATGGAAGGCCCTGTCGACTTTTGTAGTCATCTCTGTAGGCGTGCTCTGGAGTTCCCCTTGGTTTGTGAGGGGGGCTACTGTTGGGCCACCCAATGCGCAAATCCCAGGAAAGCTGAAGTGCTCATACTTTTAAGAAATGACCTGGCTGGCATAGCTCAGTGGATTGAGCGCGGGCTGCAAACCAAAGCATCGCAGGTTCGATTCCCAGTCAGGGCACATGCCTGGGTTGCAGGCCAGTTCCCAGTGGGGACCACATGAGAGGCAACGACACATTGATGTTTCTCTCTCTCTCCTTCTCCCTCCCTTCCCCTCTCTAAAAATAAGTAAATAAAATCTAAAAAAAAAAAAGACATGAGACCAGTACCCAGATGTGCAGAGGTGGGCAAAATTAGGTTTACACGGGTAAGTATGCAAAACAGAATGTATTCTTGTGTTATTAGTTATTAATATTATTTTTAATTATTAACCTGCCTTTGCCCACCTGTGTTTTAAAAGGTGGGATTCTTTTAGGTAGGTGATCAATCTCACCAAAGAATGAATCATTTTTTAAAAGATTTTATTTATTTATTTTTAGAGAGGGGGGAAGGGGAGAGAAACATGGATTGTTGCCTCTTGCATGCCATCAACTAGGGAACTGGCTTGCAACACAGGCATGTGCTCTGACTGGGAATTGAACAGGCAACCTTTCAGTTCACAGGCTGGCACTCAACCCCCCGAGCCACACCAGCCTGGGCCAAATCATTTTTCAAAGTCCCTTTAATGTATATCCCCAGAATGCATAATGTCATTCTGTAAAGAGGGAAAAGTAGGTCCATTTAGTCTTAATGAAAAGACAGGGAAGTTTATTAAGCTCTTATTAACCTGGATAAACAAGCTTGATAACTAAGTTATACATTCAGAGTTTTCAATCTGAGTTAAAACTAAATTATATTTTACCTGGTGGTTTTCCATCTATAAATGGGAAAGAAATATGTGACCAGAAGAAGCTTTATGGGTGGGTGTTGAAAGACTTGATTATGCTGTATGAAGTTTTTGAAAAGTTAACAGCAACTAACTTGTTTGGATGCTCGCAAGAAATTGAGAGGTGTTTGTTGTAGCGGGCAGGAAACTTAATCACCAGAGTTAGAAGTGGAACAGAAATCAGGCAGCAGAAACAATGTGCCTTCAGAGCATTGCGAGCACGTTGCCATTTACTGTACAATGACGGGCTTGTGTATTAGAAATTGAACCCCAATGGACATCCTCTGTACTCATACCAAGTTACTCCGCCGAAAGGTAAGCAGCAGGAATGTTCCAGCCAGCCCGGGTTTTCAATAAATTCTTTCAGAGAGCTAAGTAGAAAAGCAGAGCCGGAGTTCAAATAGCCACTTTCTTGAAGCTGTAAAGCGAGTATGAGAAAGAATTGTCACTGAGCCCGGTGGAGTGCTTTCCATTTCCCCCAGGCCTGGAAATCTCTGCGAAGCCAGGTGATGGGCACACCCAAAGTACCTTTGCTTCTTTGAGGTATGCGCGTGTTTTAAGCCACTCAAATAAGGCGAGATAGTGGGGGAAACTATTTCTGACGAGGACCGTAATGCCCGTGATAGCAGCTCACCCTTATTAAATGCTTACGGGTTTCTGGCTGTCTCTCGATCATTTCACCTACCAGTTCATTTCACCTGCACCGTAGTTTTGTGAGGCGTGCCCCCATTTTACAGATGAGAAAGCCTTCACCGAGGAGTTGGTGCGTCCAGGCTATGCAGCTGGGAAGGGGCAGAGGTGGGGTTCGGACCAGGCTGGGGGCCCTGTCCTTGTGCTCTTCACCTTCACATTGTCATCTCAGGAAACACTACCAGGGTGACCGGGAGTTTCGGTGAATTAAAATTCCTGTGCTCAGCTGAATGGTTTGGAAACAGGCATTTCTCTTTTCAGGCCTAAATCTGTTTACCACGATGTAGATGATTTTTACATGGTTATTGCCAGCTACTGTGGCTGCATAAGTGACTGCAGGCATGTTTGGTGTCCCACCTGTCACCACTCCCGGGGGCAATACCAGTTCCTAGCAGGTTGTGGATTACAGAAGTGTGTGTTCCTTCAGGCAGACGTGTAATTGCCCTCCCAGGGACCAGCCTGAGGCAGGCAGGATGACAGAACTTGTACAGAATACACTACCTTCCCTGTGGGCCCGTTACCCTGCCCCCGGAGGGCGGGGGCGTGTTTATGCAGCAACCACGGAGCATCACAACGCGACGTGTAAGGGGCGTGGGAGAGTCCCCTGCCTGCTTTAGCACTCGGGGGAAAAGAAGAATGTTCAGGGGCTCACCTGATTGCATCAGAGCCTGCAGAAGGGCCTCGTGAAAGAGATGGGCTTTCGTTTTGTTCTACAGAAACAGAAATAACATTTCAAAAGAGCGTCCCTTTGCTTTAATTCAGTTTATTGTGGGTTAATACGATAAATTCCTCTCAAACCGACAGTCAGCCCAAACTTGTAATGACTTGCCTGTCCGGTACGTTTCTGTTCTTAGTGCTTTTGTAAACAGGTTTTTTTATTTTTGGTGTATGTTTAGTGTTAAAGGGAATGTAAAGTCTTTTCCATTTATTTTATGTCATTTTAGCCTTTTTCAGGCAAGAGTTTGAGAGAGATAGCAAGCAAAGTTAGGGAACATTTATTCACATGCTTGCATAAATTTATTATTAAAAACTGGAAATTATCACCTAATACTTATTCTAAACACTAACTTTAATGTGTTCATCGGTGTTTCTATATTTACATGTAATTAAAACACTTCTTAAAGAATATATCTTAAGGTTTCTTTCCATGAAAAATAATAGTGATAATACATTTTGAGTGCTAGGGAGATGCCAAGCCCTATTCTAAAGCTTTCTATATGCATAATTTTACTCTTAGAGCTTATGAAGTATAGATATTATGATTGTCCCTGCTCTACAAATGAAGAATTCGAGGTTTTGAAAGCTGAAGTAACTTGCCCCAAGTTACCCACTCACTCACTGGTGGGGACAGGGAACCGACCAGGCAGTCTGGTCCAGGTCCCTGCTCTCAGCCTCCATCACCCATGGGTGCAGTCTCCGCACCCTCCCTCCTTCCCTCAGCTCTTGAGCGCCTGGTGTACCAGGAGCGTGGAGAGCTCTGGGAAGGATGAGTGCACTAAGGAGATGGATTCTTGCCCTTGCAGAGCTTGAATTCTAGTAAGGTGCGTCAGAACACAAACTAGGACGTTTACCGTGCAAGAGGAAGATAGGAGATAAGGAGGAAAACAAAGCAGGGAAGGGCGTTGGGTTTTTAAATGGGGTAGTCCAAAAGGGCCTCGCGGAGCAGGCGACGTTTGAGTCAGCACGTGCAGGAGGAGAAGGAGGGAAACAGTCGGGTAGCAGGTGGAAGGGCTTTGCAGGCAGAGGGAGCAGCAAGTGCAAAGTCAAGGCGAGGCAGTATGGGCAGTGCCCACGGAATACTGAGCTGCCCAGCGTGCGGGTTGGGGGCTGGGGGCTGGGGGTGCGGGGGAGGCCTACCGAGCAACACCTTAGAGGCATGTGGTGGACGAGTGTCTTTTCTTCTCTTGCCTGCTAATGCCATCACTGTAAATTCTCAATTGTTTTCCAGGCATTCCACACAATTCTTATTGGGCAAGTGATTCTGGGAAGGCTGCTTTATGGAATGACTCAAACTATGTCATTATGCAGTCTTTCATATTTTTCCATTCAAGAAATGTTTTGCGTGCTTCCTGTGTGCTGGGCAGTCAGTTAGATTCCGAGGATACAGACGTGTTTAATGCCCTTTTAGCGCGCTCACTAGTTGGAAGGTGAGGTGGAAATGGGGTGTTTAAGCAAATCATTTGAATGCAGACTCTTCACTTTTCAAACCCCAGCTGAACTGTCCTGGCTTCTGTGATACCTGGCACTTATTATTCTGTCCTGAAATTATTTTCGTACATGTCTGTCTCCTACAAAGCTGTGAGAGTCATAAGGATGAAGTCCAGGCCTTAGTTATTTTTATATCTCCAGTGGTCAACATAGTGTGCCTATTATGCAACAGGTGTTTAAGAATGCTGCCCGACTTGATCTGAGTGGCGACTTGTATGGAGGGCTGTGTGCTCACCGTCAAGGGCACACCACCGCTAACCCGGCCTGAGGGAACACTGGAGGAGAGAGGTGACGTTTGAACTGGCCTTGGAATGTTCCCGTAGGAGTCTGCTAGGCAGGGAAGGTTGCTGGCATTCCCAAAGGTGCTCAGGTAGAGCTATGAGAGGGTATGGTGCGTTTGGGGAGAGTCAGCACACCTTGGTGTGTTGGGGTAAGTGATAGGTGAGCCCCAAGGGAGGTTAAGGCAGATCAGTTCTAATAGTCTGGACACAAACTGGTGAGAATCCTACCAGTATTTGGGAATCGAGAGCAGAGTGAAAATTAGTACAAATGTTTCAAAGGAAGAGGTAGTCTGGTAGTGAGTAGTGAGTAGTCCTAGGTGTCTTCTCAGCTTTCTTGTCCCAGTGGCCATGAAGCAAAATAGGTTTTTCCCAATAGAGTGTAAAGAAGAGGCAGTCAGGAGAATGATAGTTTTAGTGTAGGTCACGTTCGGTTGCACAGACTGAAGACTGAGAAGCAGCGCAAAGGGCTGTGGGTGTGCTTGAGGTTTGAGACAGTGAAAATGTGTGCAGGGTAAGGATGCCTCTGGGAGAAGAGCAGACGAAGGCAGGAGCAACAGGGGTGGCTGACGACCAGGCAGTGCAAGCATCGGCACGTGTCCAGTGCACAGGTAAATAAAGAAGGGAGCCCTGGCCGGGAGGCTCAGCTGGTTGGAGCAACCCGAAAGGTTGCAGGTTTAATTCCCCAGTAGGGCACATGCCTAGGTTGTGGGTTCAATTCCAGCATAGGACACATATGGGGGGTGACTGATGCATGTTTCTCTCACATCGGTGTTTCTCTTTCTCCCTCTCCCCCTCCCCCCTCCCCTCCCTCCCCTTTCTCTTTCTCCCTTTCTCTCCCCTTCCACTTTCCCTAAAATTAATGAACATATCCTCGGGTAAGGATTAAAAACAGTTAAAAATAAAGAAGAAAATGCAGCAGTGTGTAGGAGTAGATCCACTTGGAGATTAAAGAGGAGTTTTAAGAGCCAAGATTCAGAGTAGCTGCTGTGGATAATAGGCCGGGCAGCTTTGTCTTTCTTGTTATCTTCCAACTGACTTTCCTGTGAGTTTGTGCAAATGTTATCGATTTGCTTACTTTTGTAATCTTAGTAAAGGACATGAACTTGAGATGATCAGTTTTGAGTTTCAGTGACCTCGTTGTTCAAAGTTGCTGTTCATTAACCTGAGCTTCTAATGAGCCAGGAGGCTCCCCGCGTGCCTTTCTCGTTCTTGTTAGGAATTCTCCGGCTGAGTGCCAGGTGAGCTCGTTCCCGGCCCGTCAGTACGTTTGCTGATGAACACACGGACAGATGAAGGCCCTTGTTCATCTTTGTCCGGTGGCTTGGGACAGGAGGCAGCCCCTCTGAGTGTTTGGTTTACTGCACCTGTAGCCGTGGGACTCGCGTTCCCAGGCCGGCGACCACACGAGTCATTCCTGTTTGGTCTCCACCTGCAGAGCAGACGTCTCGTGGGCACACTTGCAGAGGCAGGTGCCGACGGCACCACCACGTACAGAACACTCTGCTTCTAGCAGTGTAAGTCGTCATGAGAACCTTGCTTTATGGGATGCTCTTGTTTCTCGGTCAGATCACTGCCCTCCTAAGACTTGCTCTGTTTTTGTTGTGACTCACTCGTACTATTATGACTTTATCTTTCAAGTTCAGTCTTGAATTTAAGCAAAGGGTGATGGTCATGCAGAGTCCAGTTTCTCGTGCCCTGCTCACATGGCACCGCCTTCACTAACTCATGAATGTGGAGTAGTGAAGACAGATTTCGCAGTATGGAAATGTAGAGTGTTACTGAAGTTTATGTTCTGGAAGATAATTCATTCACTTAGCAGTTCCATAGTGTGTCCTGTTCGAGTCATACTACAGACCCTTAGGGATTGTATGACCTGGTTGTTGCCCACAAGGTGTTATCAGCTAAATAGGGGTGATGATGAGTTTGTCCTTTATTACACATTTCCTTATACTAAACGAAAAAAACCTGTAGGGTTTCATTAGAGAGTAGATTCCCAATACCAGTTCACTTAAATTCTTTCTTGCTACAATATACGCAATTCTAGAACGTAAGGACGAGCCTTAGTTTAGGGTTGATGCTTTCTGCCATGTAATCTTTGCTGCTGAGACCCCAGAAGTAAAAATCAGAAGGATACATATAGGTCGAGGTATTTTTCAGGACTTGGCTGGTGCGCTAGGAGGTAGAAAGGAGGAGGCTGTTAGGGTTCAGAGTTTAGAACATAAAGACTGAGGAAGTCAGTGCACATGCGTGGAGATGCGGAGGAGGACAGGTGGGCGATTCGAACACAATCCACTCTGGAATTCTGGCAGTCAACCAAAAGACAAGTCCAGACGGTAAAAAGAAAAAAAACAGTTCAGCCTTGATGTCATCAACACCAAATGATTTTTAACTTCATAATTTATAACTGTTCAATGCTTTTCTTTCTGCATATTCTCACGCACATCTGCTTACATGAATTAATGGGGACAAACCATTTCTAGTATTTTGGAGACCCCATACTTGACAGTCAGTAGGCACGTAATTAGTTGATTAAATTATCTTTTTCATCTAAAAGGTATGGTGCTGCTCTGGCTGGTGTAGCTCAGTGGATTGAGCGTGGGCCTGGGGACCAAAGGGTCACCAGTTTGATTCCCAGTCAAGGCACATGCCTGGGTTGCAGGCCAGGTCCTCAGCAGGGGGCACGTGAGAGGCAACCACACATTGATGTTTTTCTCCCTCTCTCTCCTTCCCTTCCCCTCTCTCTAAAAATAAATAAACTCTTAAAAAAAGGTATGGTACCTATTTTCCTCAATTAAATTCTTATATCCTCTTAGCAACATGATTTTAAATGACTGTGTTATATTTCATCATCTGAATGTGCTGTGATTTACTTCTTCAGACTTTTTAAAACATTGGGTAGTTTCCAGTAGTTTTTGGTACTATATTAAACAACTCTATTCAGAAGAACTTTATAATAAGTACATAAGCTAGCTGGATAAGTACTTCAGATACATTCCTTTTGGTGGAATCAGAGGGTGTAGCATTTTAAGGCTTTTGATGCGCCTCGCCAAACTGGCCTTCAGAAACAGCGCAAGTCCGTGCTCCTGCTCGGAGTGTGCGAGTGTTCCCCAACACCTGTATAAAAATTTTGACGTTGCCAGCACTCTTGCCAAATATTCACTCTTTAGGAAAGTACAAAATGGCATCTTATTTTAATTGGAAGATGCTATCGTTTATTTGGAATATACACAAATAATTACTGAATAAATGTAAATTCTACGGTCAGAGTGCTAAGGGAGAGAAGTTATACTCTGGCAGGAAAGACGGGCCGTATACACATAAGTAAACATAGTGTGTGTAGGGTGTTTGATAGTGCAAAGTTCTAACGAGAGATGAAAAATACTAATACCAAGAAAGGGGATCTGAAATGTGGTGGGGGGGGTGTATGAGAGGAGAGAGAGGGGGTAAAGCTTTATCTCGTGGGGCCAGGGATAGGTGGCCTTTGAGGAAAGGCCCAAGGGGGCCAGCGAGTGACCATGTGGAAGACAGCCATGCCAGTCTCAGTGGAAAGACCCGAGGTCGAGGCAGACTTGTGTGCGCTGGGAAGAGCGAGGGCTGGGGAAAGGAAAAGTGAAACGAGAGAGGTTTGGCCGGCCTCGGAGAGCCAGAGCAGGCGCAGTCTCGAAAGGTGGAAGGACTTGGGCTTTTAACCACAGCGACTTACATTTTAACAGGATCACTCGGACAGCTGAGTGGAGAATACACTGAGTCGGGGTGAGCACGGGGTCAGGGAGGCGGCACTGCTGCAACCGTGGCAGGAGACTGTGGCTTCTTTGACCCGGGTTGCGGCCGTGGGGGTGGCCAGATTCCAGATACGTGTGTTGAAGGTGAAGCCCACAGGATTTGCCTGGATGAGAGGCGAGGGGTGAGAGCAGCAGAGAGGAGTCAGAGGTGACTCTACATGTTCTGGTGTGAGCAGTGGAAGGACGGTGTTGCCGTTTACTGAGGTGGGGATGGGTGATGGAGACACGTGTTGAAAGGTGGACATCAGGAACTCAGTTACAGAGATAACAAGTCAAGTAATGGATATAGAAGTGAAGGCGCAGAGTAGAAAGTTGCATGTGCAAGTCTAGAGTACGCAGGAGAAGTCTGGTCTAGGGATATAAATTTGGGATTCATCAACTTTTAGATGGTATTGAAAGCCACTAGATGGATGACATCACCAGAGTAAGTGTAGAAAGCGAACACATCGAGAGCACCTCTGGGGACCTCCCTCAAGCCCTGCAAGGCCCCTGTGGGGTACTCCTAAGCTTTAAAGGGCCAGGGAGACGGGAAGGTTCACAAAGGAGACCGAGGAAGAACAGCCAGGAAGGTGGGAGGGGAGGCAGTCCCCTGGACTGCTCCGCAGTCCACAGTGGTGTTCTGGGAGCCAAGCAAAGTGCGTGTTTCAAGGGGAGAGAAGAAATCAGCTGCATCAAATGCTGTCGACGGGGGAATGTGGTAGTTCAGAACTATTTTTTATTCCATTTTTCGACTACAGTTGACATTCATAGTTTCCAGTGTACAGCGTAGTGGTTAGACAATAATATACTTTACAAAGTGTTCCCCCTGATACTTCCAGTACCCACCTGGCACCAGGCACAGTTATTACAATATTATTGACTATATTCCCTATGCTGTACTTTACCCTGCCATGACTGTTTTGTAGCTACAGAGCTGTGCTTCTTAATCTCTTCACCTTTTTCATCCTGCTCCCAATCCACCTCCCCTCCAGCAACCATCAGTCTGTGTCTGTGAGTCTGTTTCTGTTTTGCTTGTTTATTTTGTTCTTTAGATTCCACATATAAGTGAAATCATATTGTATTTGTCTTTCTCTGACTTATTTTACTTAGCATAATACCACCTAGGTTCATCCAAGGTATCACCAATGGGAAGATTTCATTAAGAACACAATTTGGTGTAAAACCAGAAGGTTGTGTGTTTATGTAACAGGAAGTGGAGAGGCAGGCACTTCCAGATTTGGTGGTTCAATAATGTCATCTTTCTGTCCTTCCACTCCTCCTGCCCCAGCATGGTGCTTTTGTCAGTGACATTTCAGTTAAAATATGGTCGCTGAGAGTTCCAGGTGTTAAGTCCTCCTGCTACTGCACACAAAGGCTGGAAGTGATGGACTGCAGCCCAGATAAGAGCTTCTTCCTGGCGTGCCTGTCTACGTTTATGGGGGCGGGAGATTGTTCAGCACCTAACCCCCCAGTGCCCTTCTCTCCAAGCCTTATCGGTACAGATGTGGTCACAAGGTCACCCCTAACTAGCAGAAAGGTTGGGAACACAAGTCTTTGGCTCTTTGAACCTTTCTATAGAATGTGAGCAATGGACATGGGGATTAGGAATGACAGTTGGGGAGCCAGGGAAGACATTAGATACAATCAGGTTAAATTTTTCTTAAGTCTTGGCTATTTTTATTTACCCTTTGGCTTAGAGCTTTTGCTCACTTATACTTTGGGATGTATGATTCTTTTTTGTTGGCTTGACCTTGTCTGTTGTCCTTTGTCCTATATTTTACTCTGTGCCTTTTTATTTTGTACATGGTGTTATTTTTTTAATTTTGTATTTTTATGTTGTCAAATACATCTTTTACTTTACTCTTTCCTTTGTGTTTATGCTTTACAAGACCTTTTCTACTAAAAAGGATGACTGATCTATATTTAATTATTATGGTAAATTTATATGGTTTTGTTTTAACCCCTCATTAGCCCAATATTTTTTTGATGGTTTGAACTGGCAGTTAATATTTAAATGTTACTTACTAGGTGCCAGGTGCTGTTCTAAGCATTTTAAAAATGCAAACTCATGTAACTCTTCCAAGACCCTGTGACGGTAAGTACCACGATGATCGCCCCCATTCTTACATATGAGGAAACAGAGGCTCAGAGGGGTCGAAGAGCCTGTTCACAGCCAGCGCGTGGTGGAGCCTGGCGCTAGGTTTTCCACTTTGCATCACTGTACCGTGCTGTGTCTCCACTTTTAACTTTTTAAAATTCAAATATCTTAACACCACAAATGTCTTCACTGGTTTGGAATACCTCCCTTATCCTGTTCTGAATTTTTATATTTCTGAGACTTATATACCAGTTTACTAATCTGTCAACATAGATGTATGTTAGTAGTAAACGTTTACTCTTTTATAATATCCTGTAATAACTAGTAGCACAAATTATTTTACCTAATTTTTAAACATTTTTTTTTACTGTGGTAAGATATACATTACATGAAATTTACCGTTTGAACCTTTTTTAAGTGTACAGTTCAGTGGTATTTAAGCCAATTCATGTTATTGTACAAGTATTACCACCATCGCATCTCTGGAACTTCTCATCTTCCCAACTGAATCTCTCTGTCCATCAAACCCTCATTCCCCATTCTCTCCCTCAGCTCCTGACACACAGTTCTTTCTATCTCCATGACTTTGACTGCTCTAGGAACATCAGAGAAGATCATGCAATATTTTCCTTTTGTGATTGGCATATTTCTTCAAGGTTCTTCCATATGGTACTATGTGTCAGAATTTCCTTGTCTTTTAAGGCTGATTAAAATTTCATTGTATGACCCTGGCCCATGTGGCTCAGTTGCATGGAGCATCATCCTGTAAAGTCTGGGGTTCGAGTTTGGGTCAGGACACATGCCTGGGTTGAGAATTTGGTCCCTGATTGTTCAGGGCACAGAGGGTGGCCTCTGATTGATGTTTCTCTCCTACATCGATGTTTCTTTCTCTTTCCCCTGTCCCTGCCACTGCCATGCACCCCCCCACATCCCTTCCCCTCTCTCTAAAATCAGTAAGCATGTCCTCAGGTGAGGACTAAAAACATTCATTGTATGTATGTGCCCCGCCATTGGTTTATCTATTCACGTGTCAGTGAACGCTTGGGTCCCCTCCCTGTTTTGGCTACTGTGAATGATACTATGAGACGTAGATACACAAATATCTCTTGAGGATCCTGCTGGCGATTCTTTTGGATATACACCCAAAGGGGACTTTGCTGGGTCACATGGTAGGTCTATTTTTGATTTTTTGAGGAACCACCCTACCATTTTTCATGGACTCAGACCATTTTACTTTTCTGTCAGCAAAGCACAGTTTCAGTTTCTCCAAATCCTCATGGATACTTGTTACTTTCTGTGTTGTTTTTATAATAGCCATCCCAATAGGTGTGACGTGGTTTTGGTGTGCATTTCCTGATGACTAATGGTGTTGAGAATCTTTTCATGTGCTTGTTGGCTAGCGTATATCTCCTTTGGAGAAAAGGTCTATTCAAGTCTTTTGCCTATTTAAAAAATCAGATTTTTTATTGTTGTTGAGTTGTAGTCTTTCTGATTACTTTTATGTTCCAGAAAATTCTGGCCATTCTAACTTATTATGGACTAATTTGTTTAAAAAATTCCCCCTGTGTCTATAAATAAGAAATGCTTTTAAATGAAAAGGGAGCTTTTTGCAAAAGGACCAAATGTTCTTTTATAAAATGTACTAAGAAATAACTTGCTCTTTGAATTTTATTAGGATTTTTATGGGTAATTTTTATTAAAAGATTCTTTTAAAAAATTCTTCCAGTTCTCCCTTTCAAAACAACCACATGTAGATTCAGATTGGAATAGCATTCAACTGATATGTTAATTCAGGGAAGAATTAACCTGTAGGTTCACTTACTCAACTCTTTTATGCTCCTCATTGTTGTAATTTCTTCGTAATACTAGCACTTTTGATGTTTTATTCATAGAAATAGTGTGTGTGTTGCATGTACATTTCTATGAGGATTACTACCTACTTTGTGTTGCTAAAGCAAAGGATCTTTTTTCGATTTTCCCTGGTTGGAAAACTGTTGTTGTATATTATTTATTTTGTAAGCATAGTAGCAGATTTATTTAAATAGTTGTTAGACAATACTATGCTACCATTGAAGAGAAAATTTTTAACATTTACCTTAGTGCTAATGAGAGAATTTGGTCCTTCTGGGTTGAGAATGCGTATGTGCCACAATTTTGAGTATGTACAGTTTATTTCTTCCATAAGTTATTGTTGATTTTTTATCCCTTTGGGTAGACTCAGTTTAATTTATTGTAGTAATTCCTAGTTACTGTAGATAATTATGCACAAGGTCACCTTCTCTATATAATTGTGTTTAAAGAAGCCCACTTATAATTAAAGCTATAAACATATTCTTTTTTTTATATTTTAACTATATTGATTTGGCAATTTTCTTTGTCCTGCTTCTAGTGGTTTATGGCCCTACTACTTGCATGCCTTATTAGTATTTATTATACTTCTATAACAATATAATTTATATTTTAAACTATATAGGTTGGTAATATATGAACGACCTATATACTAATAGGTATATGCTATTAGTGAACGACCTATATGCTAATAGTATATAAGTATATAGGTCACTCACATGTTACTGACCTCAGCAATGCCCTTCTGCTGTCCAGTTAAAATTTGCACTGCCTCCAGCCCTGCCAGGTCGGTCAGCCTCCTAAGTTGTTTCCCTGATTCTGAACTCCTCCCTTCAGTCAGTTCTGCACACTGCTGCCACACGATCAAGTTCTGATGCAGATGCCAGGAAATCTGCAATGCCCCGGCCTCTCCGTCTTCCCTCCGTACCCCGCCGCCAACAGTGAGGGTCTAAAGTTTTTAGCCTGGAAGTTAGTGCCGTCCTCAGTTATCTAATGCCAACTGCAAACTGTCTTTCGGTCCAATTTCATTTTCTGTTTTTTCCCCAAGACACCTGTACTCCTACTAAGTGACACAAATCACAGAACAAAATATTTCAATGTGAAGCGAGGCAGTGTGTTCTCTAGTCTATAATTTTTACTGAAAATTTTTGGTAGTGATTTCTATAGTAAGATGTCGGGTGTTTCTAGCACCCTACACATTTGTGCTTTGCCATTACTCGCAATTACCTTACTATTGTGCAGATTTTTATAAAGATAATCTGTGTCTTCTAGTACAGGTAACAGAGGTGTCAGTTTTTAAAAAACGGTAATTAAAACATCTTCAAAACCCATAAATTATACAAAATATAAAAAAGCAGCAAGTCATTTTCTTCAGTGCTGAAGAGCCTCGTGAAAAATATACTAATGCCGAATTCGTTCTTGTCTTGTTGAGGGTTCCGAGACGAGAACCTGCTCGGACTGGTAGGTGTTCCTGTGGTTTTGGAGACGTCTCACGTTACTGTGTGTTCTGTGGGCCGTGTGGGGCCCACCTTCTTTCCCAGGCCGTTCCTTCGGGAGTGGAGGAGGCCAAAAGGAGAATGCCGGGGAAGCTCCTGGGAGCTCTCTCCCAGAGAATGAGTCATTTGTAAGTGTCAGAACAAAGGAGTTCCACTTAGAAGTTCATTCTTTAGCTTTAGGCTCCAGTCCTAGGGAACACGCCATTATAGTGCCCTAAAGAATTTTCCAGAAGTGAGGTGGCTGTTGTCATCATAGTCATATACTGTAAAAATGTCAGTTTGAATTACTGGTTTTTTAAGTCTATTTTCCCCCTTAGTAAAATGAAAAGAATTAAAAAACTACCTAATGTTTACAGATGTGTGGGAATACAAATAATTATTAGAGTCTACTTACTTTAATTATTCATCCAAGTTATGCTTCCTTGTTTTCTTTATCTGTTTTGTCTCGAGTATATTTGATTAAATATTTAATCCTATGACTTTAATAATATCTTTTCATTTTTATTATAAAAGCATGCTGCTTGTGGTAAGAGAATTCACGTGGAGGAATGTGTCAGCACACGAAGTATGGAGGGGACAGTCCCCATTCCTGCTTCTTCCCTTCTCTTTGCCTCCATCTCCCAATGGACTGTGTCCCATGAGAGATAAAATTCTGGTATATTCTGGAAGTTTTCAATATATAGCTAAGTGTAAACTTATAAAATAGGACAATATTAACAGTATACTTTTTTCACTGAATAAAGCTTTCTATTGGATTTTTGGTTTTGGAAGATATTCCTTAAAGGGTTTTGTTTTTTTTTGTTTTTGCCAGTACTGTCCATTTAATTGGATTTTCCAAGGTGGTCGTTTGAGTAGATTGCTTGTTTGATGAAGGCGTGTTTCAAATCCAGGGGGCTCTCTGTGTTGTCACGTAAGGCGGAGGGTGAATGTTACTCATCCCATATTTTCCCTGGACAAGAGATGGTCATGATGATAGAGTCAAATCAGTTCTCTATATGTGAGTTTATGCTAAAGGCATGGACTTCAACCACCGAGGCCAGTAACATCTCTGCAGGTAGATCGTAACCTTTGTGGCTCACATCTGGGATAAATTGCAGGATGTGAAGGAAGCTGATAGACGTCACCTTTTCAGGCCCGTCCGTCAGCACAGTCCTGTGTTGACTTCATCATTTTAGAATCTGGCGCTCAGGTTGCTCACCGTCTCTCAGCCCCGTATGGACAGGTCTTACCTTAATGTTGTTCACGATGTCCATGTTTTACAGCTGCTGTGTGTGAAGTCTGCTTACAGGTGCTTTAGGCCAACCAACATGGCCATGAAGGCCAACGTTAGGGCTGTTGGTGAAATAGTTCCACACCTTGCTGTAGCCCCAGTGTTTTCACTGTTGCACCCGTAGAGTGCGCTTCTGGTAAGAGGAGGTGCTCCAGGCAGCCTCCCAGCTTGACACTTCTTCCCGTGACCGTGACCTCGATGCTTCAGTTCTGGGGCACGGTAGGGGGACCTGGGCTGGTGGAAGTAGCCTGTATTCCAGGCCTCAGTGTCACTGGTTGGGTATGTGACCCCACTAGGCCATTTCAGTGCCTCAGGAGTTTTCTCATCTATACACTGGGGATAGTGATAGTCATGCACTGTTAGGGTTATTCTGGTTTTCAAGGGGCTCATCCTCTGGTAAAGTCAGCTTTATTCAGTACGCTGTGTGCCCAGTGGTGAGGAGAATAAGCAGTGGCAGAGTGGGCAAGACTCGGCTGGGACTGCAAACTGCCGTTAAGCGGGGTTGCACGGTGTGACTTGGCCGGCCAGAGGAACGATCCCTGGGCTTGCGGGGAAGATTATTTCTGGTGGCAGGGTGTGTGTTGGGTTGTAAGGGGGCACTGGTCTGCAGCAACTCGGAGGCGTGCTGAGGATGCCTGTCAACCTACGAGGCCGTCAGAAACCGTGCTGTGAAACGTCCCTTCCAGAGAAATACGTTGATTTTCCAAACTTGTTCAGTCTTGATTGCATGTGGCGGTGGCCCAAAAATTTTCATCTGTAACTTGCCCAACCTTGTTCATTGGTTTCGGTGATGACTAATCAGAATGGTTTTGCTGAAAGGGTAGCAATTTGGTGAATTTATATTTAATAAAACTGTTTTTCTATACCTCCCAAAAGCAAGTAAAACTTGTGGCTAACTGTACATTGAAAAATCTTGTGTATATTTGAATATCTAGTATGTGCTAATTATAATAAGGAATGTAAAGAAAAATGTCTCCTTTTATTTAGCTAATAGCCTGAAGAGTCTGTTAATATTAATGAAAGACAAATAAACTTGGTTAAGTTTTAAAGCTTTAATGTAGATAATGAGAGAAGACAATATGATTTCAAAACGTTTTTACTCTTGCCTTTAAAAGAAATTTTAATTGCTTTATTACTATCATTATTATAATTCTGCATTTATTTTTTTCCACTTGATTGAGGTATAATAGACAGATAAAGTTGTAAGATGTGTAAAGTGTATATTGTGGTGATTATATGTATGTGTATATTATGAAAGGTATGTATATGTTGAATTAAAACATCTACTTCACACACTTATCTCTTTTTGCAAGAACATTGAAGTTCTCTCTTAGCAAATTTCAATGATATAATAGTGTTATCAGCTGTAGTCACCATGTTTTACATTAGCGCCTCAGACCTTATGCATCCGATAGCTAACAGTTTGTACCTTCTACCTACCTCTCCCTATTTCCCACACCTTACTCCTAGCCTGAAAAGAAAAATTAATTAATTCAGCAAACATTCATTCAATTTCAGTCTATGCACTTTGCTAGGCCCTGAGGGACAGAGCAGGAATAAGGAGCTCTTCCTGTTCTCAAGGACCATACAGGCTAGTCCAGAGACACATTGAAACAGATGCTGAGATAGAAGCAAGACTCAGTAGGAGCGTAAAGGGAGGTGTGGTCCATTGCACACAGAGGAGGGTGTCTTGGAAGGAAAGGCTTTTTACAAAGAGGCCCCAATTCTTAACAGTGCTTCTCATACTTCATGTGTAGTCGAATCACCTGAGGATCTCGTTAAACTGGAGATTATGATTCATGGGTCCCGGGTGGGGCTGCAAATGAGTGGCAACAATTTAAAAGAACCAGCTCTTGGCTTTGTATTATTCACCAGACAGGATAGAGGACTAGAATTGGGGTGCCCAGGCTTTTGGCGTCTCTGGGCCACACATCAAATACACTGCAACGTGTAATCACAAAAAAATCTCATAATGTTTTACGTAAGTTGAGGATTTTGTGTTGGGCCGCATTCATGGCCATCCCGGGCTACTTGCAGGCTGTGGACCACAGGTTGGACACCGCTGGTAGATGGAAAGTAGGCCATTTCCCTCACAAACACGGGCACAGCAGAGACTAGAGGGATGGAGGCGTGGCAGAGCATGAGGGGGAAGATGTTGGTAGGCATCAACCCTGTGACTGCCTTTTATGCCTTTAAAATTAAATTTTTGTTGAGAGGATGAAAAACAATACCCTGTAGACAATGGGGAAATGGCGATTTGTAGATTGGGTTGTGAACTTGGTGTTCACGTTCAGGAGATCCGAGTGAGGCAATTAGGGAGGAGAGAAGACCAGCATTTAAGGTGCCCAACAAGTTGTGTAGGCAAAAATAAGGGAGGGGGAAGGATTGAGGGTTTGTAAGAGTTGGATTGAGATGAAGACTTCTTTGAAAAGAAATGATGTTCCTCCGCATTAGAATAGTAACAGCCTGGCGTCAGAGAGAAAAGTAGGGCTATTGGAGCAGATTGCACGCCCACGTAAAAGGATAGCACTGGAGTGAGGCTGGAGACTGGTAGAACTTTAATATGGGTGACTTCACATGTCAGGCCCAAGGAAATTAAGCTCCTTTTTCTCTATTACAGTGAGATTTTTGTAGGTGAAACCACTGGGACAAAGCAATAATCGTTATTTCCCAAACAAATTACTAACTAGGGTGCCTTTAGTAATATGTGACACTATCGTTTCCATCTAAGGTCTTTTCACTTCTGGGGGAAACAGAGACAACTCCAGTGTTTTGAGGCTGGGGAAAAAGGAAAACTAGACTTAAAATTAGCATCTGTAGGTAGGAGGTTATCTAACTGTCCAGCTGAAACATTCATCGTGGAAGTGCATGTGGTCTTGGGGTTCAGAAGGAGGATAGGGCTGCAGGTGAGCATATGAGATTTATCCACATAGGGCAGGGTTAAAGCGAATAAAACAGACTCTGCAAGAGAGATGGGTATGAAGAACGTTGAGTAAGGCTTGAACTTGGGAAGTGCCCACATTCAAGCAGCCAGTGTGAGGGGGTGTGATTTCAAAGATGCTAGAAAATGTGAATCATGTATATGTTGATAGGTGGAAACACTTTAGCTGCAAGAAAGACTTAGAAGTTCAAGTAGTGATCATTTAAGTTTGGAAAATAAGGAGTCAGGATGAAAAAATAAGAGGAGCCCTGGCCAGATAGCTCAGTTGGTTAGAGCATTGTCCTGGTACACCAAAGTTGTGGGTTCAATCCCTGGTCAGAACACATACAAGAAGCAACCAATAAATGCATAAGTAAGTGAAACAACAATCCCATGTTTCTCTCTCTCTCTCTCAAAAAAAAAAAAAAAAAAAAAAAAGGACGAGGAGAAAAGAATACTGTAATATAGCACCACCTGGTGGTTAGACGTTAGGCATTTTTTAAATGAAATGTTTTTGTTTTTGTTTTTTAAATCAAATTGGTTTTTTTCCTTCCTGTTTGGTTGTTTTAAATGTTTCATCTATTTTTTAAAATATGATAGTCTAGTGCATGAGTGGGCTTGTTTGTTTACTTCTCAATCAACAGTATGGGGGAGAGAAGTCACATCAGTTTGCTTATTCTTTGATTGCAACTTTGCCGAAAGCTTGTGTCCCGCGTGGCCCTTTCCGATCTATCAGTGTATCACAGAAGGCATGCGTTAGTTCCTCGAGGCTACGTGGTGACAGCCACCCTGCGTGCCTCGCCATCATCTCTGCTTTTCTGCTTACGCCATGTCAAAAATAAATAAGTCTGGGTGAAGTCTTCATCCAACGTTCTAGGATTTTGAATATTCATTTTTTATTTTCACTCAGTTCTTAGTGTAGGAGTTTGAGTTTACAAGCTTACAACTTTTGAAATAAATAGCAGTAGAACTTCTGTGTTTTTTTTTAACCCTCAAGGAAAACCTACGTCTTTGAAAACTACACAGCCGTCTTGGGTGAATGCGCCTAGACCACTTCCTAAGTCCAACGCGTCCTTGAAGAGTTCTGCGCTCCGGAGGACAGGAAGCCCCGCCTCTGTGGCCAGCACCCACAGTGATCTGAACACGTACAGCAATAATTGTGAGTCGGTCGTATGTCAGCTTTGGGGGTTGTTGGAACTGTGGTTATAGGAAAACTAGCGTACCGCATATAATTATCAGAATTTCCGATTCTGTGATTTACGGGAACATATGCATCCTCTTTCTTCCTCTCCCTGCTTTTCTTTGCTTTTTGCTCTGAATGTTTGGCTGGAAAAATATTCTTTCAATGACACTCTTTTGAAGAGTGTGCAGTCATCTGAATGTGCAAACACTGAAATATTTGTGTAGAAGGCCTTTTTTTTTTTTTTTACATGAAGGATTCTAAAGCATGTCATTTGAAGTGGGAGTGTTTTTCAGTTTGTTTAAGGAGAGGACATGATCTAGAGGCCATTGGAACCCAACTGGAAATCAGAGAAAAAGATAACTTCAGTTCCATTTATTTTAGAAAAAGACAAAATTTTGTAGATGTGTGTTTTCTAATCTTTGGGTGCTAGATTCAGTGTAATATGACTAGCACATTGTAAGTTCAAGCCTAATGTTAAGTAATTTGAAATCAGAAGAATATTTTAAAAGTTGTTCGTTAGTGTGAATTCTGTGTATAAAATGGGCGAATTAATTGAGCTCTCCCTTTCCTCCAAAAGACGTATTTGGTCTTAGTATTTACTTGCTCCTTTCGTTTTAAATCCGCTCATAAAATCAGGTAATTTGAACACTTTTGGAGTGCCTGCCGTGTCCAAGCATCATGACAGATGGAGTGAGAAATATGGGTTATAAGAGAAAAATGATCCTTACCTAAAAGGGGGTTGAGAAGCAGGAAGCTGTTTACATGGATAACAAGAATACCAGATAAAACAAGACATAAGGGTGTGTGGGGGGAAGGGGGTTCTCTCTGCCTCAAGGAGGGGTCCATTTCTTTTTTCTGGTGAGGGGACAGGGACCAAGTGGAGTCGTGGTTGTTGCACCTTTGGAGTGTGGTGCTCCGTCTCAGGGTTACCATACATTATTTCACTTTTTTTCCTCCCAAGTAACTTCTGCTGTTACTGATTTCACACATAAGGCAGTTCAGGCTCAGGAGGTTGTCACTGGCCCAAAGGCACTCAGCCAGAACGTGAACAGAATTGAGAATGAATCTCTGGAAGCTGAGGCATCGGGGTAATGAGCACGTTTCCGAGAGCTCCTTTAGCAACAGTGGCTGGTCCCATGTGAACACATAGCCAGATACCAGAGCTGTAGGAGGAAGACTGGGTTCTGCCACTTCAAATTAAACAGGATTATTATCTGTTTATTGCCTGGATTTTGAAGGTGTGGCATAAAATCAGGGGGGTTTGCATGGAACAGATAATGCTTGATGAATTTGGAAAGGTGATTCACACTCGTAGCTTTCTCTGTGTGCAGAGGGAATTTTAAAAACAAGCTGCCAGAACTGCCCCCCACAGGCTCCCCGAGGGCTGTGTGGCCAGCATTTGTGACGCTGGCAGCAGACACGTTCTGTAGTGCCACTCCCAGCCTCTTCCATTGACAGCCATGCCGCCTTGGCCGCCGTCACAGTGCCGCGTCTGACACTCCTAAGGAGGTTATAAAATGCTTTTGTCTGCCCCTTTTTGTCTTCTAACAAAGGGGTTTACCCTCTACCCACAGAGCCTGTCTAGCGGCGATGTGTCCCTGCTGCAGATGAAGCATTGAAATCCACGCGTTTCTTTCTCAGTTTGATTTGCGAGCTGGTCTAATCTGTTTTGTGTAGTGCCTTGGAGCTTACAGATTTTTTCCCCCCTCCATGCTCATTCCCTAAGAGCAAGCATGAAGGATATGGGTGTGAACATGGCTGCAGTTTTTCCTGCTTAAGCTTGCCTTGACGCTTTTAGATGACTGTGCCAGGAGGATTTCGCAGCTGTACAGAAACGGATATTTCTGCGAACATATTGATCAATTCCACACTCACCCCGCCGGCTGGTTCAGAGAGGCACTATGATGCTACCTTGTTGACACTGCTGGTCCTGGGGTCCTACAGCCTTTGTGTGGGTCCTTTGTTAGCCACGCTTACTGGGAACAGAAGTACGTCGGTGATTTCTGGTTTGATTCTTTTCTTTGTGAGCATGCTCTTAATTTTACTCACTAAATGGAGTTAGCAGCTTTTGATTGCTATTTTTTGTAACTTGTAATTTGTGTTACTTGTAGTATTTCTTGGACAGATTTTAAGTTTGATGATTCTACATAGAATCAATCTTATTTTATATTTTATGTGTTTCAGAACTCAGTATAACTCAGCATTGTCGATGTTCTTGGCATGTGAAATTACTTCATTATCAAAGATTGTTTGATGGCCTCATTTCTGATTAAATAGCATTTTGTGTGTATGTAGCTTATAGTTATATGAATATAGAAACATACTTTCCTAGAATTAAAATGAAAACATCACCTGCCTGATTGTTTTACTCATTATATCCAAAAATACTAAAGATGTGTACTTTTTAGAAATACCTTAAAACATAAAAAATCATTTTGAGCTGAAAATTTTCTGCTTCTGATAGGGCTGGGTCACATTAGCAAATAATCTTTTCATCAGTATTTCGATTCATATTGGGCTGAGCATTCGAACCTTTTTAAAGAACATCTCCTTGCTTTGTCTGCTCATTTCTTTGTGATGTGATATTGCTAGAGGCATCATTTAAGAACTTCTGAGATTGCATAGTGCTGTTGTAAAATTAGCATCCAGTTCTCGGTGCTTTAAAATTCCATGGAAATAACATGACCACATTTTAAAGTGACTGAATCAAGATATAAAACAATAAATATCTGTCATTTGGGGGTTTGAGCAGGGGTTTTTTGCTTGTGTTCTTTTAAGCATAGAAAAATTTAATGTCATGATATTAATTTTTCTTTTGGGTATTAGCATGAAACATTGCAAATGTGCTCATTTATAGAGGTTGACTATTATAAGCTCTTCCAGAATCACATACCTGAAGTCCAGTTTTTAAGATCATTAGATAAAAATAAATGATATATTGCAGGTCTTGAACAGAGTTGAAGGTTAGAGGACCATTGTGCCAATGTAGAAGGAAGCTTTGGAAAGTATATAATTTCATAACATTAGCAAATATGAAGTCCAAGGGCTTCCCTTTCCTTCCATTTTGACCACAGAAACACATTTATTTTTGAGAGACAGATAGTGGGAGGAAATATGAGAGATGCACACCAAAGCTATTTGCAATCTCTTGGAAATAAGAGAGCAGAAGAAGGCTAACTAAAGAAATGGAACATTCTTTTCCTTCACCTTCATGGCCAGCCCCCGGTGTATTACATTTAGAGGTTCATTCAACTCAGACTCCTGGTTTTCTTGTTAACTCATGAGAAGTTGGACAACCGTTCACTCTCTTAGCCTCAGGATTCTCACCTGGTGCATGGGAGGAGAGGACTAGATCATCTTCAAAATCCATGCAGCAGCAAAAGCGTCTGACCACTTTTCTTTTCATCCTTACTCCAAAATGGCGCCTAATAGTTTGGAAGGAGGGGTGCTTGGGGTTGTTGAAGTGATGAAGCTGATGGAGAGAAGGATTAGTCTTGTTTACCCTCAGTCTCTTCCTCCTTGCAGGATGGCAAGTGGATATTGTCTCACCTGCCAGCACTGGTCAGTTGCTAAGAATCACCTGGAGTACAGTGCTGAAAAATTTTCCAGGTTCAGAGCAAAATCTGGGTTTGGCTGGTGATGTCTGCCAAGGGCGAGGAAGGGCTGACAGACAGGCCATGGATACCCTGGTCCTGTATTGCAGACACACTTTGTGCTTGTGTGTGTCTCAACAGACTATGTAGTATGAAAATACTAGTATCCAGACTGGTGTTGATTTTGTTTTCATCCTTTTAACATTTTTCTAGAGTATGTGTAAGACATTCTTGTTACTACAAAGCTGAGTGATTTTGCCTTTGGAATGTGAAAGCTTAGACTTAGTGATTTGATTTCAAGCCAGGTGAGCAGATGATCTGGCACAGTGGGGAGTTTTAAGCTGATTCACACACAAAAAAAACTTCAGGAAATGAACAGAATGTTGGCTCTGTGTGTATATACATGCTTTAATAAGCAAAACAAATACTCATGTTAACTAGATGCTGAAACGTAATATGAAATAGAAGTCTGGAATGACGAGAAGCCCTTCTCTAAGAGGAAAATCATTGCTTCTGCTCAGGCTTCTCTGAGCATAGCTCTTCATTTCCTCTTTACTCAGTCATCTCCCTCCCTCTCCTTTTTCCACTTGAACTAGGTTTTGACCATGAGGAAATGGGAACTAAGGATGCCAGAGAACCTAGTATTCTGGCATAGCTGAGACAGACTGTGTGGTGGAGCTGGCTAAGACCTAGGTGAGCACATGTGGGATTTCACACACTGACTCCGCAGGCCCCCTGGCACTGAGTGGCCGGAGCCCCCCGGGGCACTGTGTTTAGGAGAATTCTGAGGATGCGTTTGGTCTCAGTGGGACTGAGTACCATAATCAGTGAGTGGGGGCCCGTGACAGCCGAGGCACCGTTCCCACACCTGCTGTTCCATCCCGCTCATTACACATAGAGAGGCGAAGAGATTCAGCACAGCTGGGTGTAGTGGCCAAGTCAGGACCACAGCTCGCTTATTATAGAGTCCACCATTAATTGAAATAATTGTGCTTCTCTTACTGTAGTGGAACTTCTGCTGAGGAATGTCTTATAGTAACTTTGGACAAGAGAAAATTTAGATACTACCTGGAAACCAACCAGCTGCTGCAGAAGGAACCGAAACGGGGCAGGAGGAATACTTAAATGGCGTCATGCCTCACAGTGAAGGGCATCTGGGTGTGCTCGGGTGGGCCAGCTCAGGGGAGAGTGTTCAGGGAACTGAGGGCATGCCGTGTCGGTGTTGGTCACAGAGAGTGTGCAGCCCAGCACAGTTCGTGCCGTCATTAGTAAAGTGGGGAAGAGTGAAGGTGGAAGTGTGCCATAGATGATCATAGAGAGAGTGTGTGTGTGTGTATATGTGTATATGATGTATATGTTACACATAAGTATAAACATATGTGCGTGTTTGAATCTAAGAAATTTTATCCTTGAAATACGGATTTTGACTCTTACATGTTAGCCAAGTTGACGGTAGATCTGGTACTGCATCCAGTGATCAGTGTAACAGTATTAAACCTACAGAGTGGCAATGAGACTGCTTATTTTTAGGAGTTCTGTGTGTGACAGGTCCCAAGGGACAGGAGTATTGTCCCTCATGAGATATGTGCCCTTTGCTTTAGTGAGAAATTCTTTTATTGAGTTACTTGGAAACTAAAGGTCTTTGTGTTTAAAGCTTAGTAATGAGAAATGTGAATTAAGGACCACATGAATTTATATTAGGTATGTAAATTAAACTCAATCCAACTTTTCAAAATCTGAATAGGTGCTTTATTTGCTGCTGAGTATAATTTAGAAATGTTTGAAGAAAAGTAAGACTATAACACAGATTGTTGTAATACATGTTTAAGACTCTAATAACATCATTTACTTCCTTTCTTGGATTTTGGTTTAGCAAAGGATGAAATGCTGATTGAAACCCAATACCCATTTTGTATGGAAATCTAAAAAATATGCTCTGTCATAAGATTATGAAGTTATTCCCCATCCATGCTTTACAAAGTTAGGTTGAAGTTTATAGTAGTAGTATCTTCAGGTCTCCAGGTTTTGAGGAAGGAGAGAATTGGAGGGAAGGATAGGAAACTGACAGAAACCTGCCAGTGGGAGGGAAGGCCCCGTGTTGATCTGACCCTGATACTGCAAATGCCACCTGGGCATGGGAAGAACGAACAGATGGCTCATTGTAGGGAGACTTGACGTGGACCGGGAAAGAAAAACAGCACGCTTCTCTAGGGTTCGAATGTGATGTCCATAAGGTACTTACTGTAGGGGTTGGGACAGTTTAGCCTAGTCAGAGGCTTTTAGCTGTTTCAAGTTTATAACATCAGTAAACAAGGTGGACATCTCACTCTTTTCTAGAAATGTGAGATGAAGAAAGAGATAAATGTTGGTAATAAAGAAATGTGTGACTATAAGTGTTGACTATCAGGGTAAAAATTGGATGTTTAGAATTGGGTGTCAAAGATTACTTGGAAACAGTAAAAAAATTCCATCTGGGTTGGTAGAAGGGTGGAAATTAGGTTTGGAAACCAGGTGGCAAATGAATGAACCTCCCTATTTTCCCTCTGGCTCAGTGAGTGTATGGTGATAAATGTGCCAGTGGTTTGTATGGTTAGTAAGGGGAAATGGATTAAAGGTTAACTTTTATGGGAAAAGAGAACGATAAAACTTTCCAGGTATTTTTGTTTGGATTTTTTTCTTGGATATGGAGAGAAAAAGACAAAGTGCAGTGTTTATGCTCTTGAGTGTTGTATAACAGGTAATCTCTTAGGAAGAGCAAAACAGCACTGCCGAAATTCCTTGTAGGAGCTAAGCTTCTGGACTTTGTATTTTTTCAAAGATTACTTAATTATAGAGAACTAAAAGTATGAATTTAGAATAATTTTTAGAAGACCTGTACTCAGAAAACTACACAACACGGAAGAAATAAATCAAGGAAGACACAAACAAATGGAAGCATGTACCATGCTCATGGATTGGAAGAATTAACATCATCAAAATGTCCATGCTACCCAAAGCAATTTATAGATTCAATGCAATCCCTATTAATGTGCCAATGACATTATTTCACTGATATAGAACAAACATTCCAAAAATGTATATGGAACCATAAATGACCCCGAATAGCTGCAGCAATTTTGAGAAAGAACAAAGTAGGAGAGATCACAATACCTGATATCAAACTGTATTACAAGGCCACTGTAATTAAAACAGCCTGGTACTGGCATAAGAACAGACACACAGAGCAATGGAACAGAATAGAGAGCCCAGACATAAACCTAAGTCTCTGTGGTCAATTAATATTTGACAAAGGGGACAGCAGCATAAAATGGAGTAAAAATAACCTCTTTAACAAATGGTGTTGGGAGAGCTGGACAGCTACATGCAAAAAAATGAAACTCGATCACCAACTTACACCATACACAAAAATAAATTCAAGGTGGATAAAAGACTTAAATATAAGTCGTGATACCATAAAAGTCCTAGAGGAAAACATCAGGAGGAAAATCTCAGACATTCCATGCAGCAATATCTTCAATGATATGTCCCCCAGAGCAAGGGACATAAAGGAAAGAATAAACAAATGGGACCTCATCAAATTAAAAAGCTTCTGCATGGCTAAAGAAAACAGCATTAAAATGAAAAGAGAACCAACTATATGGGAAAACATATTTGCCAATGATACCTCAGACAAGGGTTTGATCTCCAAAATAAATAAAGAATTCATACAACACCACTCCAGGAAGACAAAAAACCCAATTGAAAAATGGGGAAAAGACTTAACAGACACTTCTCCAAGGAGGACATAAGAGGGCCCAGAGACATATGAAAAGATGCCCAGCATCACTAGCCATCAGAGATATGCAAATTAAAACCATAGTGAGATACTACTACACACTGGTCAGAATGGCCATCATAAACAAAGCAACAAACAAATGTTGGAGAGGTTGTAGAGAAAAGGGAACCCTAGTGCACTGTTGGTGGGAATGCAGACTGGTACAACCACTGTGGAAAACAGCATGGAATTTTCTCAGAAAAGTAAAAATGGAACTGCCTTTTGACCCAGCAATTCCACTGCTGGGATTATATCCCAAGAACCCTGAAACACCAATCTGAAAGAACCTATGCACCCCAATGTTCATAGCAGCACAATTTTCAATAGCCAAGTACTGGAAGCAACCTAAGTGCCCATCAGTAAACGAGTGGCTCAAAAAACTGTGGTACATTTACACAATGGAATACTATGCAGCCGAGAGAAAGAAGGAACTCCTACCCTTTGCAACAGCATGGGTGGAACTGGAGAGCATTATGCTAAGTGAAATAAGCCAGGCGGTAAGGGACAAATACCATCTGATTTCACCTTTAACTGGAACATAATGAACTAAAGAAAAAAAGCAAGCAAAATATAACCAGAGACATAGAAATTAAGAAGAATTTGACAGTAACCAGAGGGGAGGTGGGTGGGAAAATGAGGGGAAGGGTTTTCAGGAACAACTATAAAGGACACATGGGCAAAACCAAGGGGGAGGATGGAAGCAAGGGAGGGAAGTGGGTTTGGCTGGGGTGGTGGGGGAGTGGTTGGGGGAAAATGCAGACAACTGTAATTGAGCAACAGTAAAATAATCATTAAAAAAAGATATATAAACCCCTTTGTTTATTGCAGTATTATTTGCAATAGCCAAGGTATAGAAGCAACCCAAGGCCATCAATAGACAAGTGGATACAAAAAGCTGTGGTACTTATATACAATGGAATATTACTTTGCCATAAAAAATGAAACCTTACCATTTGTGACAACATGGATGGACCTCGGTGGTGTTCTGCTAAGTAAAATAAGTCTGACAGAGATAAATACCATATGAATTTCACTTATATGTGGAATCTAAAGAACAAAATAAACTGACAAACAAAACAGAAACAGACTCATAGACACAAAAAATAGATGGATAGTTGCCAGAGGGGAGGGGTCGGGGGCTGGGTGACAACAGTGAAGGGATTGGAAGTACAAACTGGCAGTTACAAAATATTCTCAGGGATATAAAGTTCAACATAGGGAATGTAGTCAATAGTATTGAAGTAACTGTGTGGTACCAGGTGGGTACTCAAATTATTGGGGGAATCACTTTGTAAATTATATAATTATCTAATTACTGTGCTGGATACCTGAAACTAATATAAAATAATATTGAATGTAAAAAAAAAACATGTGGAAAAAAGAGTCACATGATTTCCATTTGCCCATTCCTGGTGACTTTAATTATAATTATTTGGTTAAGGAGGTATTTGCCAGTTTTCTCTACTGTAAAGTTGTTATTTTCCCTTTGTAATTAACAACTGCCTTGTAGCATAATATTTTACTATATCTAGCAATATTTGACATATAAATACCATGTTTCTCATTAGAATTATCCATTAATGTTGGATAGTATCCCACATTAGCCTCAACTGACATTTCCTGGTCTGAATCAAGTATTTCTATAATAGTTACCAAATGAAGATTTTCTAATTTCATTATTTCCTCTACATTTATCAGTTGGCATTTACATGTCCAATGATTTTAATGTACATATATGAAATATATAATCAGAAAAATTATAAATGCTTTTAAAATTTTTTAAAGGAAATACCGATTTTTAAAAATTTGATTAGGTCATTGTGCTGTTTCCTTTTTTTTTTAAACTACCACTCAATAAAATTTGAAATGGTTTTCTATGTTTCATCTTTACATGCTGCTACTATCTTTCAGACCTTTCCTCTTCATGTTTTTGACATTTATGAGGTTTAAAATCTGTATTTTCCCTGCCCCAAATGGCACAATAAGTGATAGTAATGGGGGTCATAGTCGCTAAGGCAGCCACGAAGTCCACTTACCCAGAGCACAGCAGAGGGACACCATTTCCCAGGACCCCAGTGTGGACCCCATACATTCAGCAAAAATATGATGTGAAAACGCATCCTCATTTTCCAAATGCGTGCAAACTAGCCTTGATCTTTCTTTTCCCTCTGCTTTCTTCCCTGTCCCCAAGACAAATATAGTTCTTAAGGATGCCATAGCAGATTTTTGTTCTCTTTTTAATCCAATGGGAAGCCATAAATGTGAAGAGGAAATTCACAATTTAGGAAGAGCCAAAATAAGCATGGTCTTGCCCCGTTGTCTTATCCGACTGAAAGCTATTTATTTATTTTTGATATCAAGGGTTTCAGTTGTTATTGGGCAAAAGAAGGGAAATAAGAAGAAGGAAGACATCTACTTAAAATTTCACCATGATAGTTTCTCCATTGTTTCAAATTTTAGTTCTGATAGAAAACCAACAAGTTACAGATGACCACTATTTTGTTTTAATGCTTTGTTCTTTATTCTGGTATCACTGTCCTTTGATAAGCTAAGATTGTCCTTAGAGTCCCAGTGAAGAAAAGAGGAGCAAAATCACGAGCCAAATAAAGATGCTCTTTCCTGAACTCATTGACACAGTCTACCTGAAGTACAGGATTTGCTCACTTAAGGCTTCCCTCTTATCTGTACCTTGAAATTTTCCCTTGGAATTAATGTAGGTCTACTTCAGTGGGAGCCCCTTTGCCTAATTAACACAGTGGACTCAGAGTTACACCACAGCCCAAGCAAAGCTGGTTACTAGCAAAGTTTCTCCCAAAGTCTTTTCTTTACTATTTCTCTTAGTGCCTGGAAAGTCTTTTCTTATTTTATTCCAGCGCCCCTCCACCCCACCCCCAAGGATTCCTGTATGAGTGAGAGAGGGAAGGTTTACAGATAACATAAAAGATGGTGTTTATGATTTAGGCAGCACTCCCTTTTACGTTTTAGCTTTGGGGCTTGGGCACCTTTGTTGCAGAGCAGAGATGGCAGCGCCAGCCAGCAACTTGCTGGAGCAGAGGCGGGTCAGGCACGGAGCTCATCCTTGAGGCCACCAGGGAGTGTGCACCTGAGTGTTCTCCCGCTGCACTCCGCCTTGTCCTCGTGGGGGTGGTGCCTCTGCTCGCAGCGCCTGGGGGTGCTTGTTGCATTGCATGTTAGCCACATGAGTTATCTCCCAGACTCCATCTGGGATGAAAGCTGAACTGAACAATATGCATAAACTGTAGGAGTCTTTTTGAAATTGTTGATGTGTGTTACTGTCTTTCCAGAAGGGTGTTAGTCTCCTACTGCCACGTGTGGCTATCGCTCTGCACCGTGTGTGTGTGTGTGTGTGTGTGTGTGTGTGTGTGTGTGTCTGCAAAGGATCTTGTGGTAACTCAAGGTTTGTCAACACTTTTGCCTTTCTACTGAACTGAAGAGAAAATAGGCAGAAATGCTGGAAAAAGAGTCTTTGGAATGCCAGCAGGTTCTTGTCTGTCCAGGATCTCAAATACATTTTTGAAGTGTCAAATGCCCCTTTGCTGGGATGACATGGATCTGTGGTTTATATTGATGATAAACCCCATGATCTAGACATATACCAATTACTGAAAAGGAATGTCCAACTTGGATACTGAGATGACTTTCAGAGAATTAGGACTGCGTGATTCCACCGACAACTTGAGAGAACAGGAAATCCAGCCATTGAAAGTGTCGGCTTGTGTCACAGAGGTTGTACCCAAGTGGGAATCACTGTCCTCCATTTGTGACAGCCACATAGTTTCAGAGATTGTTGTCTGATGTGCCTGTCTTCATCTGAATTAAATATGAAACTTGAAAAGGCTGTCTTTATGTCTCCAGTCGATGATCGTTTAAGCTATTAAAATGGATATTGCTTTCAATAGGCGTAGTAAATAATAATCCCCAATGTATGTCTCATTTTTACTATAGAGAAAAACCATTAGCACAGGCATTTTCCCTTGTCACATTGCTGGACTGATGTAATGACTTATTTCCAAAGAATAGCATTGACCTTTGAACAGGTAAGGTTAGCAGAATGGAAAATTCACTTCTTGTGAAGTGAGGAAAGAAGGTATGACATATGGTGTGGTTTTGTCTGGCCAAGCATTTAACCTTGGAGTAGAGCTGCGGTGTATGACAGATTGTAAGAATGCCTGTCTGCAGTTAGTATTCAGTGCTCTAATAATGGCAGTGGAAAAAACGATGTATTTTAAAGGCTCAACTTTGTAATTTAATCTAGACTGCAGTGTGAACATGTATTTTCCCAAAATCATGAACTTGACTTTTCCAGGTTTTCTGCTTGGTTATTTATTACCATTACTGAACACTAACCTTGTGTATGGTGAGCCAGGAGAGGAAAAGTCACAGTGTGTTGGCTTTGGAGGGACAGCTTTGACGCTGAGAAGTGGTGTCCAAACAGCCAGTGACTTTGGGTGGATCACGTAACCTCTGTAACTGTGGTTTTCTGTCCCGTAGAATTGAAATGACTGACCACTAAGGTGTTTCCCTGCTGTACTGTTCCATGTCTACAAAGCACCTTGGCTTTCTTCATATTTTGCTTGCAAATGGTCACCGTTCAGACGGCAGAGGAGACATTGCCCCCATGTACCGACATCTTCCTCTGAACGTTAAAGTCTAAATAATTGTCCTATGGCTTTGAGATAGGTTTTTTATTTAAAAGCAACAAAAAGTAGTGAAAATTACCATGGTCATTTACTTTTAATTATAGCAGTTTGCTAAATTCCAAAAAGTTTAGCATGTAGTGCTTTAGAAATCACCCTTTAGTTTTTTTAAAATTTCAATTTAAATAAAATTCAGATAAATTTATATCCTGTTTTGGTACTTACGTCATCACTTTAATGACTTGCATCTAGTGTACGCAGCATCTTTTAACTACTCAAATATTTGGGGCACTTCTGCATCATATTTAAAAATGATTCTCTGATGAGCCTCTTTATAATGATCACTTTTACGTTTGGGGAAGTTTCTTCTGGTAGACTCTCAAAAGTAATATAAGTAAATCAAAACAAACGTATTTGTAGTCGCTTCCCTTGGGTAACCAAATTGGTCTCCAAATGCGTCATGTCCACATACTCTGTGACTGACGCCATAATGCTGCCGTCGCCAGAGTCTGGTTAGCACTGGGTATTATTTTTTAAATTGTTTGTAATCACGGAACATTTTTATAGCATTGTTTTACTTTAACCTTAAGTCAGTTATTTCAAAGACAATTCTATTGTCTCATATGACAGTGAAGAGAAGCAGAAAGAGAATGGTCTTTAGTGGCCTTGGCCTTGCCGCATTCTACTTTCGTCCTGACCTTGGGCGAGTCGCTAAGCCTCTGCCAGTCTCGGATTTCTCACTTAGGAATACAGGAATATTTGCGGACTAATTCCCCGTGGAGGAAGTGATTCTGCCCTCATAGAATTGCTTGCCCATGCGAGCTGCTTCTGCTGTTAGGGATGGTGATAATGGTAATTCTCTTCATTGTTCTCATGATTCTAGAACTTTCGGAGTTCTTTTTGAGGAAGTTGGAATATGTCAAATCCTGAAAGCAAGCAGGAGAAACCACTGAAAAGTCAAGAACCATCCTCATGGGGTCTAGCTGTTGTAATGTATTTAAAGATTATGATGTTATAAGATTCTAGCCAACAGTGACTCTAAATAAAACCTGGTTGACTGTTTATAAGGAAAGATGTCACACATGCCACATACTATTATTACCTTGGTTCTACCACACATTAAAGCCGCCTGGGAAACCGAAGCCCCGGAGTTGTGTGTGTCCAGCCCCCTGATTATTTTACACAAGATCATCAGTCTCAGGTGCCACGGTGTCTGCCCCGGAAAGTGGAAAACGCACTGCTCCTTCCAGATCCATTTACTAAATACAGCACGGGAGTCCGGGGTTGCTCTCGGTGTCCCTTTTCCCAGGAGTCGGGAAATGGATGCGAGTTGCAGACCGCTCTGGCGAGGTCAGCCTGGGTGGCCTGGGTGTCGGCTGGTGGGAGCGCCGATCTGCAGGGTCGGCTCCTGATTATAGCTCCCCTCTCATACTTCAAAGGCTGATGCTGTTCTAATATGTAATCAGTTAAATGTTTTAAATCAGGGAAAAGTATGGATTGTATAGTAAGTTCTTGTTGGAACAAAGGCTGTCATTTTGGCAGGCGCTAGATGCCTACTTCACATACTACATATAAATGCAGAGTTCAGGAAAGGAAGCCAACAGTTCTTCATATGGAAAACAATGCAATCATTAATACATAATAATACACGTATAAACTGTGTTTTGCATATCAAAACTGTAAGCCTACTTTTGCCCCACCCTGTATATTCCAGATTGAAGTTTCACACAAAAATTAGAATGATAAGAGCACTAAGAATATAGAGTTGGGTAGAAAAGGCCTTTCCAGGAACAGCTGTATAAAAGAAAAGGTGAATAAAGGGGAAAAGTTTTAGACTTCTCCTGCGTCAAAGACATGATAATCGCAGTGATGGATGTTAACTGGAGCCAGACCGATTGTGGCGATTGTTTCACAACAGGTGCAAATACTGGGTCGTTATGTCGTACACTTGAAACTGACATATGTCAATTCTATCTCAATTAAAAAATTACAAACTGTTAACAAGCAAACAACCAAATGGGACATGTGCAACTGGTGCACATTTAAAGACTTCCTCAAATTGCCAAGATACAGACGATTCCACAAAAGGAAGAGGAATGCACAGACCCAAAAGAAGAAATATGGAGGAATAGGAAACATGAAAAAAGTTTACAAAACGCTGATTAAGATACTGTGCTATCAGTTCTTGTCTGTTTTTAGTGAATGAATGGGGCGGGCGCCCCCCACACACTGCTACATGGAATGTAAATTACAACAGCCTTTCTGAGGCTCCTTGGTGCGGGGCCACAAAAGCTTTCTACCCAGGAATTCCATTGATCAGAGTTGATTCTAAGAAAATAATTGACTTATTTACTGCTTTTCAGAATTATTTAGAAGGGGGGGAAATCGGAAACAACTGGACTGATATAAACAAATGTTTACATTATGCTCATTGACATTTTAATAACATTTTTGAAGCCATTAAATAATATATAGGATGATTTAATGCCATGAAAGATAAGTGAAATTTTTAGTTTAATAAGTTTATTAAACTTATGTTAAGTTTAGAATCTGGTTACAGAGCACTGTGATGTGCAAGTAATTTAACTTTTATTTAAAAAATTCTACAATGAACTTGTGTTTTTCTAAAAACAAATATTGTACATGGATAAAATATTATTGCTTTTATTTTGGGGGACCAAAGAAATAAAAGACCATGTCACTGATCCTGGAGAACTTACAGTCTTGTGAATGTGTAGGAGGTGAAATTTTTCTCATTGTTTTATGAGAATTTTTTGATCATTATTTACAACATACCTTATAGGTATTCTTCCTCCTGCTAAGGATTAGGACATTATGGGGAGGGAGAAACTGGACCCTGAGTTGAACTTTCTGCAATTGGAATAGAGATTAGAACACAAAATCATAAAGATTATGAGGCATAAAAATTAAGGAAATGTGACTATTAGTGTTCGCTAGGGGGAAGGAAGGAGATAAATGTGAAGATTGATACTTCGCATTGGAGTTCTAGGAAAGATGTGCTGGACAGAGAGGCTTGAATCTCTGGTTTCTCTCCATGGCCATTAGAGACAAACACATCAGACCATGTTTGTATGCCCTTCCTAGCATCTCAGCAGCCCTGCACAGCACATACACAATCATGTCTAGAATCATAGCATCATTGCTTTCTTCAGCCAAGTCCCTGATTAAACATACCCACACCCACACACACACAGCCTGTACTCGGACTGCAGTGGGGTCTGTGATTCTCATTTGAATATGCTGTGATATCACCTTGACCTCCCAATACTTACATCATCCCTACCACATCATCTTCTTTTTTTTTTTAAGCCTTCCTAAGGACTTATACAACGTTTTCATTGTTTTTCCTTATTTGTGTCTTTAATAGAAGCTCAGCTTATTTCATGGGCTGTCACTTAAGCTTTTTTAAAAGTTTATTTTTCTGCCTCTCGTGTTTGTTAAAGGTAATGAGGAAGTGCAGAAACATATAGCAGAGGAGTTAAAAACCATGCCCACCCCAACTCCCAGAGCACTGTTGACAGTTTGGCAGGCTTGCTTCAATATTCTTTATTCCTTTTGTTTAAAGTTGGGATCCTACTACATGCACAATTTTAAATTGTGGTTTCGTTTTTCCACTTGACATCCTAAGACAAGCTTTGCTGAACTTCATAAAACTCATCTTATTCCGCCCTGGCTGGTGTAGCTCGGTGGATTGAGCGCGGGCCTGCGAACCAAAATATCGTGGTTCGATTCCCAGTCAGGGCACATGCCTGGGTTGCAGGCCAGTTCCCAGCAGGGGACCCAAGAGAGGCAACCACACATTGATATTTCTCTCCTTCTCTCCTTTCTTTCCTCTCCTTCCCTTCCCCCTCTAAAGATAAATAAATAAAATCTTTAAAAAAAAACAACTCATCTTATTCCCAGTTCTTATAGCTATAATTGTATTGTTGAATCTTAGATACCAAAAGGTCCTTTGATTTTTCCTTACTACCCTTGGTGATCCTTATTATGTTCTCTTAAATCAGATTAAGACTTTGTATAATAACAAAGATGGATACTTTCTTGTCTTGAAGTGCTTTTATATTTAGTATAATTTCTAGAAACTGCAGATAGGGCACAAGCGATAACAGTAGGGCACAAGCGATAATTTGATCAATAAGTAATCAAATAATATTTTTGAGCCAATTTAAAGATCTGTATTTCCCCAGTTCCCCAATGGATATATATTTACAAATTGTTGTTCTCTACCATATCTGCTTATTTTACCATTTAAATGAGTGAGTGTATATAGCGTTTAGGTGAGTGCCTGGCACATAGTAGATTGTCTTACATTAGGAGCTGGCTGTTACCATTAGTAGATGGCCGAGGCTGCCTCTTTGCTTTGGCTCACTTGTGGTAAGGTGCCACCAGGGGGCAGACGATGCTTGGGAAAGAATAGAAACCTAGTGTGAACTGTTCCTAGTTTTTATCTAGTATACCTGACTTGTGTGCATGTACTTTGCTGTAAAAACAAGAACTATTCCTTCTGACTTTTAACTCTTTCTTTTCACTGGCACTGCTTCTTTGTATAGTTACTATAACATTATTCCCTGTGCTGTACTTTACATCCCCATGACTGTTCTGTGACTACCGATTTGTACTTCTTAATCCCTCCACCTTTTTCACCCATCCCCCCCAATACCCCATCCATCTGGCAACTATAAAAATGTTCTTCGTATCTATAAATCTGTTTGTATTCTGCTTAATTATTTGTTTTTTAGATGCTACATATAAGTGACATCTTTTAGTATTTTTCTCTGTCTGACTTATTTCACTCAGCACAATACCCTCTAGATCCATCCATGTTGTTACAGATGGAAAGATTTCATTCTTTTTTGTGGCTAAGTCATATTCCATTGTATGTGTGCACCACTTCTTCTTTATCCATTTGTCTATTGATGGACCTTAGGTTGCTTCCATATCTTGGCTATTGTAAATAATGCTGTAATGAACATACAGATGCATGTCTTTTCAATTTAGTGTTTTGGGTTTCTTCAGATATACCCAGAAGTGGAATTGCTAGGTCCTTCTTTGTCGCTTATTATAGCTTTAGTTTTAAGGTCTGTTTTGTCTGGCATAAGTATTGCTACCCTAGCTTTTCTTTGTTGTTTGTTTCAATTTTTATGAAATGAATTTTTCCATCTCTTAAATCTGTGTGTGTCTTTAGATTGTCTTGCAAACAGAATATGTAAGGGTTTTCTTTGTTACCCATTCAGCCACCATGTATCTTTTGATTGGAGCATTTAACCCATTTGCATTTCATATAATTATTTATAGGTGTGTATTTATTGCCATTTTATTATTTATATTTTTGATCATTCCTTCTTCTTCTTAAAGAAGACTCATTAACACTTCTTGTAATACTGGTTTGGTGGTGATGAACTCTAGCTTTGTCTTGCCTGAGAGGCTCTTTATCTTTCCTTTGATTCTAAATGATAGCTTTGCTAGGTAGAATAATCTTGGTTGTACTTCTTTGCTTTTCATTACTCTGATTATTTCTTGCCAATCCATTCTGGCCTGCAAAGTTTCTGTTGAGAAATCAGCTAACAGTCTTATGGGAGCGCCTTCGTAGGTAACTAACAGCTTTTCTATTGTGGCTTTTAAGATTCTCTCTTTGCCTTTTACTTTCATCATTTTTATTACGATGTTTCTTGATGTGGGCCTCTTTGGGTTCATCTTGTTTGGAACTCTCTGTGCTTTTGGACTTCTATGTCTATTTCCTTCACCAGGTTATAGAAGTTTTCCAAAATTATTTTCTCAAATAGATTTTCAATTCCTTGCTCTTTCTCCTCTTCTTCCGACATCCACTTGATGCAAATGTTGGTATGCTTGAAGATTTCCTAGAGGCTCCTTATACTAACTTCATTTTTTGGAATTTTTTTCCTTTTTGCTATTCTGATTCGTTGTTTTATGCTTCCTTATCTTCCAGATCTCTGATCTGATTCTCAGATTCATCTATTCTTCTGTTGATTCCCTGAAAATTATTCTTCAGTTAGTGTATCCTTCATTTCTGACTGGTTGTTTTTTATGTTTTCTGTCTCCATTTATATGTTTCCTGTCTCTTTATTGAAGTGCTCACTGAGTTTCTCTACTCTTACCCTAAGTTCATTGAGCATCTTTATAGTCAGTGTTTGGAACTCTGCATCTGATAGATTGTTTGCCTCCATTTTGTTTAGTTCTTTTTCTGGAGTTTTGTCCTGTTCTTTCATTTCAGACATATTTGTGTCCTTTTTTTGGCAACTTCTCTGTATTTGTTTCTATATATTAGGTAGAGCTGCTATACCTCCCGGTTTTGGTAGAGTGACCTAATGTGGTAGGTGTCCTGTAGGACCCAGTGGCACAGCCTCCCTAGTCACCCAAGCTGAGTACTCCAGCATAGGCTGTATGCACCCTCCTCCTCCTGTTGTAGTTGAGCCTTGATTGCTGTTGGCATGCCAATGGGAGGGATCTACCTCTAGGCCAGTGAGTCACAAGGACCACAGTGGAGTATCTGCTATGCAGAGCCCAACCAAACAGAGCAGGACTAGCTTCAGCAGGGCTCTGGTGCTCACTGAGTCCATGCCTGGAAGGTATTACTTGTGGAAGTAGTTGGGTGGTGCTCTAGCATGGTTTAAAGCTGCCCATCAAGTGTGCTGGCTCTGGTCCCAGGAGGTACAGGCTAAGGTCAGCTACTGCCTGTGCTTTGCCCATAGCTACCTGGCATGAGCTACAGAATGATCTGCAGAAGGCATGAAGGTGTCTGGGAAAGGCCAAACTGCAAACTGAGGCCAGCTGCTGCTAGTGTCAGCCCCGGGGCCACTTAGCAAGAGGTAGGGGTCATGCCGAAGCCAGCTTCTGCTTGTTTGTGAGATTTTAGGAAAGTCCATTGTATGAGCCAAGACAGGATGTTTTTATATGGAAAAGTCACTGAAAATAGCTTTAGTGAGCCTGCAAGTTGGGTGGGGCAGGGTCTCAGGGAATGACCAGGGCGGAGCTAACAGTGATGGTCAGGTTGTTGGAGACTCAGATATGGTGCCTGCCTGCTCTGTGGGGGTTTGGCTCAGTGGGGATTTGGCTTAGCACAGGAACAATGGCTTCTGCCTACACTTCTGTTTGGGAGGAAGCTGCCCCTCCAGCCCTCACCTTGACGCCAGACACTTCAGTTCCTCCCTGTATGTCCCTGGTGCCTTTTAAGCAGCTGCCTCAGCGCTGGAGCTCAGAGGGAGTGAGTCCGAGTAAGTTTGTGTGTGGGTCCTTTAAGAGGAACACCTGGGACTTCAGCAGCCCTCCGTCTCACTCAGCCTCTATCCCTGATCGTTTTCACAGCCAGAAGTTACGGGGACTTCTCTTCCTGGCACTGGAACCCTGAGCTGGGGAGCCTGGTGTGGGGCTGGGACCCCTCACTTCTGGTTGGGGGACTGCTGCAGCCGTGATATCCCTTCCAATTTTTCTCCACCACACGTGGCTGTGGGACCAGCCCATTCCCTCTCTCCACCCCTCCTACCAGTCTCAGTGTGGTTTCTTCTTTATAGCCTTAGTTATAGACTTCTGTTCAGCTAGATCTCAGGGAGTTCTGAGTGATGGTGGTTCTATCGTTTGGTTGTAGTTTGGATGTGTTGTGAGGGGTTGTTCTAAGTGCTGCATTTACCCATCTGCCATCTTTACCAGAAGCCCTCTTCTCTTTATTCTTGTGATTCCTTGCTCTGCTGTTAAAAAAGGTGATTAGTGATGTTACTATTAATATATGTGGTATATCCTAGTGTGGTGCAAGTAAAAATTTTAATGGACAAAATGAATGGGTGACATGTTGCTAATTTCTCGATTTGAGTAGTTTAGACTAAAGGATTTCCTTTTTAACCAGGTTAATTTAGAATTTACTATTACTTAATAATTCAAAACAACAACAAAAATAGATCCTGTATGGGGTGGTGTCATGTCTATTTTTGATATATTGATATTTAACTTTTAGTTACCATTCAATTTTAATGCTGATTGGTATCTTGGTTTTTACAAGTTTCTTGGCGGCGGTGGGGGGTGGTTGGAGGAGAGGTGGTTATAGCATGGAGGGGGGCAAAAATAGGTTTACAGTTCATACAGAAAATAATACAATAAATGCATAGAATACAAGAATAAACTGTGCTTCCAGTACTCAGAATTGTAAACCTCATTTGCCCTACCCTGTATTAATATGCAGAATCTGGTTAAAAGGTTATTGTTTTTAGTAATAATAAACGGTGATACATTGTAAAGGCCACACCTAAGTGTAGCTTTTTTGGACTTGAATTCCATGGCTATTTGTGTTTTTGTTGCCATGGGTACAGTGCATTTACAAGACCCATGACTGGGTCTCAACAAAGTGTAGCTTCCCTGCAGCTAACCCTTGACTGAGTCCGAGTCGTTGGGTTTGTCTCCATTGCTGATAGCCTCTGAAGAGGGGGGCAGGGGAGGGGGTGAAGAGGGAGAAGGAACTATTCCGAATTTCCTTTCCTGCCTGTTGACGCCCTGTCACCCCCAAAGTGCTCTACAGAATTTCTAAAACAGTGAGCGTGCTTCCTGCACATTCAATAGCAGCTAATGGGATTATTCATAGTTAACAGTTATTAATAGTTAACAGTTACTGAGTCTTATTTTTTTAAGGAAATCTTGGGAACAAACATAGATCATTTTCTACACATTGTCTTCATGTACTTTCTTAAATTAAAACAAATTTTAGGAGTTTGGGGTGTTCCAGGTCTAATAATGTTTGCAATAATGTTTGCTTTACTTTTAAGTAAGCTTATTGCCCGTGAAATTTTCTTCCATCCATACTTTTATCCTTCAACTTCCTTTGTCTTTTGCTATCACATTTTAATGTGCTTTCATAAACCACCCTACTCCAATAAACATGTAATAGGTCCCAGTAAAAATCACACATAAGTCTACCTTCTCAGCATCCCTAGTCTCAGTACATTATTGTGACAGGCTCCCTGATTTTCTGCGGATGTGACTGTCAAGCACAAAGTATAATCCTTAGTGTACCGCCTGTCAGACTGACTAATTTTTATTCCTCTGAAACTCTTATATTATACCTGCTGCAGAAATTGCATTAACCTTTAATTGTTGGCTATTAGTAGGTTCCTCAGGACATCATTGTGAAAGTTGAACTTTAATCTTTTTATTGATCTGTCATTACTATAATACACATTTTATTAAAAATTACAATTGGGAACCTTTATTGTTTGAAGCCATTTTTTAAAATTTTATGCAGGGTGTCAGGTTTGTGGATAGATTTCCATATAAATAATCTGAAGAATTCCCAGATTTATTAGTGTGAACGTAATTTAAAAATTTAAAAACCAGAAGGCAGATTCCTTTAGTGAAATTTTAATTTTTTTCTAAATTCTAAATAAACATGAGGCATTGTTAAGTAGTTAATTTCCCTTAACAATGTTCCAAGTGGTTACAGAACCTGTGACATTATTGGTTGTTATATAAAGCCCCTAGGACCACCCACTTCCTCCTCCCCTCTTCCCATCTCTGATGAGAACCATAACAAGCCCATTAGCATGTGCAGCGTGATGTAATTCACAGGCTGTGCGCTGCTGGATCTGCTGAGAAGAGATTTTATTCGGAGGAAGAGCACTGTTTTGGCAACATCTGGGAGGGAGAAGGGAAGCCAGAAACACTTGGATAGCTCTGGGTTTTTTTTTTTTTTTTTTCCCTTTGTGTGTGTGCACTGGGATGACATTTGCTATGCAGGCATGTTTTCTCCCGCTGTATTTCTTGGCCTGGCCGAGTGCTGAGTTTAAAGACAGTATGTGATACTCCATGGAAGCTGTTTCTTCCGTGAAATCTTCCCACCTGCTCTGAAGACATGTTGTTGTCTCCCAAATTCTCCTTATCTACCATTCACGTACGTCTGACTGCCAAAGGATTGCTTCGAAACCTCCGACTTCCTTCAGGGTTCAGGAAAAGCACTGTTATCTTCCATACAGGTCTGTGTGGTGTGGGTGTCTGTTTAGTGTTGCACGGGGGGACGTCTTGATTAACTTGCAGATGTTCTCAGGAATTTGCTAAGTGGATAAGTGGGGAAAGAAAGCTCTGTTAGAGACGTAAGTTTAATTGTTAAAAAACAAATAAGCAGTTTCTGTTGTTTCAACACATGAGTAGATGGTACTTTACTGTTTGCAAGCGGATGTGTGCTGGTTTGTTTATGGGAAGCAGAATTGTCGCCTTGACTCTCTCCAGCTTTTTCCTCTGATGCCAGCCAAATCTGTGAAAATCAACACCTGTTAAATTACACTGTACTTCATAGGATTTTGGAAATAGGACGCAGGTACATTAAGAAGAATATTCTTCTTTCTCTTAAAGGACGAGGTGAAATGAGAGGGCTTCCCTATAGTTTTTCATTATGTAATTTCTCACTGAGATTATGTTGGTAGTTTAATAGACTAAAAGATTTCCATATTCTAAACATTTCTGAAATAAAACACCCGGGGAGTTGTGGAGAGGTGATAAGTGAACCACAAATCAAGTTTTCCGAGCCTCATAGTGAAAATGCTTGCAATTACAAAAGACCGCCTCTGATGTGTCTGCTTGGATCTGCTTTTTATGTTCTGTGCCCAAGATAGAAATAAATGCAGTGTGTATTTTAGGCGAATGTAAACCTGCGTGTCTCTTTGAGGGGGGGTCTGTCGCCTCACATTGCTGTCTCTTGTTCTAGATGATAATTGCAACTCTGGCAAATTAAGTCGATTTTATGCTCTGAAAACTAAGGTGCTGTTCTGTCTGATTTTGGCTAGTTAGTGTCGACTGTAGCAGGATTGCTTGGGCGTGGAAATGGAAGATTTTTGTCTCGGTTCATATGCATGTCAGCCCTCATGTGTCTTGTTTTTCATCCCTGTCCCTGGAGATTTTTTTCAGCCGACTGTTAGTGGTTTCCCAGAGGAATCTTCCTCCTCTGTGGGATGGTTCTCATTTTTCCCAGCCCCTCTTCCTCATGTTTCATAACTCCCCTTGACCTGTCCCTTGAGTCAGCCAGCCTGTCCCTTGAGTCAGCCAGCCTGTCCCCCGAGGCCCGTCTGTGCTGACCGCCACAGGTAAGTGAGGTAAGTCAGGAGGTAAACAGTGGCTGTTTGTTCCTCCCAGACTAAATGTCACTTCCGTCTTTTCAACCTTAGAAAACAACAGGGTGAAAAAATAAAAAACAGAAGGGTGCCTGCATTGATAATGATGTGTATGATCTAAAATAGCACCAAAAGCTTTTAATGTTAACTTGGGGGGAAAAATCCATTCTCCAAGTTAAAAGGAAAATCAGACAGGACAGAAGGTTGTACGATTCCAAGTGAGCCCCTTTCCCCCAAGCCCCTCCTCTCCCCAGGAGACAGCCCCTCTCATGGGTGCGTTGTAGCTTCCTGGTAATTGATCACATGAAAGCCTTTGTCAGTCTTTTCTATCGTTTTTTCATGATACAGCAATGGAAGCCTGCTGTATATACTCCTCCATCGCTTGCTTTTTAGAGTGACTGTATCTCACGTTTTCACGTTAACACGTATTTATCTAACTCATTCTTTTTAATGGTCACGTAACATCCCATTGTCGGGCAAGCCACGATTTGTCTAACCTGCCTTCTGTTAGTGAACATTTTAGGTTGTAGCAGATAGCTTTCCAGAGCAGCTTAAGCAGAAGAGACAAGTCTTTTGTTACCAGAGTTTGACTGATAGGGATAATGTAGCTGCATTTTATTTTCTGAGTTTATATAAAAATATTTTGAAACATTCATTTGAGTGCAGCCATGATTTTTAGAGCTAGCGTGCACTTACAGGGGATCTGGCTTATCTTATTTTATACCAAGAAGCCTGCGGCCCAGAGAAGTGAACTAGTGTGTCCAAGGATACAGAGTCTGTGGCAGAGATGGAACTAAAACCTGGGACCTCCGTTTAGAATTTCTGGCTTGGAGATTTTCCTGGCTATGAATTTTGCTATAATTCTTCTTTTTTTTAATGAAGATTTTATTTGTTTAGTTTTAGAGAGGGGGAGGGAGAAAGAGAGGGACAGAAACATCAGTATGTGGTTGTCTCTCACACGCCCCCTACTGGAAACCTGGCCTCCAACCCAAGCATGTGCCCGGACTGGGAATCGAACTGGTGACCATTGGTTTGCAGGCCAGCACTCAGTGCGCTGAGCCGCACCACCTGGGGCAAATTTTGCTATAATTCTGTGAGGTCCAGTGAACAGCAGTGGTGAAAAGAGAGTTTTGTGCGTGGAGAGTATTTTAAAATTATGTTAAGCATATAATTCTACTTACCCCCGGTAAGAATCTTTTGTGAGCTTAGGCGCATTACATAACTTTAAGGTCTGAGAAATCTTCCACCAGCACGGACAGTGAGCCATTGCCTTTACTCTTACCCATGTGGCTGCGAGCTGTAGCTCGTGTTTGCATTCTTACGAAAGGAAGTTGTGTTGCTTCCGTGGTGGCCGTGGTCTTGACCTGGATTCCAAGTTGGGGTTCTATCCTTAGTTCTGCTAGTAACTAAGTGAGTGACCTTGATCGGCTCACCAGACAGGGCTGTAACAAACAGGAATACAATGAGATGATTTCTGCAGCCCCCGGAACCCGGGATGCTGTGAATCTTCTGGCTTTTGGGTTAAAAACCCCAGGATGTCTTACCCCCGAAAACTCATATGATCTCAACTAATTCTTTTCTTCTCTCTCACACTACTCCCGGTTCATTGATTTCTCTTCCTGGCGCTGTGTGTTCCCCTTATCCCATCATCAGATCTCTATCATTGTTCTTCCTCATTTATCCAGAGCTGATTGGTTGCAAGAATCTAAGACTCTGTCCTATGAAATGACTGTTTGTTTTTACCCTCTGCCATTTCTCTAGTTCAGGCCTTACTATTAGGCCGAAGCATTTGAGTTTACTCTTTTTACGAGTTTAAAAAAAAAGGTCAAATATTGACAGTTTCATATCACCTAACTTAATACTTTAGGCTATTTGAAGGATTTTATCTCTTTGGTCTTTGGCGCCAGCCTTTCCTCTGCTTCTAAACTGTCTTTCGCATTGCAGGATTCATTCACTCATTCTGTAAATAAATATTTATTAGACATGTACTGGGTGTCAGGTACAATGCTAGATGCTGAAAATGTAGCCAGGACTAAGTCACACGTGGCCCTGGCCGTCTGCACACAGCCCACAATTTAACGGAAGGAGGCAGGCTTACCACATGGAGTCATCACGACAGGGCGTGGACGAGGCGCCTGGGCAGCTTCTAGCAGGTGAGGCCAACTTCATCCAGGTTGCCCAGAACAAGTGCCATTTAACCTGGGGCCTCAGGATATGTGTGGAATCAGCCAAGAAACAAAAAAGTGTTCCAGGCAGAGAAAACAGTGTGTGCAAGCCTGGCGGGGAGGGCTCAGATGGCTCCTTCAAGGAAAGAAAGGAGCTTTAGTATGTCTGGGCCTCGATTGTGGGGAGACAGGCACTAGCAGTAAGGAAGGGGCTCTAGGGACCCCGGACAGAACAGGCTCTTTCCCTGAGCCCTTCCATTGGGCACTGGACACCGGGCACTGGGAGTGTTCATTCGTTATTACTGCATGGCGCCTGTTGACAGAGTGTGTTGTTGGATCCAAGATGTAACCTTCTCTGTAAACAGGGGTGAGAAAAGAAAGAGTGGATTTGTCAGAGCTCTGGGCCACGTGGCGGGATGTCAGGCATGGTCGACGATCTCGGCATCAGGGAAATGCTGTCGTCTTCCACCAGGTTCAGGGGCAACGGCTCCGACTTGCCAAAGTGTTCGGCCCGGCCTGCTTCAGAATTTTGCCTCAACAGATGCGTTCCTGTTTTAGCATGAGTTAATGAAGGAAAAAGAACCTTCCAAGTAGAAATATCTTTTGCGACCAGTTTTACTAGGGTTCAGTTTTTCTATGAAACTGGAGACAGCTATATGAATTGTTCTGAGAAGTGCCACTTTGAATCTTCAAGAATGAATGCTCTCTTTGATTCAAGTGAAGGCAACTGCACCAAAAGTTAGAGTTCTTTTTGCTGAGCTAGCGACAGTAAAAGCAATTATTAGAGCAAACGGAGGGATGTATATACATATACAGGGTGAGGCCCAAATAATGCCCCTGTTTTAGTGCAAAATCGTAAGTGTGTGGTTCTGTAACATAACAATAGCACACTCAAGCACAACGTATGACATTTTAGGGAAAATGTTCAAATTAAAACTATTGATTATTACACCCATATTATTACCCTACCAGCCACACTCAAGCGGGTGCTAACTTCCGCCGAACCCTGTCTGTTGAAGGGCAGGAGAACTATTATTAACAGAACAAAATATTTTCATTTTCTTAAAGCTGTACTGAAGAGAATTATTTCAACTGGATATACAGAGACTGTAAGAGTGAGGCAGAGCATAACTAGGTTTGTTTAATTAGAATGAGAGTCACCCAATTATATTCCTGTTTGGTATTCATTTTTGAGACTGTCCAGTAGAACTGCTTTTAGCTGCAGCGTGTCAAGACGACTGGGAAGGAGCCTGTTTGCCTGAAAAGGCAGCGCCGATGTTGTTCGGTGGCTCGGTGGCGGCAGGACCACCATCCCAGCTGTTCTCTCAGCACCTTCCTCTTGCTGTTGCCTGGTGATCTCACAATGGCAGCTCCAGGCAGGAAAGAAAGAGAAGTAGGGAAGGGGCGGTGCCAAACCAGTAAAGCTTACATCTCATTGGCTGAACCTCAGTCACATGGCTGTCTCTACTCACAAGGGGGTCTGGGACATTGAGTGTTTGACTTCTCCAGTCTCAGTGCACACAGGTACAAGAGGGGGTATGGCCTTATTCATAGCTGATATGAGCTGCTTATAAATAAGGGGACTGCATCATTGAGCAGTTTGAATCTTGCAATGGACCTTGTTGTTTTTTCTCTTTTATGATATGAAAGCTTTTTGGATAATGATTACCTAACTTGTAATTGTCAACTAAATGCCTTCAAGTCATTTTGTTGTTTGGACATAGAGATTGATGTTTGATTTTTATTTCTTCAATGAATTTTCAGTTATAAAATAATTGAAGGTTCTCAATCTTACATTGAGAAAGAAGGTTCTAAACTTTAGACATGGCTTTTATGTACTTAAGATGTGTTAACAAAAGATTGATGTTTATTAGTAGTATATTTGTAGTGGTTATCCTATTCCTACATTGTTAAGGTTTATACAAATTTAAACTAATAATTGATGACATGAATATATATTTTTTAATTTCTTGGTGGGATTATACAGGTTACTATGGGTTCATTGTTCATAGATGCAGCTAGAAAGTGTGTGTTCAGAGTGTGTGTTAGGGCCAGTATTCAGCACAATGGGAAATAAAGAGCTGACGTGGCAGACGATTAAATTTGGGAAGTGCGGTGGAGCAGGTGAGTCTGGAATAGACTCTCTTGGGAGAACAAAGAGCAGCGTGAGAGCATGTCATAACGCCTTCCTCACCCTGTCCCACACATTCCCCTGTCTCTGCCCTCGCCTTCTCACGTGCTGATCTACTCCTCTCAGTGTGATTCCTTGCTGGGAACTCGTGACTCACCCCGGGTTCCCTTGATCCAGCCGGTCACTAATCCTCCTGTTCTGCCGCATAAACACAGTCGTGTGTTCCTGCCTGCTCTCACTACCCCTGACCCAGCAGTTTCTCAGGCTGGGCTGCCCTCCTGATTTACCCCCGCAGACCTGCTCCCAGGGCGCCTCCAAGCTCCTGCGCAGCATTGTTCTGTGCCTCCGACAAGTGGAACCTTGAACGGCACGCACGTTTTTGCCCCCACGTAAGCTTCCAGCCAGTTCATCTCCTGTAACTTAGGGAGAGCTGACTTCGCTGTCCGCTCTGGCCCCCTCTCCGTACCTCTCTGTGTCTTTGCATTTGCCAGCCTTTTCAGCTTCTCTGTCTGCCGAGGGTGCAAATGCGCACCTGTGTCTGTAGGATCCTTTCTTGACAACCCCAGGTCTAGGTGTTTCTCCATGCGAAGTCTCACCACACTGTATACATAATTCTGTTATCAAATCATCAAGTCCTATTGCCATTGTTGATGGTGTATTTCCATCTCTGCTACAGAGAGGTCCCTTAGAAGCAAAGGCCACTTTGCTTAGGAAGACTTCAGTGGACGCTTACTGGATGAACAGTAGTCACTTGGGTGATCACTTCCTAATTGAATACTCCCTCTTATTAGAATACAGATTTCCCCATAGTTTGCATTTCAATGCTGTGTTTTCATGGACTATCCCAGGGTAAACACCCATCACCAAAGGCTGAGGAACCACTGACTGAAAGAACCTGTATAGAGATGGGTGTTTCTATAAAGGCTTTGAGACCTATAGGTTCAGATTAAGGCAGAAAGAAGGGAATCAGTTATCTGTTTAGGGTACAGGTAGAAATTTAGAGAACCCTCACCAGCCCCTTAGTTCATCACCTACGTTTTATTAACCCACAGCATCAGTTTTCAATGCAGTACCCAGTATAGAAAGCACAGATGACCTAATGTCTCACCTACATTCAGCAGGTGGATGGAACAGGAAGAGATTAACACTAGGGAAAATAGTTCAGCAGAGAACCATGGTGTCTTCTTGCATCCCCGTGTACCACCAGCCTGTTCCACATGCCTCCCCTGTCCCCCAGGACACCAGGGCATTTGGTGAGTAAATGAGTAGGTCAGTGAGTATACAAAAAGCTAGGCAACATTGCTACTACAGGCCATGTTCAGGTCTGGGTTCATGCAAGGCACTCTCGTGGTAGGTCTTGTCTCTAACTCCATGTTAATTTTGAGAAATCCTGGAGAGTTCAGTAAATGGCTTGTTTGGCCTTAGGATGGATGTGTCCTCAGCAGCTAGAATGTGATGATGGCTAGTCCATGTCTCTCAAAAATGATGTTGAGCCTTGAGATGGAGATCTATATGCTCGAGTAGCTTAAACCTGAAAAATTGGTCTGTTTCTCATTATCTACTATGGTAAGATGATAAATAAGTTCATTAGGTTAGTTTTAAATTTCATTAAATTGCATTTTCTGAGTAGAAAGAACAAAGAGAGCAAACAGTGTTATCTAACTGTTTTCCACATAAGCACATGTCTTTGATTTAACACTTTTGTCTTCCTGATTTTCAATTCCATTAGAATGAATCCTGGGGAGGCCAAGTCAGACGCCATGGTGGTAATTATCTTGTTGAATGACATCTGAACCTATGTAGCAGTTACCATTTAATTTAAAGGCTTCTGATTAAATCGATTCTTTGAAATCAGAACATATCCTGTTACTAGGCGGAATAAACACAACATCTTATGCTTTTAAATACAGCTGCGTTATTCAAGTGGTACTATGTTAATAAATGGAATGTAAGGGCCAAGCTTGGTTCACGTTATGCTCATGTCCTATAAATAATGAGTCCGGTGGGGTTTAAGGGAAACTGCTGTGTTTTGGTATTACAGAATACCCTGTTTTTGAGTGCTGGGGCTTTGTGTATCGCTGGAGATTTTTGCATCATCTCTGATCTTCAGCTGAGCCAGGCGAGAGGAGGGTGGGAAGTCTGCTCAAATTGGGTTATCTGCCACCACGTGCTACAATTTTGTCCGCAGGGAGCACAGTATATGGAGTGGGAGATTGAGGTCACAACTTGCTGGTCCAGCTCTGGGCAGAGCACGGTCTGTTAGCTTATTGGCTCTTTTGTTAAAATTTGAAGACATGTACTCTGAGAAGAATAATGTAAATGTTTTCTTTTCTCCTTAAGTGTAGATCTAGTCTGTGTTTTCACATGCAACACAATGCGTGTTGTTTAGATTCCTGTCTAGGTTCCCCAAGGAAGAAACATGGATTGACTATGTTTTCTCCATGGCTAAGTGTTAAACAAAGATCTTTAAATGCTCAGAATTCATTTTAACAACCTTTAAAAAATACTATTACTTTTTCGTTTTGAATGGGTAATATTTACCCCATGCTTAAAAAGTATAAAAAATGTGCCCTGGCTGCTGTGGCTCAGTGGATTGAGTGCTGGCCTGCGAACCAAAGGGTCGCTAATTCAATTCCCAGTCAGGGCACATGCCAGGGTTGTGGGCCAGGTCCCCAGTAGGGGGCGAATGAGAGGCAACCACACATTGATGTTTCTCTCCCTTTCTCCCTTCCTTCCCCTCTATCTAAAAATAAATAAATAATTTTTTAAAAATGCATTAGAATACCTTGTATGTGTCTGGTTCCTGTTCCCTCCTCTGGGAAATTAAACATTGTTAGTACTTTTATATCTATTATATAATAATTTTGTTATGCATTTATAAGCAAAAAAAGAAAATGTGGTCTTATATTCCCATTTTTATACAATAGGGCGTAGTATCTACATTGTTCTCTAGTAAGTTTTTTTTTCATTAACCACAGAGAGCTTCTTAGTGCTGCATTACAGCTCTGGTTCCAGTATGTACATGTACTGTAGTTTGTTTAACCCGTCCTGCACTCACGGGCATTCAGGTCGTTTCTTTGATCTTTTCTTCGTAAACAAGTGTGCGATGAAAACCCCTCTACGGATGCCATTACTCCCACGCAGTATTAATACTAGGATAAATTCTGGCTTCCCAGCTATGAATTCAGTAGTTTGTGCTGGGGTGTGTTAGACAAGGCTTCTCACAAAGCTTTTATGTTTTCAAACATCAATTTGAGTCAGTGAAACTAGGCAGAGAGACACGACTAGAATGGTTTTAAATGTTTGGGTGAGATTCTCGGGTAGCGTTTAAACTGCATCACGACGCACAGACCTGATGATTTTTATCACCTCCTGAGGCAGAGCAGCGTTTGTGTCCTAGGTGTGATGTCTTGGTTTCTGTGGCTGGACACTAGGGGCTGCCGCTGAGAAGTGGGCTTCCTTCTCTTGAAATTCCAGTCCTCAGGCCTCGCAGAAAGCCTGCAAGAAAAAGAGGCTGGTATGTGGACAGCTTGGGTTTCGCTGGAGCAGTCTCTTTCCCTCCCCTGTTTCTCTGGGTAGCTGGGGTTGACACCCCGACCCTTAACTACATCTGAAGTTGGACCAGCCGCCAGGCAAAGCACAAATGGAGAAGCCACTAAGGGGCCAGGACCCTCGTGTGACTGAAACGCAGGCACACGTGGACAGTTGATGTTTTCCAGAGTGTACCTTGTAAAAAATGACTCAGGCTCATTCTAGAGTGATTTTAGTAACATTCTTAATACAGTTTGGGGCCCTAGAAAATTATCTAAGTGTTCAAAGAATATACATGCCCTGACATATTTAACAGTTTCAAAATATGGAAATGGGACTTCTATAAGCACAAATGCCATTTTGTTACCCGAAGCTAAAGCAACTAAGATGTAATAAAGGAAGGGCACCGGGGCCAGTCTCCCTTGAGGACCTAAGCCGCCTGAGTCCTCGGCAACAAGCTAGGGAACAGCGCACACTGTCGCACTGCTACAGCCGGGAAAACCAGCTGCTCTCAGGAATCTGAAGCCGCTGTGGCATAAGAAAAGCCTTTAACAACATTTATTGAATTACAGTCAGTGAAAAAATCATAATAGATTGGATAACCTGATAAGGAGTCTGCAAACCCAACTCAATTTTAAACTCTTAAAAAAGATATTGACAGATTCATAACATGATGTAAATACATGATTTATTTTTTAGATTTTATTTATTTTTAGAGAGAGGGGAGGGAGAAAGAGGGAGAGAAACATCAATGTGTGGTTGTCTCTCACATGCTCCCTACTGGGGACCTGGCCTGCAACCCAGGCATGTGCCCTGACTGGGAATTGAACCTGCGAACCTTTAGTCCGCAGGCTGGTACTCAGTCCACTGAGCCACAGCAGCCAGGGCTAAATATGTGATTTTAAAATATACTTTATGTCCACTGAGAAACTAGGAATTGAGCCAGACACTATTACTAGCAATACTTTCAGTAGAGTTGTAAGTTAAATTTTTAAAAACCTTGATAATACAGTGAAAAAATATTAGCTCACCAAGGAGCCAAATGTAAATACTTAACTATGGCCTGACTTTGGTATAAGACATAATTTGAAGGGAAACATAGAGTGTGGTGCTATAAAGATAGTACCTGTATTCTAACCTGAGTGAGGTTAACATGTTAATTTACATTTCATTCAATATATGATATGTTCTTATGAAATAACTTATTAGACCATACTGCTGACTCTTAAAATTCATCTGAACAACTAAGTAGATAAGAATATTACAGAATGTTTTCTCCCAGAATGTTAATATGAAAGATTTACTGCTCAGAGTTTGTAAATAATTATAACCTAATAGTTTTAAAACTGTGATATTGTGTTAAATTATAAAATTGATTAGCGTATAAATTCTAGAAAGAAAATGAAACATTGTTAAGGATTCAAGAAATGAACTGAAAGCAATGTATCAATAAACTAATGAATATTTCAGTAAGTATTGGTAGGATATATGGCAATGATCATCAATCAGAAGAATGAACTTATATTTACATATACTGCAGTAAATTCTAGATGGTCAGTTAAAAATGTTTATTGCTCTTCTGTTTGTATAAAATAGATACAATACTGTATAAAACATAGATGTTTATATGTAGGTTTATTGAAATGAAGAGTTCTCAGTTAATGGGCTTGAATGTATTGAAGTAGCATTATATCAAGATTATTGCATACTTATCTAGTTTTAGTTACAAAATAGACCTTTCCCCCATCTCCACTTTCCAAAAGGCATGGGCACAGGGGACATTTGGCTTCAGAGGCCTAGATTCTGACTTTGAACCTGTCCCATAGATGCTGTCCACACCTGGGCAAGGCCCTTCACATCCTTGAATGTCCCCTTCCCTATCAAAAGTGACTGGGCGGATCAAAAGAGAGCACAGTGAGACACTCTATGAACAGTAGAACACTGTATATTATTGTTGTATGTACAGGAAAAAATAATTTCTAAAAACATTTTAGGAAATGAGAAAGTAAAGGAATACTAAGCGCAGATATGTGGACATATTATAAAATATTTAGATTCTTTTTCATTAACACAGTGACTCGATAAAGTTATTCTTCTTTCAGGACTTCAGTATTATGACTGTTACTTTCTCCATCTGCTGGGGAATTGGCAATTATGGACAGACAACTATTAATGATTGCTAATAAAGAACAACAGATAAACACGTACTGCCTCTTTTCAAGTAATTTTAAAACACAGTAGATATTTTAATCTTTTTAGAACGGAGGATTATGAAGCATTAATACCAATACGAGTTAACCATGGAAAGCAACCATAGAAAATGAAAGTCCTTTTTCTGTTTTTAACTTAAAAAGTATATTGAGCATATTTTGCCATTGGTTCTTGGAACATGAAAACTGAGGTTTCTTTGTTTATTTTCCTTCAAGAAATCACTGTGATTTTCCTTCCCCTCAAAAGTTGGAGAAAGTAAGTACTGTTGATAAGACTGTCTTAGGTCTGTTCGTTGCCACAGAGTCGGCCTCCACAGGGAATGCCCACAAGGAAAGGTGGGGTTCCCTTTTAGTTTCTTGTAGCTTTTTATTTTTCAGATGGAGATTTGTTTTGATTATTTGCCCTGCTTATTTCAAGAAGCTAAGCAGCTTGCTTCCTGTTTTCCCAATTCTGTTTGATATTTAAACGGACTGAGACATTTGGTCCGGCTCCAAAATGGAACAGTTTCTCATTTAAAACAGAGCAATTCAAGTGACTAATTAACTTGGCACGGAGCCTCAGATGGCTGAGAGCATTAGCATGTGCTTTTAAAAATATTTCAGTCATTATTACTACTTGCAAGGGAAAAAACCAGCAAAGCTTGTGTTCAGTAGGAAACGGAACAGTGTCGTCAAGAGTGTAGGGCTCTTGACCATGAACTCAAAGATGAGGGACAACATGTGAGTAGGTTTTACGTACACGATGATTTATTAGATTTAGGGAATGTCTTGTCTGCAGCGTAAATCTTTGTAATGACCAGGCCGTCAGCAAGGAAAGGATGGGTAGTTGGTAAAACATGTGTGGGGGGAGGGAAAGGCATGTAAAGTCCAATAATCTGTGGTTTTCTTCTTTCAGCATATGTGACCAGAATATAGAGTTAGAGGAATTATGACAGTCGGGTTTCTGTTCTAATTTACCTAGAAAATTAGAAGCTATGAAACCAACATTATTTTGTGTACAGTTTTCCTATTTCTGGATTGCTAAACTTCTTTTGTGGAGATAATTCTCTGCACCGTAGAAATCTTTTAAGGTCAGAAGTAAAGCTGTCATCTGTGTTTCTGAATTCCAAACTTCCAGATATCTGATTACTTCCAGTTCTCATTCATATGCTTTCCTTATGTAAACATAAACACATTTCTGTGGCTTCTCTGGTTGTATTTGAATGCATATGGTGATTATTATAAGAATCGAAATCATATAGTTTACCATCTATTATTAATTCCTTTTGCAGTTGAAAACGGCAGACAGAAGACTCCCAGAAGCTTATGCATCCAAACGCAGACGTCTCCCGATGCGCTGTCCTCTGAGAAAGCGCTTGAGTTGGCCCAGTGTAAAACAAAATGTGAAAGCCAGAGTAGATTTATCCTGCACCTGAAGCAGCTTGTTTCCTGCGGTAACACCAGGTTTGAAGCCTTGGCGGTCTTGATTCAGCACCTACTGTCGGAGGTAAGGTTGTGTACCCCCCAGTAGTCTGCCTCACTGAGGCGGGGGCCAGAGACGGGGTGGGGGCGGTAGTTTCCTGAATGTCTTTATGTTGACGATTGGTAAAATCATATAATCCATCCAGTTATGCTTTTGCAACTCCCTTGATACCTGAGTGACTCTCTAGAAATCTGGGATGAAAACATTTCCGGTAGGAACTTCTCTAGGTAGAGTCTCTTAGACCAACAAGAGTTAGGAGACATTTTTTTGCCAGTGATACCTCTCAGCCCTCCAGCCTATACTAACATTAACATTTTTTCACTTCATTTTTGTCTAACTCTGTGTGGCTTTCCCGATCACACTTAGTTTAACGCTTTTAAAAGTGAGGTTGGTTATATAATATTTATAGGTCAAAGAACACTGTCACGCTAACTCCCAGGATTGGTTTGGAAACTCGGAAGAATTTCTATCCATTCCTAAAATAGTTTTGTGGTACAACAAATGCAAAACAGATTTCCTTTGCTTACTTACTACCCGACCCCCACTCCCAGCACCCCCACCCCGCCCATATGCTACAGGGATGTCAGTTCAGGAACTACTTACAATTCAGTGAGAAAACCAAGTTTCTATGAACATGTGCTTCTGGCATAGCAACAAATGCTGCTATCTAAGGGGAAACGCTGTGGTGTGAGTATAACGAGCTCTTTAGATATTTTTAAGTCACGGTTTTAAAGATAGGTATGCATGACATCGCAAGAAAAAAACAGGTCCATTTGCTTGTTCTGTAGTTTAGTTCAATCCCACAAACCTCTATTTATTTCCTGCCGAGGCCTCTGTGATGTGCTTGTCTGTGTAGGGACCAGGGGCCAGGGGAGAGAGAGGCGAATGAGGCTTGGTTTGTGCCTTTGACGGGCTACCAAGCTGGTAGACAGTGTGGATGAATATTTGATGAACATTCTACAGCTTTGTCTAAATATATTTTTTTGAGAGGGAGATATTTACCTAGTTTTTAAACTATAGTAGTAAACAGTATTTTTGTTTTTCCTTAATATGCAAGAAAAGAATTCTAGAGTTTGTTTATACAACCAAGTGAAACCACATAATATCTAGTTGAGGGAACAATTGTTTGTCTTTTTGGTTGTAAACCAATTATTCATTTTATTATATCTAGCCTCACAACCCCATGTTTGACTCTTTCCACATTAAATCAGTCACCAGGTTCTGCGACCTCCCAGCCCACAGCGTTTCTCCCGCTCATCCCTGCTTTTCTTTTCCTACCGATGCCAGCCTTGTTCAGACGCTGCATAACTGTCCCCTAGGTTACAAGGATGACTTCTTAACCGGTCTGCAGGCTTGCACTCTTCCCTTTAACCCACCCAAGCACTGCTAAGAGATTCATCTCTCCAGAGAATTCCGCTCTGTGGTCTGAACCGTCTGTGGCTCTTCCTTGTCCGCAGCTGGTCTGTGCCCCGCAGCAGCCGCCAGCCCTCTGGCGCTCCTGAGCACTCGCAGTGAAGTCAGGCTGAACCCAGGTCTGCGGGGAATATAAAAGGCACACGGATTTTGAAGACTTAGAATGGGGGAAAAAAGAATGTAAACTATCTCGTTAATAATTTTCTATTTACTATAAGTTGAAGTGATACTATTTTGGATATGCTAGGTTAAATACAATGTCTTATTAATATTAGTCTTTTAAATTTCTTGAAGACTGTGTCTACTAGGAAATAAAAATTACATGCATGGCTCACATAATGTTTCTTTTGAAAGACTCTGGTATATTACTGGGAATGTGAGACTCTAGTTTGGCACCAACTGCCCTTTTTAACCTTACCCTCACTGCTCGATGTTCCAGCTATATAGTTAGGGAAGGAGAGGAGAAGCAAGGGGGATTTAACATGTATTGAGTATTTACTAAGTAGCAGGCACTCTTACTTATTAAATCTTCTCCAAAATCATACATTGGAATTTATAAATAAGAAAATTGAGGCATAGAACTGTTACGAAACTTGACTATCAATAGACAGCTAGTAAGAGGAGAATCGGGACTTGAACCCAGGTCTCGGACTCAAGATCCCCTATGAACTTCCTGTCCTTTGTTCAGATACCATTACTGGACTACTGCCTTTCCCGCCAACACGTAAATGTTCAGATCTTTCTCATAGTAGCATCCCCTCACCACCTGCATTTAAGTTGCATTCTGTTTGGCAGATTCATCGGATAGACAGACTTCCAAGGTGAAACAAGCCAATGCGATAGATCAGGCAGTCCTTCCTCCCATGCCCTGCAGGGTGCAGAGGTTCAGGTGTGGGTGTGAGATGAGAGGCAGGAGTCACCTCTTCCTCCAGCTGTGTTCTCAGTCCCTACACACCTCATGGGCACGAGCCTTCCACACTGTGTGATCCTCGTGTCATACTCTCTTCCCGTATGACCTGGCCCTAAGCACAAGCCACAGACACTTTATCAGGTGCTCAGTTGGAGGAGCTCCCTTAGTTCCCACACTAAGGGAGAAACCTCACAGGGCAGGATGTACTGAGAGATGCTCTGTCAGTCACAGCGGAGCTAATTCTTAATGAGCTTCAGGGATGCTTTTACTGTATGTGAATTTCATCTTGTTCCTAGTTTAGGTCCTGATGCCCATGTCATGTGACTCCTTTGAATTTCTAAAAGTTCTGCTCAAAATTGCCCCTTGCATGAAGATGTTCCCAGTCCTTCTAGCTCTATGTTCTGTGTGCTGTCTGGGTTCCAGACGCACTTAGATTTCTTCTGCTCCTACTTTATATTGTAGGTAAGCAGTTAGCACTTGTTTCTGCTTTTTAAGATGGAAGCTCACTGAGAGCAGGATATGGGCTTGGCTCTTTCTGGGGAAACCCCTCGGCAGCTGTGGCTGTGCCTTACACGTAAAACACATACAGTGAATACTCGAAGGAATGAATGGGTAGAGAGGATGGAACCCCAGATGTGAGCTGAACATATAGTCTTTATGTGAGTGTTCTTTGCTAGCTTTTTATAATCAATCAGCAAATATTTACTCATTACCTAATGTGTACAGGGCACTGTTATATAACAGTTGGAAAGGAAAGACACATAACCAAGGGAAAAGTTAAGTAATTTCCTCAGAACGATTTTCTCTTAACCCTCCATTACAGCAGTGATTGATTGATATCGATTTTGTAGATGTAGATTGACCTGTATATACATATATATCTTGTTTTTGCTAACTTTGTCTAAGTGGTTTTGGAACTATATATTATGGGTAAATGTGGTTAATTATAAGGAATACTGGAACATTAACTTATCCTTTTGTTACAAATCTATTTAATAACCACTTTAGTGGCAGACAAAATTCATTACATACTAGAAGGTCTCATAAATGTCTCATGAACCTGGAAACTAATACCACACTTTCTATTTCTCAAAGAACATAGTGTGGTTTTAGCTCTAATTCTTGCTTCATGTTTGCATAGTTGTCCAGCCTTCCACACAGACTGCCACAGTGTGGGACAGTGTTGGTGGCAATCCCAGTTTCTTTTTAAGGGTCTACAGATGAGATCCTAGGTAGGCCTGAACAGGTTCGAGGCCAGCCCCCAACCTCTGACTGGCTACCAGTGTGCCTCCAGTTCTCCTGTTTGCAGGAGGAATCTACCCTGAAGGAGCACCTAGACAAAGGTGAATCTCGAATGACACTAGCAGTCTACTCCAAGTAAAGTAGTCTCAGAACAATAACAAAAGTGGGCACAGTCTGTCACGTGGGCCTGGGGAGGAGGTCCGATGTCGCCCACGCCTCAGCCGCCTGACATGGCTCCTTCCTGCCACCTCCGGTGCTGCTCGCTCTCAACAGCCAGCAAACCCAGGCCCGCTGGTGGGACGGCGGCCAGGGACTAAGTGCTTATGTCCCAGGGAGTCCTAATTAAATTATGGTGAATTCATTTTTTTTTCTTGGAGCACTTCATATATTTAATGTATGAGTATAAAAGCATTTTTCTGTCTAGAGTCCCACCTCCCTCTTTTTTTCACAGTGTGTGACATTCTGCATAATTACATGTTACAAAGAGAATTAAATAAACTTGTTCTCTGGACTAAAAAGAGTTTATTATCTAAGATAGATGCACTGATGTGGGAGCAGATGAATGAAAAGAAATAGGCAATCAGTATCTAAGTGAAAAAACACATTTTATCATCTGTCAGTAAAGGGTAAGTATGTTAAAGGGCAAGGTACCAGGGAGAGTTGGGCCAAAACCAACAGTACATACCTGTCAGGCACTGTGGTCAGCATATCACGTAGAATCGTATCGAAAGCCCTTGGTTCTTCCAGGATCCTGTACTGCTTCCCCTCAGATGAGGTCATCTTCTTTGAGATATGATGAGAGAACTGAGCCTGGATCTACCTAGATCCCAAGCTTCTCAACGGCAGGGACTGTGTCTTAAACGTCTCTCCTGTTTTCCCCAGCATTTGGAATGGTGCTTTGGTGAATTGGTCATGAGTAATAGTTTCCCAACCAACTCAGAATGATAGATGTCCTGCGTAGGCATCTGGGGAAGGGGGATGGTGTCTGTGATCGACAGTCAGCATTCCCCAGAGGTTTATACGGTGGGTCAGGTAAAGCGGACCAGGCGTCCCAGAGTGGGCAGGTGGGACATGCATGGTGGGCATGACTTGGACAGAAGAGGGAGGGACCAGGAGTCTTAACTGCAGTTGCATGATTGAGGTGCATGGACTCAGGGTGCTGTTTACTTTTTTGTGCATTCAGTGGAAGACTCTTTCTGAACGAGTGTATTTACATGCACAAGGACTATGGGATGACCTAGCAGCTCTCTGCAAGGTGGTGTGGAGGGGTGTGTTTGATGGTCCAGGAATGGGCGGGCAAGGATCAGGACCTGGGTGGAGGAGCCCTAGTAGGAAAGAGCAATTCAGGACATGTCAGGAAGGAAGCCTGACTGACTTCGGCACACCCATTTGGACAAAGCAGAGGCAGCGATGACCTCACGGTTTTTCCGTCCCTGCTCCCGGGATTGACAGGGACTGGAAGATCTTCACAGCTTCCAGGCACTGAGGGCAGGAGGGTTGAGGGCGCCAGAGTTGGGAGAAACATCCCCACAGTACCAAAGTCCCTTGTCCTCAAATCTCTTTAATAAGGAAGAAGGTCACATGGTATGTATCTGTGATAAGATGTAAAAGTTTAGCAACTCCTAGAAATTGTATACCAACTGAATGTTTTTATGGAAAAGCGATAGAACTTCTTGCCAGCTGTTCTTCCTATTAGCAGTTTGGTTACCGTTGGAAACGGACTTGTAAGCCCTTCCACTGTGTGTGTTGCGGGACTGCTCGTACCCGATAAAGTCGTCTTCTGGTTTTCTTGTAGCTTGAGTGGCAAAACTTGCTGGAGCTTACCTGCACTAGATTACTAAGTGGGGCTTAAAGTCGAGATGAAGAGAAGTATATAATCTATGTATTTTTCAACTTCTAGTTTTATCCAGGTTGATTTTCCTCAAACTTTAATTTCTGCATTGGAAAATCCATTACTTCTTTATTTTTGAAACACATACTAACTGATCTGTGATTTTAGAAACACTTACTTCTGCATTTTAAAAATCAAGCGTTTAGAATACCATTAAGATGAAAATGTCTCACAGAGAAAGTGTCCTAAATTTCAGTCACTGTGAAATGTCCATATGACAGTGCAAGCATATCATTAACTTCCTTCGCTCTTTAGTGAGACGCTGTTAAGAAGTAAAAAGGAAAAGTTATCAAATACATCTAATCTTCGACTCTCAAATCAGAATTTCATACTTTTTCTTAAAACACCAGTGGACCATGTTCTAAGCATTCAGATTAAATTCTGTGGGAAACACCATTTCATGATGTCATTTCAAATCAGAAGTCACAACACACACTTGTATTGTCATACACCTAGTTCACAAGCTCATTCCCTGTACAGGTGCCGGAGACCACGTCTCCCTTTTCTATTAGTGAGTGTGATAATCTAATGACCTCAATTAGAGAAGGAAATAAAAAAGACTCACAAATCTAAAAATAAGTCCATTATCCACGCAGAGAAGATCAGTTTTTCTTTCTTTCCACCGTAGCTGCTGGTATTTAAGTAAGTGGCGATCGATCAGGCTAATGCCTGGCTCTCGTTTTTCATAAAAGAAGGGCTGTGGCTTTAAGTGATCGCAGGCTGCCTGTGCCAAAGGCACAAGCTGCAGCATCAGCTTCTGTGCAGGGAGAGCCGGCTGAGGCAGACGCTAACCTGCAGGACGTGAAGTAAGGCTAACGGGGGACCAATGGCGCTCCTCCTGGTGGAGCTGTCAGTGTAGACAGACCGGAGGGGTGGCGTGGCCACCTGTGCACAGCTTGGCCAGTGCGGGGGGCGGGGAGAGTTGGAGACAGAAGCTGGAAAATGGGCTGCTCCAGCAGCAAAATGTGCCTCTATTCTCCCTGTGCAGCGACAAGGGTAATTAGTGTTTGTTTCTAGTGCTTTTCTGGAAGAATGTCAGGGACTAAGGCGGAGGTGGTCTGGAATTACGGGGAAATGCTTTAAATGACAAGCGACTTGTGCCGGCATGGGCCGGGAATCGTGACCTCTGCACTCCTGTGGCCAAGGCGCGGCGGGAGCTCCGGCTGGCTGATCGGATGGGGCATCTCCAGAGAGCACTGACTTCTGCCTGTTTCTTCCTTACACCCTGGGCTAGGGACTGCGCCGGACAGGAAACGGCATCTCATTGCTGCATTTGTGTGATGTGTGTGTGTGTGTGTGTATATGTGTGATTGCTGTGAGTGGCTGGTCGCTGGGAAATTGTCCTTTTTTTTTTTCAAGATTGGTAATTGCTTTGTTAGTACGGAAACAGCCTCCTGGTTTTCTTTGACTCATTTCTCTAGCATCTACTTAGAATTCTAGCTGACTCAAAATATTATAATCTTTAGAAAATCATGTGTACCTGAGTAAATTCAATTTAATTCTGTCTTTCAAGGATTTTTTTTTTTTGCCATAGCTTTATCACAAACTTTGTGTCTTCCTTTTAGAAGTACAGGATTGTAACACACCTTTCTTTTGAAATGTGCAAATATAGGACAAAGTGCACACAAGTGCATATGTTTAGAACATTAAATATTTATCTTAGACTGATTAGGTCTGTGGTGCCCTTGGAGGGGGAGACTGCATTACGTCTTAAGTACAGTATGCATTAGCTGAAAGGTTCTACAGATCAGCAGCGAAGCATGCCTCCGAGTAAATATTTTTCTGTGCCTCACATGAAAGTTTCACGCAGACCTGGGAAAATACAGATTTCTGAAGCACGAATTTCCTTAACAACTGAGGGACATCTGTGTTTTCAAACAGCACAAACTGTTCGCCTAAATGATTCATATCTTGGTTGCTCGATTCTGAGTCTCGGTTTTCTGGCGATAACAAATGTGTGCCTCGCTGAAAGGGACCCTCTTGAAAACATTAGTAACTTGATGTTTGTTTTCCGCAGCGGGAGGAAGCGCTGAAACAACACAAAGCCCTATCTCAAGAACTTGTTAACCTCCGGGGAGAGCTGGGTAAGAGTTTTTTCTTTCCCCCCTAAGTGTTACGGGGTGAGGGGCAGATGGGACAGTTCTCTTTGCCTGTCTGCTTGGTGGCTGGACGGGCATGCTGTCCCCTTTGGGGTGTCTGTGCAAACACTTACTATCGACATTTCTTTTGAATCTTGGCAGCTTGATATAAAGTTCACAGAATTCCTGGCAGTGATCTGACTAAGTCTAGCAGAGCTGCTGATGACCAAAACACTTGTCTTCCTGAAGAGAGGGACAGAATGATTTTTGTAATTGTGTTGGCTCCTGGTAAATGATTCCATCATTTTTTTTTTCTGAGCCACTTTTCATACTGGAGAGTGATGAGAAAATTCCCTCTCCGAGAACAGTAATCACATGGCACTTCCTTGGGGTGGGTTGTGAGTAGTGAGTCTAGCTAGAAGGATGTTGCGTCCAGGGGTAGCCTGGTTGAAGGAGGCTTGTCCCTGGTCTAATCTTACTATGTGAATGGGGTAGATGGTGAATTAGGACCTGGTCCCATAGGCAGCCATGGGCCTCTGGAGCGTGCACCGTCCACCCGGCTCCGCTGCTCCCTGCTGGCCTCTGCCTGAGTTCTTGTCTCCTGGAAGAGTCCTCAGGGTTCATGAAGCCAATACAGTACTGCCTTCCCTGCCTCAGTTCCATGTAGGAGTGAACTGGCTGCCTTGGGGTTCCCCTGTGTGCTGTGTGCCTGTGCCTCTGTGTGTGTGTGTGTGTGTGTGTGTGTATTTTTGGGGGGGCCTTAGCTAGGTCTGGAGTAGTTCATTGAAAGGCTGAGCTCCTTGCCATTTGCAGTTTTCTGCATATCCACATACACTGCATGCAGGTATGTGTATAAATAATGCAAAGGCTACAGCCAGAGGTGAAAATTGTGTTCCTCTGGTTCTAGGAGAAACTGCTCATCTTTCTTGGGGTAAGAGCAGAGTTTAAGCATTGTCAGCATCATGTGCTAGACGCAAACACTCTTTCTTACCCAGGACAAAGATCAAATAGCTGTACGTGTGAGGTCAAGACTTCTCTCTGTATTTCTTCTCTTCCCGCCTCTCAATGCGGGGCAGCGCCAAACTCCTGGCGAACCCCCCAGATTCGTAGGGCCCAGCTAGCCAGGGCCTCCTCTTCTCCCGACCTCATTCTGGGCCATGGAAATGAAGGACTCTGTATGGAAAAGTCACTGTAGGACAGAGGAACTTCGGGACCCCAACGACTTGAGAGTTCTAGGGAAACGATTCAAGAAAAGCACAGCTGAGAAGCTGCTCTCCAAGACTTTTAAGGCTGTCTGTCATGTTACTTAATGAGACCTCTGCCCTTTTGATTATCCAAATGACCAACTTAATTCACTTTTCTCTGTGCCTTGAGTAATTTGATGGATGTAGAGTTAGGAGATCAGGCAGGGGCCTGGTTGGGGGGGCTCAGAGTTCATTATAGCCCAGGAGAGGCGGAGCTGGGCCTCCTGCTGGCTCACGTTTCAGCTTCTCCCCAAGATGAGGCAGACACGCCAGCGGGACACTGCCCCGATTCACTGCACTTGAATGGGGCATCCTCTTTTTACCTTGGGATGGATCGCACAATTCAGTGATTTGAATTGGGACCCAGGTACTCAACACCTCCAGGCAGCTGCACAGCCCGACAGGAAATAGCCATCACAGTGCCCGCTCTCAGCTTTCCGTCCATGATAAGGAGGGTGTGCTCTGGTGTCCTTTACCGCTATTATCACGGAGTCGGGACGCAGTGGTTGGCCATCCCTATCTCTCGGTCACCCAAGGCTACCTCCGAGAATGCCATCGCTGCTACTGAATCAGGTGGCATTGCTCAAGTGACCACGTAAAGCATCTTGGGAAGGGTTTTGATTCTGTGAGGGGACAGAACAGAAGCCTTTAAATAGTTCTTCTGGTGGAACGGCCCAGGAAGAACGCTCTCGAAGCTGCCAGGTTGACTGGTGGTAGCACAAACTGAGAAAAAGTCAGGTTCACTTGGCAAAGATTCAAAGTCAAATTTAAAATTGGAGGTAGAAGGGCAAAGTGGTTAGCCTGTTGTCACACAGTCCAAGCTCAAATTTTCGGTAGCTAGGAGACCTGGGGCAAGTCACGTTGCACGCCTTGTAAAGGGCTGTCCTCATTGTCTGCCTCAAGGGTGGGCAGGAAGATTACATGAGGTAACACCTTGTACAGCATCTGGCACCAAGGGTTAACTGCAGTTAAATGGGTAGTGGGTATTAAGATGTATGCAGTTTACAGCTGTGCAGTCGTTAACCACATTTGCTGTTTTGTGAGATGATAAACTATGCTGCAGAAAGGAATTTAATTAGACAAAATGTTTACAGACATCCCTCAAGACAGGCTGTTCTTCCTTTCCACACTCAAGAGGAAGTGAGACACGATCGATCCCAACCTGACACAGTGAAGTGCTTGGAGTGTGGAATCAGCCTGGGTTTTTCCATCCACCTCTAGTTAGAAGTTACCTGATGTCTTTGAGTAGTTCCCTCACTGGTCGTGTGAAGTTCATATGTGTTTTGCTGGCTTGTTGGGGAGCTTGAATTAAATGGTATTTTTATGAAGCAACTCTCCTGGTACCTGGTCCATCACAGGGAACTCATTGTCACCATCATGTGTCAACCTTTTCCCTCCAAAATAAAGCAGAGGCCATTAGCATCACTCTCCCATTGGGTAATTTATGTTTACCTTCTCCCTTCAAATTGAGGAAAGGGTCCCACGCCAGGAAGAACTGCAAAGGTTAAAGAACAACTCACAGACTCGGGAGCACTGACCCCCAAATGCAGTCTGCACTACTAACCTTCGGAACCTACCTTGTCCCCTCTGTTGACTGGCTTGCCCATTGTTCTGGCACGCGTGACCCCGACGAGTGTCCTGTACACTCAGATGAGCCCCGCTTACCTCCCATGCAGCCTGCATGCCTCTGCTGTGTGGGCCATGGCCCCTCGTGGGGTGGCTTTCCATTGCTGCTGCAGAAGCTCTTCAAAACCCCTGTCGGTTGTCTCAGAACAAACTGAGAGGCTCCCTTCGCTCCAGTGAGCCCTCGAAACTTCACATTCATGTATTTCTGTCTCGTGTTTCTGTTGCTTCAGATTGTAAACGCCTTAATTACAGAGATTCGTTCCTGTTTCCTATGAAAAAAATATATAACATGCTTTCCATTGTATGGGTACCTGATGTATGGGTATTCAAGGCTTTAAATTTTCTTTTTATTGGAAAACACAGTATGCAAATTAAAATTTTGAAGTGAGAAGAGCTCATAGCTCCACTATCCTGACATATGCTTATTTTTATATATTCTTCTTTATATGAGTACATACAAATTTATACTCTTGATATTTTTTAAGGTCTGACTTACATGCCATGGAATGATTCTAGTTCCATCAGTTTTGACAAACACCTCCCCGGCCATAACCTAAACCTTCATGATGGCACGGGATATGTCTCTCATCGCAGGGAACCCCCCTGTGCCCCTTTCCAGCAGACCCCTCCTCCCACAGAAGCGAACACTGACCCGCTTGCTCTCACCATAGGTTAGGTTTGTTGTAGAATTTCCTATCAATGGGAACATGCAGCATGTTCTTTCTGGATCTGGCTGCTTTCACCCAGCACAATGTTTTTGCGAGCCATCCATGGTATTTTACGTATTCTCTGCTCTCGTCAATTGATGGCGGGCACCTTCCCATTCTGCCTCATGGTCATAGTCACTGTGGTCACGTTCAATGACGACGGGAAAGTCTGTGGATGTGGCGCCATTTCGCTGACCCCTCACACAGTGTTGCAGTGTAGAGAGGGTTTCATCGTCAGCTGTTTTCCCTTCCCTCCCCATGGCTTCCTCTGTGGCCTGTGAGGCGATGACTTCCCAGTTTATTGTTCTGGTTTCCCCAGCGGGGAGCTGCCTCCAGGAGAGCCGGTGACGTGTGTTCACACCCTCCGGACTCCCCTGCCCCTTGCCCCGTGTCCACAGCTGTGTCTCCTCATTCAAACCTAGTCCTCAAAGTCTATGCATCCTCTTCTGCGGTGGCACTTTTATTGACTTACCACCCGAGCGGACTGCTGAGGTCAGGCTCCTTTTCCTCCATCCTCTGCAAGACTCCAGTCTGTGTTCTCCGTCCGCTCAGATCCATCGCTCCTCAGCATCCCAGCTGCTGCTGCTCTGATGCAAGTACCGCAATTTCTGACCCGGAACACATCACAGTGGTCACCTACCAGGTCACCTTGTCTCTGGGCTCGCTTCTCTCCTGTCCACGTGCTGCCGGGACTCTCCTTACAATCGATCTCACCCGTGTCCTCTGCTGGACGTTTTTAACAAATGCAAATGACTCCACTTTGACTTTGGGAAAAAGTCCGAACATACTGAAGCCACCATGTAAATGTGCCTGTAACCTTCCCATCCAACTTCATGGTGCCTGCGCATTCATTTCCCTGTCTTCTCGTTGGCTTTCCCCTCCCAGGGCACCGCCTTGGGTTCATCCGCACCTACTCTGCACGTCTTGGGCACATGCTACCCTTGCTGCCTGAAATGCGCTCTCCTCTTTCCACTAACTTTCTATTTTTTTTGCCTCTCAAATCCCTTCTCATTACTCATTTTTCAAATCCTACCTAAAATATCTTGTCTTCAATTGAGTTTGGCCCAAATCTTTCAAGCAAGTTGATTAATTGTGCCTTCTTCTATGCCCTTCCAGTTGCTCTTATATTTATTCTTACAGACCTCTCCTCACCATCCAGAGCCGTGAGCTCTTCAAGGGCAAGGCCAGTGTCTCCTCCATCCTGTGGCTCTGTAGCTAGTGCCTTGTGCCTGGCATTCAGTACTCAATGAATGAATGATTTTACTCGTGAAGGACAGTTGCTAGAGACAACTGGTTTTACCCTTATAATATGCTAATATTTGGTGGGTTTTGTGCACAAATGTGTTCCTATACACTGTTTAAAAATAATGTCTCTGCTCTTAGGAATGAATAATAAACTAAGGTGAACTATAGTCCTCTTAGAAACATTTTGCTTTATGTCAGACAGTCCCAGTTAATCAGATCGTTTTGGAAGTATCAGCCCTTGGAATCGATTACAGGTCAGTACAGTTGAATGGTCTGCATCACAGCAAACACATCACCCCTGAGAAAGGAAATAACTTTGTCATTCTTACTCCTTACAGAGTCACGCTGGTGCAACAGGGAGCTGTAATTACGATACTTGGGGGTTCCTATTTTTTATTAATGTTAATCATTGGAATCACATTTTCCATCTAAATTAATGACAAAAGGACTTTCCTATTTCAAAATTATTTTGAGCCATCAGAAATAATTGCTAACTTAGGTCTTTTGATACATTTGCCCTGCTTGTTTCTGTCTCATGACACAAATAAGATTTTTAACCCTTAAATCACTAACAATTCTTGGAATTAACATAATAATGATATAAAATACTAGTTGGTTTTTCCCTCTCTGTGTAAAAATTCTGAGATGGGGATAGCATCAACATTTCTTGAGTCCCTACTCTTTCCTAACATCAGCTGTCCAGCTCTTAAGTCTACTGGTTTGCGTTTTATTAAAAACAAAGAAAAGAAATTGAAGCTTAAAGCTTAAGTAACTTTCCAAAGGTCAATAAATTAGAAAAGCCCAGCCCCTGGACAAGATCCCAGAATGACTAGACTATCAACCTCCTATTAATCACGAAGGAAAGCCTGGAGAAGCTATTGGAACAGTTGGAAAATCGTTTTATATAAACATTAGTTTGCACTGATGATGACTTCTGGGATCTTTTTATTTGAGTCAAGAGTCCAAGAAGTCTTGTTAGATTAAAATACGTCTTGTTATTACCTACTAGGAAAAAGTAGCCCAGCTTTGCCAAAACCCGTGCGCACATTGTCTAATCCACCCTCAGCTGGAGTCTCTGGACCCGCGGCTGCCTCACACCTCATGGAATGTGTTAATTCTCCCTCCCTTCACTTGTGCTTTTACCAAGGCTGTGTAGTCAAAGTAGTTTTAAAACCCTTTACATGACTTTTGAGTTGCAGAACTGCAGGAGTGATTTTTGAAGCTGGCTTTAATGAAACATCTATTCGTATAATGAAAACCAACTGCATATGAAAAAGTAATCCTTTATCTCATGAGATGATTGCGGATGGAGTTGATACCTCAAACTTAGCTCGTTTTTTTTCCTATCCATGTCTGTCTCTCCTAAATGTAGAGTTGGGCTGGCTATATTTATAAGCAACAGGCCATACTCTCTTACCTGTACAGATGCATAATATTGCCAATGGTAACCATTTTGAAAACCCACTGAATCTTTTTCCTGGTCCTAACTTGTCCTTGTCCAGTTTCGACGTGTTCAATTTTTTCCTGATTGCATGCTGTTTGTCTAGAATGGCGGTTCTCAAACTTAATCGCATAACACCTGGTTAAAAATGCAGATTCCCGGTTCTGACTCAGGTGTCTTGGAATGGAGTCCAGGAGTCCGCTTTTAATGATCAGACAGGTGATCCCAATACAGGCACGCCCTGAACTGCACTCGACGTCACACTAGCTACACCCAGAACACACTTTCCTTTGTATGAAAAAGTATGTGAGAATCAAGTAAGCACAGTCAGAGCGTCAGTGCTACCAATTAGCTTCAACTGAACTGAGTCCATTCCTGTACACAGACTTCCAAATTGTGTGCATGTCAACATTTATCCTTTGAGCCTTGCACTCTAAGAATGAATCAAAATCACTTTTTCTTAGCATTCAATGTATCCTTTTGATTGAAGTGCGATTTCCTTAAAGTCTTCACTCGTTTCCCTCAGGTCTGAGGCTCAGGCACCATTTCAGTTACTTAGCCAGGCCTTTGTGTCCAACACACTTTCAAGCCCAAATGTGTTTGCCGGTGCGGGGAGTGGTTGCTTTTGTGATTATGCGCACATCTGTGTTGGCCAGTGAGTAAGCTGAGAGACACAAAGCCTTGCATTGGAGGAGAAGCAGCCACCACCTCTGTTCTAAGATCCGCTGCCTGGGCTGGATCGTCATCTCCCCTTCTTTGCCGGGACCAATCAGTATGGGGGAGCAGGAGGGAGCGGAAGATCATTGTTACCTGCCTTGTCTTGCAGTCTTTCCAGCTTTCACCAGAGAATGGAGCCCCAGCACCCTGAGGCATCCACTGTCTGTAGGAATTAACTTTTCTCTGACTGATCTCAAGTTGGGAAAAGAGCTGCTCCAATATCCAGGTTCAGAACCTGCATTGAAAAAGGCTGAGCGCACCAAGCTGAAGACCCAGTTTGGCCACTTCCGTTCCCTCTAGTAACATAAGATTTATGCAATACCTATGTGATCGCCTGAAAGTAGATCCTTCTGCTAACTCTGTGCCCACTTTCTAGCTCCCTAAGGTGTAGAATTAGGGGTTTCATTTGGGATCTTTATTGCTATGCACTTCCCTCTTAGAAATGCTTTTGCTGCATCCCATAAGTTCTGGTATTTCTGGTTTTGTCTGTCTCAAGAAACTTTCTTATTTCCCCTTTAATTTCTCTTTTGAGCCATTGGTTGTTCAGGAGAGTGTTGAATCCATGTGTTCATGAGCTTTCCAGTTTTCCTCTTGTTATTAATTTCTAGTTTCCAGCTCTTGTGGTCAGAGAAGCTACTTGGTATGATTTCAGTCTTCTTGAATTTGCTATGAATAGTTTTTGACCTAACATATGGTCTGTCCTAGAAAATGTTCCATGTGTACGTAAGAATGTGTACTCTGCTGTTGTTGGATGGAATGTTTCATTGTGTCTGTTAGACCGTTCAAATCTGCTGTTTCCTTACTGATTCTCTGGATGATCTATCTGTGGTTGAGAGTGGGATATTAAAGTCCTCAACTATTTTCCTATTACTGTTTATTTTTCCTTTTAACTCTGTTAGTTGTCATATGACTTGTAATAATAAATGTGAGAGCAGGTTGTAAAGTATGAACAATTTAGAGTTAGGTGCTGTTATTTACGAGAGAATTCATTTGGTAGTGTAGTCATTTTGTAAAAGTAAATTTCTAGAAAGTTATGATCAGTGAAAAGTTTGGAAATCACTTCCTGGCAATTCATAAAATTCCCAAAGGCAGTTAGAAAGCCTTTTGTAACTAATTTTGAAATTTAGTAAAAGACCTTCTTCTGCCACAGGTCTGCAAATTTCTTGGTTAAGTGAAAAAGTAGTATCTTTTGGGAAGCAAAACCTGGGCTCTTAGGAGTAGATGACCATTCCATAGACAGTCTGTGCAGACTCGTTCTACAAGTATGATACTCTTTCACTTTATCCTCACCAAACTATAAGGTGGGAGGAGCAGGGGTATCTGTTCCCACCTTGCATACCAGGAAACTGATCCGCAGAAAGCTGGAAATGACTATTGTCAGATGCTCTAGGTCCCTCCCCTTTCCTTTTCCTTCTGTAGGCTACTGCCTCTTCACAAAGTGGCAATTTACTTTTTAAAAATAGCTTCTTGGTTACTTCGTCCAGTTACACTTCTGTCTCCAATTTTAAACACTATAATTCCTCTTAAGAGAGTAACCAACAGAGTCACTGGCTCTGGAGGTGTTGAGAAATATTCACTCCACTATGGTAGAAGGTTGCATCTCCATTCATGATCCTAGGGCAGGGGTACATGAGAAGTAAGATCAATGTCATGTAAGATGTTCATATTTGGGGGGATAGGGGAAGAGTGTACACGAACTCTCTGTACTCTCTTTGTGTCTTTTCTGTAAATCTGAAACTGTTCCACAGTTAAAAGTGTAAATAAAACCAAACTATGTTTGCCCTAAGAGTGTATACTATTGAAGAAAAGAGTGAAACAGACCAGAACTGAAAGCAGGTGTCTGACTTCCCAGGTGGCCAGAGAGAGGTGGAGCAAGGGACCCAGAGCAGGCAAGCGGAGCTGGCCACAGGCGCTCGTCCCCCTCACATATGGGGCGGGGCAGGGGGCTCTCTGCTCAGGGAGAGCTGGCACCCACAGCTGGCCTGCGGGGCGTGTCTAAGAGACGTAGGTGTGTCCAGTTGGGAGATGAAGTCATCTTCTTTTCCTGCTTGTCTTTTCTCTCTGTCACAGTCTCTCATATAGCATCGCAACAATTTGCGGGATCTTCCATGTGACCTCACCTCCCCAGTTTTCCTTTTCCTTTTCTTTTTTATATTTTCTGTCCAAGTTAGCTAAAATCACCTAAAAGTTGGGAGCATTCTAGTGCATACAATGTCGAGAACAATGGCGGTAGAAAGTGAAGATTTTATGTGATGTGTGCTGTAACGCCCAAGTGTGTGTGTGTGTGTGTGTGTGTGTGTGTGACTTCTTTGAGTACTCGACAAGCAGTGTGTCTTTTTGACTCTCACATCCTGTCATGGGGTACCAAGCATGTCTCTCAGGACTCTTCAAACGTTTGAACTGGTAGACTTTTTTTGCAAGGCTACTAATAATAACAGTAACATTTATTGTATACTGACTCTGGTTAGGCACTGGGCCAAGTACTTTGCATGCATTATTTTATGCACTCCCACAGGGAAGGCACTAAAATAGTCTCTTCATTTAAAAAAATGAGGAAACGCAGGCTTAGAAAGCTTCAGTAATATGTTCAGGTAAATGGTGGGCTGACACTAGAACCTAAGATTTCTAGCTCTTTTCTGTTAAGACATTTATTTATATTCTTGACAGTGAAAATATTTGTGGTTGTCTCATGGGGAAGCATGCAACTCAGATATGAAAATTAAGAAATTTCTGTATTATTTCTAAAGAATATTAGCAATGTAGGACCATGGTCATCTAATGGCTTTCTCAGCAGACAGTACATTTATCCATCACCACAGGGACATTCGTCTCAAGATGGAAATAATGAAAACCTGACCTCCCACTCTTAAGAAAGCCTGCCAGGACCAATTAGGTAATAGCTTCATTTCCTCTCCTTGGGGATTACTGCTAAAGGACCTGGAATAAATCCAAGTCTATTTTTCCAATTCTGTTTTTCAGAGGTTATATTTGACTCTGACATTGCCCTTTAAAGCTAGATGTCATCCGAGGAGTTATTTGAAAAGGAAAAGTATCAAGCATTCCACCACTTCCTCTGAAGTATCTGTTCCTTCTTCCTGTGTCGATGTTTCCAGCTGTTGGGGAGGGTCCCTAGGTGTTTCCTCTTTCGCTGTGGGTCTGGAACTCTCGGGCCTGGGTTACCCCAGGGGGGAGATGTCGGTTTCTAATCTATAGCACGGCCTTATGTTTTAGGGCTAATCTTGCAAATGAGTGGGTGCCTTTTTTCTCACTGAAAACCGTATTTCTCGCTTTAAGATAGACCGCAGGAGAGGGCTGTCCCAGTGTGTGTGCGGGAGCTGCAGCCCCCCACTCCTTCTACAGACAGAGGCCTTTGGGCGCCCTCAGTCAGGCCGGCTTCCAAAAATCGGCGAATGGAATGATTTTAAAAACAAGGACAGAAGGACTTTGTACTGGGTGGACTTTGTATTTATGCAATAACTTCTTGAAAACAGTGTCACCTAACAGCGTGGGAAAACTCCCTGCTTATTACTCAGTCTAAATTCAGAAAGATTCTATGCTCGGTTTTGGCTTTGTTGGGTGTCTGATTAATTGATTGAAAGCAAGTGGGACTCTGGAGAAGAAGGGATGAGACCAAGAATGAGAGTAAGAAGCAGAAGTGACGTTAGAAATCTCTCCTAAACTGTGACAAGTACAAGGGAAAGTCCATGACTAAAATATGGGGTGACACCCCCAACCCCCACAGAGTGCGTCCAGCTGACGGGAACACTCTGAGGACCCTTGATAAATGTTTATGTGTGTCCTTCAAAAAAGTATTTCATTAGTCTTTATGCCAAATAAGTATTTCCTCAGGAGCCCGGCCACTTAATTCAAGGTAAAGCCCTCTGTGTCAGCGGTCCCTGCAGCCCAGCTGCTCTCCGCGCAGCAGCAGCGTGCAAACAGGGCAGGGGTCCCTGCACAGCTGCAGGCTGAGGTCACCGCTGGGGCTGGCCTGCGCACTGGACTCGCACCAGCAGCAGAGAAGCACCCGCTCCCCATCTGGCCCTTCCCTCCCATCTGTCTGTCCGTCCTCCCTTCACCCCGCTCACGGTGGCGAGCTTCCACGTTTTTGTGCGCTTACACATCTCTAGCTCTGATCCGCACATTTGGATGCGCTGGGATCATGTCATTCCTTTTTTTTTTTTTTTTTTGTCCTCCTGATATCTGGACTTCCAAGGGAATTAGGCAAAAAGAGTGTGTGAAAGCAGCATTTTTTCTGACTGGAAAGCTATTTGATACCTTTATTGATGCTTGCAAAATAATTTTCTGCAGCCTGCTCTCCTGTGGAGCCCTAACCGAGGGTCCACACACAGAGGCCTGCGGCCCCGCATCTCACGTGTGCACTTTGTGGAGTGAGTTTGCAGAACTTAAGGTTGTGTGGACTCGTTTGGCTGACATCGGCCTCCTTGAACCTTTTGTTGTCCCTTGATAAGAAATTAGTGCCACAAAAGGAAACGTGAACATGAAGAAGATGTTCTGTGGTGATTGACATAGTCATCTTTTACGACATTGTTTTAAAGAAAAACAGTAACTCCCAGAGTTCCATCCTGAAGGACTGACTTGTCAGTGAGGTCCCGTGCGATGGCCTCTGTAATCTGGCCTCCCTCTACCTTTGGGGCCTGCCCCCACCCGCATAGCGGCGTAGTAGCCAGGAGGTGGAAGCAACGCCCGTGTCCACGGAGGGATGGCAGGATAAGCAGAATGGTCCATACCCACAGGAGACTGTCACCCAGCTCAAGACAGGGCAGGAAACTCTGACACCTGAACACTGAAGGCATTATGGTGAGTGAAGTGGGCCAGTCACAGGTGGACAAACACTACACTATTGCTCTTATACGACATACCTCGAGTAGCCAGAGTCATGGAGACAGAAAGTAGGATGGTGGTTGCCTGGGGCTGAGGGGAAGGGGCAGTGAGGACTGATCATTTCATTGGTTGGGAGTTTCAGTTTGGGGGGAAGTTCTGGAGATGGGTAGCGGTGATGGCTTCACCACAGTGTGAATTAAATCAATGGCATGGAACTGTACACTTAAGAATGATTAAAATACTACATTTTGTTATGTATATTTTTTCCAAAAAAGTTTTTTAATGTTATTTTTAAAAATCTGCTGACCAAACCGTCCAGACCGCCCTAGTTGGATGTCAACCAGCATGAGCACTGTTCGCTGGGCCCTTCGGTGCTGCCCTGTATCGCTGCTCCCTGTCCCTGCCTGTCTCGTCTCGTCTCGGTTAGACGGGGAGCCTCCCGAGGAGAGGCTCCGTCTGGGGTCCCAGCTCGCGGGGCCTGGAGAAGCTAACACTTAGGGAGCCCCCTGTGGTGCCAGTCATCGAGTAGTCCTTTGTGTTTCTACTGTGAGTTCTTCCCCCCCCCACCCCCGTCAATAAATACTTGTGGGTTTGCTGGAATTGTAAGGGTTCTCTTGAGCAGACACTGTTTTGGTCATTATTTCAATGTGGCCCATTTACCTCTGCAACAATACTGATATGGGACAGTGGCTGGTTTTTCTACTGCCACGTGGCGTATTCCCAAGAAAACAAGCCTCCATCACAGCCTGGATTCATCCCAGGAGCCAGCCCATTCCACAGTACTTAGGTAGAATCATCATCGATCTAAACTTTCCTTTTCTCTACCCTAAAACCATCTTGTTCCTTCCAAAACTCCTAAAATACATATTCCTTACTGAAAGAGAGGTAAGAGCTAATTTCACAGACTCACCAGTCCCCATTTTATGTCATCCCACTTCCCTGTAGTTAACATCCGTGAAAAGAGGCCGGAAAAGTCCAAAGTCAACCTTCCTGAGAAACAATAGGGATCTTTCAGGGCTTGTGATAGAACGTGGGAGTACGTGTGTGTGCGTTCTGCGGTGTTTGCTGGCAATTCTGGTTTGGGTAGTGGTGAAGAGTGGGTGGTCTGATTTTATTTAAATTGTGTGTGTCAAATTACTTTGCTTTTTCTATATGATAACTTTTCAATATGTTATTATTATGATATCATAGTACGTTATGTAGTTTTTAACATGTATTTGTCCTGATGTTTTTATGCTCTGGTGATTTGTTTTCAATATAGTCTAATATTCTTTTTTTTTCATTGTTGTATTTTTGAAATAAATTGAAATCAACTCAAATTAAGTACAAGGTTAACCCATGTGCTGCTTCTCTCTGATCTTCCCTGTTCTTTTGTGTCTTAGCTTCTTCTTATTGGTTGGCTGTCCTTAGAGACACCTGGCCAATCAGAGTCTCCTCTCTGTATAGCTCCTGCACTGATTGGTCACCACTTGAAAGGGTTATCTTCATTTGGGAACCTGACTCTTCTCAAGTACTTCTCTTAATTGCTTGCTAGAGGGAGCCTTGTGTGTGTGTTTTGCTGCCAGGACTCATTTCCCCTTGTTTCCTTTTTTTTTCCTGTACTATTAGGTTTGATCATCAAAGAACTGAGACCTCACAGCTGTGTGTGAATGTTACGAATTTAGGACATTTAACAAATCAAATGTGATCTTTCCCTTTTTCGTCCATTTTCAGTCACTGCTTCAACCACCTGTGAGAAATTAGAAAAAGCCAGGAGCGAGTTGCAAGTAGCTTATGAAGGATTTGTCCAGAAGCTAAACCAGCAGCACCAGACTGATCTAACAGAGCTAGAGAATCGGCTTAAAGAATTTTACACCGAGGAGTGTGAGAAGCTTCAGAACATTTATATTGAAGAAGCGGAGAAGTACAAAACTCAACTGCAAGAGCAGGTCTGTGCTTTTGGGGCCTGAGCATGGTTTTGGCTGTTTATTTCCATTTTAATTGTTCTTTGATGATCCACTTCCTTTTGTGAACTCCTCTTTGTCGAGCATCCCTTGAAGAACTTTTTCTTTTATTTAAAAAAATGGCAAGGGTTTTTTAATTATTTTTTCTTATGATTAAAGCAGTGTACCAGTGTTGAGCAAAAGGGAAGGAAAAAGATAAAATTAAAAACAACCCTTTTTCTTATTGCCTAGAAATAATCCCTTTGCGAGCATTCTGATGATGTGCCGCTGAACCATTGGTTTGAGTTTCTTCTTTTTTAAAATGGTACTTATTTGATAACCCCTATTTTTCACTTAATAATAATATACCATTAGCTGTTCTTTCATTTCCGTGTTCCCTTTTAAAATCGGTTTTTCACTTAGCAAATATTTAGAGCGCCTACTGAATGCCGTGTGTTAGGGACCAAAGACGTATAGGCCCAAATGACCGGTGTGGAGCTTCTGGGTCCCGTCCCCAGGAAACACTCCTCATTCCTCAGCCATTTCCACCAGCGGGCCCTGGAGAGCTGGGTGCTGGTGATCCTGAGTGGGGACGCAGTGCAGACCTGGGAGTGGCAAATTCAAGTGGGGTTGGTCTGTATGTGGTCATCCTTCAACTTGAAAGCAAGCTTGGATGTCCAGTTTCCTGATGTCGCTGCCTACTGTTCAACTTAGGACTTTGGGTTTTGCTGGTGAACTGTTGTTTTGTTGTGTTTTTTTTTCTCATAGTTTGACAACTTAAAAGCTGCCCACGAAACCTCTAAGTTGGAAATTGAAGCTAGCCACTCAGATGAAATACAATTGCTGAAGAAGGTCTATGAAACCTCCCTTTCAGGCAAGAATGCTTTTTTCCGTTTAAATAGAATGAGATCTAATGGAACAGCCTGATGTGTTTTAAAAGGGAAATGATTCATAACTTCCCCCTCCAGAGAACACCTTGTGGCGTTCGGTTTGGAGTGTTTTGGTTTCTTTTTGCATTGTTCATTGTTGGCCGATGTCCTTTCCCCTAAGGATGCAAATAATAGCTTGTCATAAATGACAGCACATTAGGAAGTGGGCAAACTTTTAATGAACTTGAAGGCCTTTTAGGAAAGTCGTGCTCTACCACTGTAGGTTCTGGGAAGCGGAGGTGCTGGTTGGTATCTTGGCCAGGGCATGGGATCCCTGCTAAGCAGTCTTGCTCACCAGCACACGTGCACGCCAACACTGCTGTGAAGAACAAGATGGCGCTTGTCGAATGCAGACAGACTGGTTTTTATTACGTCATCACAATTGGAAGGGTGGAAGTCGAAGGAAAAGAATAAGAAGCCATTTCTTGCAGAACGCAGTTGGCCATTTAGCTGAAACTGCTACACTAAACTCATTGTATCCCACAGAGAAGCGTGTGGACGGGTGGCAAGAGCTGGTTGTGCAACCTTGGGCAAGGGCCTTTCTCATCAGAAAATAGAGTTGTGGTGCGAAGTCCAAGATGACAACACAAAAGTGGCTGGCCGGGGGTAGACATTTCGTAAACGGTGTTTTTCTTCCTTCCTGCTAGAAATGGGTTTATGTCTAGATTTCTGTTTGAAACATGCATTCATGAAATGCAAATGGGGAACACGGGAGCTCCAGACGGGGCGTCTGCAGGCCAGGGGGTGAGGCCGCCCCTGGAGGTCTGCCCAGTCTTTCCAATGGGCTCTTGGCCTCTGTGGGCCTTTGTGTCCGCAGTAATAAAGTGGGAATATATGCCTTACTCACCTCATAGGGTGAGCCTGAGAACAGCTTAGTTTGAATTAAAGCATGATACAAATAAAAAGTAACAGTCATATCACTTCATCATCAACAATTACATCTCTGTGCTTTAACAACAGAATACAGTGATCTCATAGGATGTTAAAAAAATTACCACTTCTTTTCCAGAAATCAAGAAAAGCCATGAATTAGAAAAGAAATCACTTGAGGATTTGCTTTCTGAGAAGCAGGAATCCCTAGAGGTGGGTAAATCTCAATACCAAGAGAAAAAAAAAATCACTGGTTGTGAGGTTTGAGGTTTGTGCGGTTTTGGTATGTTTCTGCGCATATTTTGCTATGTTTCTGGTGTCTGCTTGTTGACTTATGTTCCACATTTCATTTTTGTGTGTTTTAGAAACAAATCAGTGATCTGAAGAGTGAAAATGAGACTTTAAATGAAAAGCTGAAATCAGAAGAACAGAAAAGAATCTCGAGAGAGAAAGCAAATTCAGTAAGTCGTGTCTGGTCCTCCATCACTACTGATCTTTTCTCCTCTGCAGCTACTCTGCAAAGTGTGCAGCAGCTGGAGAAATGGCATGCATTTGGAATCCTTTTCATTCTTGTGGTGGTGTGCTCCTTCAACTGTGTTGAACGGCTTCTTTGTTTAGTGGCATCTTTTTTTTAAACCCTAAAAACTGACATGCAGATGAAACCCAATATATATTGCAAGTGGTCTAGTCTAATACCTACAGGAAGTCAAGAAAACTATTGAAGTCTTCACTTTTTTTTTTTTGCTAACTGCTCTATTGAGATACCTTTTAAAATGTCCAATTCAGTGGTCTTCCGTAGATTGGCGAAGCTGTGGGTTGGTCACCAGGATCTAACCCCAGAACATTTTTATCACTCCGAAGAACCCTGTCCTCGAGCGGCCACCCCTGTTCCGCACAAAGCCCCAGCCCTGGACAGCCCCCAGACTACTTTCCGTCTCCACGCATTCGCCTCCTTTGGACATTTCCTACAAATGGAATCGTGCGTAGGCGGCCTTTTGCGTCTGGCCGCTTCCACTTAGCGATGTTCATGCGCATTATAGCATGCATAGCTACTTCATGCCTTTTTTTTTGGCTGGACAGTATTTCATTGTGTGGATCGTTCCTCACTTTCGAAAAGTGCAGATTTCTCTTGTAAGCTCAACTTTCTCTTGTAACTTGCATCCTTCTTCCCCTGCCCCACCCCTTTGTTTGAGAAAAAGACTTCTTATGTTTTGAGTACTTACCATTCCATACCTCAGTGCCCTGAGACAGCAGAAGCAAATCAAAGCTTTTTTGCTACTTAAAAATCTGTTGCCAGCTCATGAAGCACCTGTGTGGGGTCTCCCGGTGAGCTCCTCCGCTGACAGTCACCGGGAGACTCCCGAGACATCTCAGTACAATTAGATGAAGTCATATTCAATGGCACTTCAAAGCTATTTATTCTGGAAGATTCTTGGAAAAAGGAGTGGCTTCAAAAAAAATCTAGACTTAACCTGCAGGGGGTAAACCTTCCTAATGGTTTGGGTTACAGATTTTCAAGCGCTTCCTGGGGAGGCAGAGGCTTTTGAAAAACTGAGGACACAGCCTGAGGGAAGCAGGAATGGCCACACTGCCCCTCTCTGGCTGGGCCTGTGAGGGTGTGGGAAAGAGAACACCTGGGAGAGTGTGGGGGGGGGCAGTGCAGGATGGGGGTAACCATGCTGCCAGAGCTGTGGCTTTAAAAATTGAAAGAATAAGTGATGCTGTTTCTTTTTTAAGAAAACGAGATAGGATTTGCTATCTTTAGGGCTTAAAAAAGTCATATGTAAAAGGATAACAGCATATGAAATGCAGGAAATGTTCGGGAGAACCCTGGAGTTCAAGTTACTGGCCCAGCACTCTCTGGCTCCAGTGCGTTCCCTGAGCAGGGCCTTTGAGCTGTGGCACTTGTCTCTCCACTTGTGAAGTGAGGGGTGTGATGAAATCGTCCGCAAGGGCCCACTCTCCGATTCTCCCTGAGGACTGGTCCAGAGCATTGGCCCAGGAGGGTAGTTTTGAGGATCTAAGCCACTGATTCTTGCCTAAGAAATTCTCTCATTGGACGTCTGATCAATAGATCTTCTGCTGTCTGTTTGCATCATACACTCTGGACGGTTCACCTGAATTTCCATAACAAACCAAGGAGTCGGGGAATCCACCCTGGAGTCGTGCTGCCCTTATGTAGTGTTTATTTTTGATAGACTTTTAGTGGTACTTGTGCTTTATGCCACTAAGTGTAGGTGTTGGAGTGTCACCAAATAAAAGGTTAGGGTGTTACAGCTACCCTAGGAGGATGGCCAGGCCAACACAGTCCCATCACAATAAAAATCCAAAAGGCGCAGGACATGGTTGTCATTTTGGTTGTTTTCCAGACACCGCTACATACGCCCTGTCGTTTCGCTCCTGAGCAGGTACTGACTTTGGTGAGAGAGAACTGTTGTTCCCCTTTCTCCCTCCACACACCAGGAATGGACTTGGAATGAATGGCCTGATTTCTAGTCAGAGTCTGTTTGGTACTGTTGAGCGAGGGTTTTTCTCCTGTGTCCAATAAGATACTGGGTGCTACCATTTTTCCACATTAAGTTACTGATAAATGAATGAAAGAACGTGAACTGTGTGGTTGTATTTAACGATCAGTCAGAGCTATCCTCTGCTGCGTCTGTTCCAGAAAAACCCTCAGATCATGTATCTGGAGCAGGAGCTAGAGAGCCTGAAAGCCGTGCTGGAGATCAAGAACGAGAAGCTGCATCAGCAGGACGCGAAGCTGATGAAAATGGAGAAACTGGTAGGTTTCCTTCCTGGCCTCTCTGGAGAGAACGGTGTCCATAAAGCAGGCACAGGGCTCTGAGCTACCGCTGTGGGGTGGTTGGAACTGCTCCTGCAGGCTTCTTTTACCATTTTAACGAATGGTAAAAGAGGGTTCATTTTCTTCTCTGTGATTGCTCAAGGCTCAGTCATTGCTGCCTTGGAAACTTTTTTTCCCCCCCACAAGGAACATGCAAAGCAGCATGGGGTCCTTGGGAAACCACAACAGACAAATCAGGCTCCCATTTCAGTGGTCGATGAATCTTCATGCGCGTTGGAAGAATTTTTAAATAATGTAAAAGCAGTACTTGAATGTATCACCAACTCTGGGCAGGTTTCGTATGCCCCAAACAGTTAGATTTGTGAGCAGTTTCATCTTGCTGTCTAAGTTCTTCATCCTGCTTCTTGGGAAGTAGAATGTGATGAAAGAACTGTGCTTTATTAAAATCTGGTTGTATAAATCGCACGCATTGTGGAAAATATGAATGGAGTTCAGTTTGCGGCTCCAGGACAGAGAACTGTTGTCAGCCTGTGACAAGTGCGTCCAGGACTCGGTGTTTGAGCAAGGTGCCCGGGGTTCCGTGGGGGCCCGGGCCAGCCCTGGCGCACAGCTGCTCCAGCCGGGAGTGTTGTCAGGTGGGTGAGGGCCTGGCAAGGCAGCCTGAGTGACCCCAGCCACTGCCGGGCTCTGCCCGGCTTTGCCTGCTGCCCTGCTTGTCTCTTCTCCCAAATCTAAGTTGCCGATTTTTGAGTCATTGCCTCGTTCACACCCAGACCAGCCCTGGACAGCAGGGATCATAGAGTCACTCTTTGTTTGCTTTTTTTGTTTATTGGGTTTTTGGTGTTTGGTTTGCGTTTCTTCTAGAGACTACTACCTCTCTATTGAGGGCAGTCAGGGCTAAGCCGCCGTATGACTAGACTCTGAATTACCAGGAAAGTCTGCCTGTTAAAGGAAAGGAGTTTGTGGTTTGCTAATGGGCCCAACCTAGTACATTTACCTGTTTCTGCCAAAAAGGTTATTCTGTGCTGTGAAGCCTGGCAGTCAGCAATGACTCGGATGATCCTGTTAATGTTAATTGGTGGCCCCATGTGGTTTTCATGCCTCACAGTTTTTATCATGTGCAGTAAGAACAGACTCCGCTGTAAAATGACCAACCCATTTTGATTTTTGTTGGTTCCTAAACATTGCTGTGTCTTGCCGTGGTGCAGAGCTGTCGTGATGTCAGGCAGCGCTGCACTGCGCACGTGCGGAAGAACGGGTTGGGACGATGACAGGGAACCCCGCTGACGGTTACCTCTTTATTTGCACACTCCAGGTCTTTGTGGGAGATAAGGCACTTGGGAAGCATGGAGGCTTTCTCAGTGCGAAAGCTTCAGCATGGCGTTAGCTTCACCATTAGCTCTGCATCATCGGCAGGGCTAGTGTCCTCCTCTGTACCAGGAGGCTGGATGGGAGACAGTTTTAAGGCCAGTCACTGCCCCGTCTCTGATTGCAGGTTTCCCCCACTCATGTTTTACCTTGCATTCCTTTATAATTACTGGAAATTCCAACGCCCGCTTTTTCTCACATTCTAGTCTCATTTTTTAGAAAGGTATTTCACCTGACTTATCCTGAGCATGTTGTGGACACTACGTTGAGGAACAATAGGATCCCAACTCAGAGCCCTGATCAAAGTGGATCAGTCACAGAAGACAGCAATGACAGGGACTTAGAATTCATTGGGCTGTGATGGCACCTCCTAAGCAAATAAAATCTTCCCTTTAGAAAGTGAGCTGGGATGGAAGCAGCTGTTCATCATGTTAACTGATTAAATGTCTTCTGGGAGTTAATCCTTGAACCTCACAGCTGATCAATTTGTTTTCCTTGAAAGTTTAGCCTGGGCAGGCTCGCAGGAGAGAGAGCCGAGTGCCTTCAGTGGCACGGAGGAGGGACGCTTTCTGTCCTGTCGTCCCTCTGACTGGGTGCTCTGCAGAGCTTGGGAACTGCTGCTTTGCGTGGCCACCGAGAGGGACACGCTGAGGAGGAACCAGGGGACCACGTTTAGGGCCATGTCGAACATCGCCCAGCCCTGTGACTTGTTGGCCTTTTGAGTGTTCATCCAGTGTGGGGATTTTTAATTTTATTTTATATTTTGCAAAATGGACCATAAGAAGCTCTGGTGCCCTTGATAAAGGCAGGGTTGTGTCTAGCTGCTGCTTTTGTTTTCCCACCTTGAACCTGAGAGGCACAGCCCCAGGGTTGCCCGGGTCAGGCAGCACACCAGTTCTCGGGGGGTGGGCGGGGGGACTTCTACAGCGTGTGACCCGGAAGAGCTCAGTTGCCCCTACATGCTCTGTTCTGCTTTAGATTCTATTTTGCAACCAGTCCGTGTATGGATATTTCAATATACAATTATACTTTCCTTAATGAGATCTGTCCAAAGTGCACTGGTGTCAGGAAGGTGTCTTAAGGAAATGAGGGGCTTCATTTACATGTTTTTAGTGCACAATCCTTTGCATTCTTATTTATACCAAGGTGGACAACAACACGGCACTGGTTGACAAACTGAAGCGATTTCAGCAGGAGAATGAGGAATTAAAAGCTCGGATAGACAAGCACATTGCCATTTCAAGGTAAATAGAAAAGGTTCTGTTTGTTCTGATCTCCTCCCTTTCTCACGCGTTTAGTGTCACCCAGGTGCCTCTTGGAAATGGGACTGGAGAGGGTGGTGAAACAGGTTCCGGTTTCTGGCTGGAAAATGTGATGGTAGCACTTCATGCTTTTACCACAGGGTCCTGGACCAAACCCTGAGCCCCAAGCAGGCCAGCCCTTCCCCAGGCCCCGTGGCTGCTTGTTGCTGAGAATGCTTTCAGAGAAGGAGCATCACAGGACCCCGTAGAGAACAGCCCCAAACCTAGGACAGCCATGAGACATGCAGATTACCCGTGGGAGCCTCACTGAGCCCCCTATAAATCGCCCCAAAGTGCAGCTCTCCCACGTCATGGGTTTCTCAGTGAGCCAAGTGCCCGTGCCCAGTAGCTCTGCAGGACCACCTCTTAATTTTCCAAATGGGTCGTTTTTCTGGACTCTCAAATTAAAACGGTAAGGAAAATTTGTTTCAAGTACATTTGTTTTGGCTCTTTTTTGTCTCCAAGGCAACTTACCACGGAGCAGGCCACCCTGCAGGAGTGGCTGGAGAAGGAGTCGAAAGTCAACAAGCGGCTGTCCATGGAGAACGAGGAGCTGCTGTGGAAGCTGCACAACGGGGACCTGTGCAGCTCCGACAGGTCCCCCACGTCCCCCGCCATCCCCTTCCAGTCCCCGAGGAATTCGGGCTCCTTCCCCAGCCCCAGCGTTTCGCCCAGATGACGCTGCTGAAAGCGGGGAGACTGTCTGAGAGCATTGTCACAGGTGTGCAGCGCTGACCTTGACCGTGGTCGTGGGGTCAAGAGCCACGTGAGCTGACGTGTCGTTACCGCACTAGAACTGGAAAGCCTCGACCCCCGACATCAGCTTCTTGTGAGACGGGAGCTGTGGGGCAGGGGAGGGGCGGGACACGTGACTCTCTGGCCAGGAGACTCATCCCCAAATGATTTCAGAAATCGATCTGCACGGACACACGCACAACGCACTTAAAGAACATTGCCTTCTTCATGTACGCATAAGGGGAAAAACTCTCAGGGGCCTCTTCAGCTAAAGATTTATAACCTTTATAATGTTCTTCGTCACAGGCACCGTCTTGTGATTTTTATTTGGGGGATGTGTGAATAAACGTGGGTGTGGCGGAGTGTCCTGTGTCTGATGCTGCCTCCTTCGTTGTGTACCGGAAGTTATGCATATGTACTAATCAGATAAGTCAGTGTAAGCATTTCTGCAAAAAGCCATAGAAGAAAGAGCAATAGTCGCTTGAATGATGACTCTGTACCACCCACTCCACTCTGCCCTTTGAAGCCGGGGGCAAAGGGAAGGGCAGGAAGAGCTTTGACTTGTCCTGTGTCTGGGCAGTCTGGGTGTCCTTTCGAAGTATCCTGGCATTCGTTCAGTGTTCAGCCATGTCAGTTAAAACGAGCTAGGTTATTTTTCTGTAGATTTCTAACTTTCCCACGCAATCCTAACATTTTACTATGATCCATTTTCTCAGGCTATGAGCAGATGCAAACCCCTAGTTTTTCTAAGATTCTATGTAAAAGAAGGGGCGGCAGCAGTGATTGCTTCTGCCTCGTGTCCACCTTGACTGCGCTGTCCTCTGATGTAGAAACTGTCGTCTTCTCCCAGTATCCTCACTTCCCCCCCGCTCCTGCCTCCCCCAGCCAGAGCCACAAAAGCTAACCTTCTACCTCCTCCTCATTTCTCTCTGGGACAAGGATAATGGAAAATGCTTTTCCAGAGCCACCTCATCTTCACGGTGCTGAAACCACTTTCCAAAGAAACCACAGCCTGGATCTGACGGCGCAAGGTTCGGGAAACCCTAGTGGGAATAAAGAACAAGTCATTGGCTAGCAGAACTCAGAAAGGTAGATTCAGTGCTTCTTGATGAATAGGAGTACCTTGATTAAACCAATGATGCAGCATTTAGTAGAAGATAATGCTAAGGTCCCGTGTGTCCCTTGAGGAATCCTTCTGTCGTTGGGAAGGTTGAATGGCCAGCTGACGAGTAGAAAACGTGGCTTATGTTGTAGAACTGTCCTCCCGGCTGCATTTCCATTTTCCAAACTTCACCTGTTCCCTCCCGCAATTCTGATACTTTGAGGGAGGTGGGAGGAAGGACTGTGGCATTTCCCCCTCTCCTGCATGTGTCAGCATCGTGGTATCAGAATCTACGAATCCGCATTGCTGACGTCTGATGGCTGTGCACATGACCGCTAGAGTAAGACCAGACTCAGGATACTAGAGGTGGATATTCGAGTCATCATCACCTGTACACTACGTAGCAGATCAATATTCATGATGCATGTTTTATTTTATGCTTAGTGATTGTGTCTGAAGTCTAAACTTCAGTAGTTTATTATGTATGTAACCTTCCATGTTCGCTCTGATACATGAGAACTAGGTTCACTGCCACCTTCCGAAATATCTCTTAGCCCTTTCAAGTTGCTCTCAATGTCATTAGCCAAAGTTGGGTTTGCCATCCATCCCCTCGCTTGGTAAATTGTGTGCTGTTCTCTGCTCTCCTCCATACCATTTCGGTGTCCGGGGAAGTCAACCTTACACACTTAGTATAAAATGCCTTCAGAGAATGGGAGACAACTGGACAGAAGACAGGAAACAAACAAAACAGAGAATCTTAAGGTTTTTTTTCAAACCAAATGTTTCACATAGGATGCAAAATGTTGGCACGTCACGAAATAGACGGATGTGTAAAAAACTGTAATTATGCTCAGTTTGTAATGATGCAAAGTGTATTTTTACCTTGATTAAATAAATAATGCTGGAATATTTAATATAAGAAATGCAACCTGTGGTGTACTTCACTCTCTAAGTTGGTATCCAGTTCTAGCGCTTCTCGCAGTGCAGGAGTTGACAGTGTATTTCCTACGCTGTTTCCCAGGAACTTCCAGTGCATCCACAAAGTTGGCCATGGCTGAAATTCGGCTTGCAGAGCTAAACTGAGGCTAAGCTTTTTTTTTGAAAGCTGTATGTTTTGGAGAAATAACTTTTGACTGGTTTTAACAATTTCTGCTCTTTAAGGTAAGAAAATGGGAACAAATATGGTCTAAATATTTTTGAAGAAGCTAAAAAACACATCTAAATGAAGTTGAATTTTCCTTGATCTGTACACCTATTTTATAGTGAAAATTAAACTTTTCAAACCACATGCTGTATAGCTTACCAAATGTACTAATCTAAAACTAGTACTTCTGAGTACAGCAGTTTTCTTTAAATAAAAAGCAAGTTTCTATCATTTTTCTGGAGACCTTCATATCATATTTCATAGAGTTGAACTATATGTTACTACATTTTTAAGATTCTCATGGATTGTGGTTAGATCAAATGCAATATTAGGTATTAACCCAAACATTACTAACAAATCCTTCTGCCAACCTAAAAAAATGAGCACTTAGCCCAGTTTTTAAATTTTTTTTTACAAAAACTTGCTCATTTAATAGAAATGATTATATAAAGTTATTTACATATATGCTTTCTTAGTATAAAAACTAGAAACGCATATACGTAGGTAAGCAATCACAAGACATGCTTTCTGTCAGAGGAGTTAACACTTCTATTATTAGACCGGAGGACTTCCTGCCAGCTTGGATGTCTGGGCCTTACTCACGAGCAGGGGCTGGGGTTTGGCACTTGACATCAGCCTCTGGCAAAGCACTAGTCGAAAGAACGCCCGAGCTGGTTGCGTACACAAACGGGCTCTCCCTCAGTTCACTGTCCTTCATTTCCCAGTCAGGAGAACTCAACAGTGGTCGCTACTGTGGTCTGTCCCCGGAGATTCTGGGCAGTGCAAATATAATAGCCTGCGTCGATGGTCTCGAAGTCTTCAACTGCCATGACGCTCTGGGAGATTCTTGTGGTGTGTCCGAGTCCTCTGTGGATCAGCCTCCAAGTGTCTTGAATCGTCACGGGCCTTTCATCCTGTTTAACGACACCCACAGGGACTGAGGCAAGAAGGACGAGCTGCTATAAACAGCTCCCTTCCACGCGTCACTCTCACACACTTAGCAAAGCGTATTCGGTATGAGGCTCACGGGTGATCATTTCACACTGCTCATTTTCGGCTGCATGCTTTTCAAAGTGGAGTCTGGGATTTCATTATGCTGTTTGACTCTCTGCCCTTTTCTTTAGTAAGTTCTTAATATAAGATTGTTCTTTGGAACTCCAAGGATATAGACCTGGTAGTAGTCATAAAAATGTGCATAAAATTTTCCACCCTTCACATGGCCCACATTCACTCTCTCACTCAGTGGTTTTTATTCGCAGAATTTATAGTCAACAAGAGCCTAAAGCACTGACTATGTAAATGAATTAAAAAACGAATGAGAAGTATGATGAGTCAAATGTGGCTCCAGTAGGAGAACAGTCGTACCAAGGATGGTGGACAATATGATGCCCTGGATGACATGATTCCCTATTTCTAGAAAGTCATGGTCACTTTTGAGATGTTTCATCCAAATTTGGTGATAAGAACGTAGCATTTTCTGGATTAGCTTAACAATTGTAATATAGTGTTACTAAAACAATCCCCCCTTCTCATAAAATAGCAATTATCAGTGTAAAAAAATCTATTGAAAATCATGAATGTCTTCTAATTGTGACAGCTGTTTAAAAATAAGTACCTCGTACCAGAATGTACCAGAATGTTGGAAAACACTATGCTCCAGGCAGGGTTACTTCCCACCAATCACAGGTCTTAAGCTGAAGTGTACTAACTACTGAGTACGTCTCTGGAGGCCAAATCTCTTCTGGCAACAAAAGGGTTGTTCCATGTTGGTAGCAAAGCTGTTTATACTTGCAGAACACTCACAGAGGCTAAATCATAAGCTGTAGTTGCTTTTATGGGCAGTCTATTTTAAAATGATCTCTGGCCTCACAGTGCCTTTTGGACAGGGCCTGTGTTTCTGTGCCCACTTTGTGCTCAGAGCTCCTCGACAAAGGCACAGCCTGTAAGCAAGACACGCAGATGGACATCAGAAGGAGGTCCCCTGCTGGCCCTTTCAAGCCCCTGTCCCTTCTTGTTTAAGGATTATGAAGAAAAATCACACATGAAGAGGGTACATTGAATTGCCTAATGGAAACCAGTCACCCCTTTTCCTGTCTATTAAATTAAAAAGCCATTTGTAAATACCCTGAAATATCTCAGAAGAAAACAAGCAAGCCCTAGCGCCTACCATAGTCCCACCCATGTGGTGTGCTTAGTAAGTTAAGGTCTTCCCCCTGGGAGGTGGGCGAGGGGGAGACAGACTTGAACGAAAACAGCTGGCAGAGTCTGGGGTGAGGTGCTTACCTTCTGCCCTGGGTAGATCCACCTGAACTCCACCTCGACATCAGGCTCCCCTAGGACGGTGCAGAGGACGCTGATGTCATCCCCGCTCTGGACCTTGTTTGAGGACGCCAAAATGGTGGTGGATGGAGGGCCACTGGGAACTGGAATTAAGCAGGAGACAGGGAAAGCGAGATGAAATCCAGGAGTACGACCCTGAAGACAAAGCTAGAAATACATTCTTTTCTTTGGACAGAGGCGTAATATTTCTGCCTTTCGCAGTTAGCCTCCTCCAACCCACCGCTCTTGCATCCTTGGGAGCCTCCTCTCTTTCTCTAACTTGCTGGTCCCAAATGGGGTCATAACCCGGAACTTTGCAAGTGCCGCCATTTCCCCTGTAATCGGGGGAGGAAGCTAAAAGGTCTGCCAGGGGTTCATAGGAAGGGAACTGAAACACTGAGAGGAGGTTCTTGGAGAGGAAGCAAGTAGAATGTAGAGAGGGCAACTGCAGGGGTGGAGGTAAACAGAAGGGTGTGTGCCCTGAGAAGACAGATTTGGGGTAAAACAAAGAGCATGTTCTCATCTGAGAGAGTATTCTAAGAAGATGTTGGGGATTTTGGAGAACTGATCAGTCATACAGAGGCAGTACCAGAGTGAATGATGGATGAATTTGGAGACAAGGATGTCAAGGGGTATTGGGTCAGAGTCACCACAAGGGCACAGAACATTCTAGAAATGGTAGTGCAGAAAAAGGAGCCGTTAAGAACAGCATTCTATGCCTCCTAATTTCCATGCATACTTGGGAACATCAGTACCTGCCACTTACCAGCTGGAAGCAACTAAAATCTAGGCACTGGTAGGAAACACGCTTACCGTCTGCGTAAAGGAGTTGGTACTTGACGGAGATTTGAGACTTGCCCCCAGCCTCAGCCTTGCAGTAGACGACTCCCTGGTGGTCAGAATGAGGTTGCAGATACACAAAACCTCGCTTCATGTCATAAACAATGTCTGTTCCATTGGCGGGGATTTCCTTGGCCGGGAACTCCCTGTGGAGAGTGACTTTGGCTGACAGGACAGTCACTCGACAAGGAACCACAGCCTGTCTGTCCGGATACAGGTAGACAACATCAAAGTAACTGGGAGACGGTACAAAGAGTTCTCCTTTCTCTGCAGAGGAAAAGATACAGGTTTATTTATTCTGGACAAATACGGTAAGGAGCACTTTATGGATTTGTCTGCAGGGCACAAAGATGAGAGGGGACTGGCAATATACTCAGCATATTGAGTCCTTATGAATAGAAAAAGCTATTTTTTAAATAATTTTCCTCTTTTAGAAGAAGGATGTTACTTCCCATCACCTTTAAAATAGGTCTCAGTTCAAGTCCAAATCAGGCCCATGGATTACCCCCCTTGAGGAAGCAGGAAGAGACTAACTGCCTTGGGTTACGAGCAGTTTTAAACCATCTGCTGCGTCTCTGGAGAAAGTAACCCCGTAACCTGTGCTCAGTAACTGCCGTCTGGCGGTGCGTCCCAGCACAGCAGAGCTCCTCGGAGAGGTCCAGCCCAGGGGACCCCGTTTCTGCCAAGGTCAGTGGAAAGGGAATCGAGGAGACACAGGTGAGGAACCTGCTGATCGCCGGGGCTGAGCTCAGCTCGGCTGCCCCTGGGCCGTGGACCTCCAGCCCGTCCCTTGCACTCCGCCTGTTTCCTCTGAAATCCCTCTGTGTGCTCTGTAAGCGCTGGAAAGTGGTCTTTTTTATCTTACAGAAACGAGGACTGGCTCGCCCATCCTTTCCTTAGTACAAAGGACTCCGAATTGGGGTTTTTTTTGTTTGTTTGCTTTTGGTTGGTTTTGGCATGGTGCATTAAATCTTTTGTTTTCTGTACTATGAGAGAATATTATAGTAATTAAGAGGAATCTTTTAACTTAATTATACCCCAGCATTTGTTCAATTGTTTCCCATGTTTTTCCTGCAGCATTCCTGAAACAACTGATTATTCTCAGCTTTCTCCTTCCCTACGCCTCTTTGTGCCACAGTCACAGGATGTTTTAGGTTGGGGACAATTTCTGGACGTACTATCAGATGTCTTCATGAGCCAAGAGTTCTTTGGCAGGGGGTGCGGGTTAACTAACACGGAGGTCTCTCCCCCGGCTCTGACTCAGGTCAAGAAAGAGAACCACATCGCCCAGTGAGGCCCTATCTTTTGCTAGGCTTTGTATCAGGCTGGGTGACTCACGCCACTTCATGAATAAATGACGTTCAGACTTCGTTAGACAAGCGGGACCTTTGTCACTGTTGTACCTAATAGTCCTGTGTTTGTAAAGAGTAAATGCGTACAGCCTGGGATGTCTCCTCTCCCATTCCTTAAGAATCCAGAGTAGACCGTATTAGATGTATCGTTTGGGTAAAAGCATTTAAGTAATTTTATGATTGTGATGTTTAGAAGCAACTTTTGTTTCAAGGTTTCGTAGAGGAAACTGAACCAATGAGCAAAGCCAGTAGGATAACAATCAGAATTTCCGAACACAAAAATGTGGTCTTACTTCTTTGCGTGCTTTGAAAGGAGAGACTATACCAGTTGCTCTAACAAACTGGGGCGGGGGGAGAATTCATGTATAATCAGTACATCCCATCATCAGTACATTCCACCTACCAAAAAAACATGTTAAAGTTCATTTAAAAAATTATAGATGACATATGCCCCCTGCAAATGTTTGTATCTACTTGAATAGATCATAAACATTACTTCGAGAAAACTAAACCTGATTTCAAAAAAAAAAAGAGAGAGTTCATAGGCTATAAACTGAAATCCAAATTATAACCAACTTCATAAAAGTGCTCCTTAACGTGGTGTCACTACATCTGGACAACTGGAGCCCAGGCCCTTTGCTATGAGCAGGGCTGATTGCCAGTCGTGTTCTTCTTGATCTGGTGGGAGTTAGATGTGACTTGAGGACAATTATTAAGCTGTACAGTTTTAATTTGTGTTTTTTCTTTGCCATACTTCAATAAAAAATTAGAGAGGGAAAGAAACACCTTTGACTGCCTCCTGGATACGAGTAAATATGATGTGTGACAGTTGCACAAATTAAGACAAAAATCACACAGACTAACAACAGTCACAAAGAAGCTTCCCAGTGTTGGCAGCCAAACCCCAGGAAACATACACACATAACGAATGCCAGACGGTCCCTGTGTGGGCGGCGGGGAAGCATATGTTCCGAGGAAGCCAGAGCCAGCAGCAGAAAGCTCAGCTCTCCTAACAGCCCGGCCAGGCTTTGCAAACCCACCCAGGCCGGAAGAGGCAAGCTCCTGAACCCCACACTGAAAATCCAGCTGGACACTCAGCCTCGTGTTGAGGAAAGAGAAAATGATACAACACGTTAGGTCACATCCCGTTTTGATCTGGGTTTCTTCAGTGTTGAAATAAATACTGATTGAGGGGGAGTGTGTTCCTTTGATTCACAAAGGGGCTTCCACAATTCAAGGAAGAACACCTGCCTCTACCAACCAAAGAGAGCCCATAACCCTGACAGGACATTCAGATCAACGGAAGCCTTCTGTTCAAACTCTCAATTCAAAAACCAGTGTTTTGGGAAGACACAAGAGTGCTGTGGCAGAAATGCTTCATTCTGTAATTTGAAACATGGTCTCAGTCCTCATCTAAAATCACAGGCTCTTGTTGGTCTGGATTAGTTGCCTTTGTCCCCGTCACTTCCCAGTGTGTTGTAACAGCAAGGCCCAAGAGCCCTCCAAGTAGCACGTTCCTGTATGAGGATGGGGGGACTGCCTGTGAACAACAGTTACTCGTCCTCCCCACAACTCCAGTTAGTGCCTGTCTGTCTGCCCACCAGCGAACCAGCTTGTTTTAGCAATGGGTTAGGGCAGTAAGAACACTGAACCCTGGGTCGGGAAAACAGGGTTTGACGCTTTATTCCGCCACTGTAAGTCCTGAAGCATCCAGAGGGTTCCCTTGCCCTCTGGGTCTCAGCATCAGCATCATTATTTCTAAAACAGATAACAAGGCAGTTTCTCCTTAGCTCCCCGGGGAAGGGGGGACGTTGTGGAAATGAAATGAGATCCGTGGGCCTCCAGGACTGTAGCGTGCTCTGCCCATGCATCTGCTCCCGGAGAGGAGCTATCTGGACAGGAAGGGATTACATCTGAGATTTGGTTAATGGCAAGGGCAGAAGACCACTTGAGTCATCAGCCTCGGTCACTAAGGTCTGACAGGTAGGTGGATTCAGGAAGTAGGCAAATCTCCTCAAAGCCCCGCCCCGACACTAGGAAGGCATTCTGACTTCATCTGAAATGCCTTAGACCACAGCAGCGCCAGGGGGTGGCATTTGTAAGATTCCTGAAAGCTGACCCCTGAGTCTTGTAGGAGAACGTCATCCCCCAGACCTGAGTTAGAGAGCTGCAGAGGAGGGAGGCTGGCAAGCTCCTCTACAAGGCCTGCTTCTCTGAGTGCGACTCCACCGGCAAAAACATACCAAAAACTGCAGGGTCGGAGAAGAGTTCCCCCTGACCGGCCCCCTTTCAGACAGCGCACTGAGGCTCAGGGACAGGGAATCCTTTCCCCGAAACTTCAGCTCTCAGTACTCTAAGAACAAATCCAGGGAGCCTTCAGCCAGGCATCCTGTGGCTACGGAGGCTCCAGAAAAGGGATCCTTGTTGGTTCTGGGGGCATAGGACGGAAAGCCCACCTACAGCAGGGCTGTCCAGGAGAGCTTCCTGCGACGGTGGAGACACTCTGTTGATGGTTCCACCAGGACAGCCACGAACCACAGGGGGCAATGGGGCCCTTGAAACATGCTACAGGCCACTGAAAAACTGAGTTTTAAACTTTGTTTAATTTTAATTAGTCCCCATTTAAATTTAGTGGCTATCATATTGGACAAATGTAGGTATGAACTCTGGAGTCAGACTGTTCTGGGTTCAAATCCTGATACAGTCATTACTTGCAATATGACCTTAAGGACTTATTTCATCTCTCTAAAGCTCAACTTTTCCACTGGGAAAAATATGTATAAACGATAGTAATACCCTGAAGGGTTGTTGACAGACTAATTGATGGAACGCATTGAGCCCAGACCATGGCAAAGAGCGGGTGCTCTGAGGGTCATTATTTGATAGTCCATACACAGTGGGAACCTTTAACATGGTCAAGGGCAGAAGTGTGAAGAGTTCCACTAATGCAGCAAACCTGTTACCTGTAAAAAAGATGTAGGTGGAGCCAGTCTTGGTCTCGTCCTTCCTGCAGACGTAGCCGGTGCAGAGCTGCCCCCAGCAGCTGAACTCGCCAGTGTCAGCCGCGGTGGAGTTGAGCAGGGTCAGTTGGCTGTAGCGCTCGTTCTGCTTCACGCTGTCAACACAGGCAAAGCCGGGTCAACGCACCTGGGTGGGGCCTTGCAGCCGTCACGTCACTCTCCGCTCCCCTGTTCCCGCATACGAATGCCCCGGGGGCTCGGGGCTGAGTGCCTGCTCTCAGAGGGCACAGACTAATAAAAGTACATTTGGGGAATAGGTGTGTGTGGAGGCAGAGGCTGAGAGAGAAGCCTTGCCTAAAAGGAGATTAAAAATGACAATTATGTTTTCTAAAGAGAGGAAATTCTCTTCGACCTCAAAACTGGGGTTTCCTTGAATCAATCACTGGCACATCGTGTGTGACACAGCCACAGAAACTCGCCCAAAAGGCCTCGGGCAGGTGTTCTGCTTTCAGCTTTTGTTTTCGATGAGCTCGTTGCAACAGCAGTTGAGGTAAATGAAATAACCCAGCATCACGCAGGGCACAAAGTCTCTTCCATTGATAAGGATAAGGCTCCGAATACACGCTTGGAATCTTCGAGATGCGACATCATTGTACTAAAAATAAAAATTTTGTATAATTCTCTCTAGATTATATGCTACGTGAAATAAGTCGGTCAGAAAAGAACAAAGATCCTGTGATTTTACTCCCTGTGGAATGTACAACAAAAAGGAAAATAAGAACTGACAAAATAAGCAAAACCAAACAAATGGACACAGACGACCGGGTGGTGGTGATTAGAGGAAAAATGGGGTGGGGGGGCAAGAGCGCCCACTATTGGTAGCAGAAGAGAACGAGACTGGGAGTGGTGAGGACAGGTGGAGTGCACAGGTATCAAATTGTGACCTTGTTCACCTGGAAGTTATGCAGGACGTCAGTAACGGGGAACTGGGCATAGGGCGTTCAGGAGTTCTCTGTACTGTCTCTGCACAAGAATTCTGTAAGTCGAAATCGTTCTAAAGTAAAAAGTGTATTATGAAAAAGTAAGTGAAAAAACGCCACCGCTTTCCTTGAGGAAAACCATCCGTCAGTTGCTGAGATGCCGAGCCCCCGTCGTGCGGTTCACCCCAGGTAAAAGTATTTAGAGCCTTCTTCGGGCACTCACGCTTCTCTTTTGACTCACCCTGTTATTTCTGCTTTTATCTTCTCGAGCTTTGCCTCTTGTATTTTTATCTTGTTGCCTGTGACTACATTTGCAAACCCCTTCAGCTCCATTTTGAAATGAGGAGAGACATAAATAAATATTTCTTGCTATGAGATGCTAGTATTTGCTGATTGTCATTGTAATTGATTGTGTCAGGAATCCAGCCAGATGTCTCATCCGGGGACAGATGCTCCCCGAGGCTCCACATGTGCAGATGCCAAAATGAATGGTTTTCATCGGAGGATGCATCTCAAACATCCAAAAGTTCCACCCCTCGGAGACCCACACACTTATCGGATGGAGTCGAGATTCCCCCGTCTGTGGAGCAGCAGCATCAGCATAGTCACCACGTTAAATTTAGCACGCAGCAAAATGTCTCGTCGGTTGGTCTGAAACACCGCCTGTTCTGGTTTACTGCTGAAGAGCTGCTCTGCCCGCCAGCTCTGCCAAGAGGCGCCTCTGTGCTCGCACTCAGTCGACTGCCTCCTTTCAACGGAAGGGAAATCTCCCCTCCTTCAGGAACCTTCTAATTAGAATCAACTGTCAGGAGCGAACCTCCCTGCTTTCTCCCAGGGATGCAATTGGTTCTGCCCCTCAGGCATCCCTGGCTGCCTCTTATTACAACGGACGGGGAAAACTCTGAGGGCAGGGAATGTGTCCTATTTGTTTTATGTTCTCCTAGCCGTAGACCTGTGCAGAGCACACAGTAAGATTCCCGAGAAATGAGTGCACTGAAATCGAATGGAGCCAAGGGCTGGGACCTTGGAAAGCAGATATCCTGCTCCCAGTACTGCTGATGAGGAAACTGAGTCTCAACAGAGAGACTTCCCTGAGACCCAGCTGCTGAATATTGAGTCAATTGCTTAAGGCAATTAAGTATGCACTGGATACTCATTAGATAAGAAAACGCATATAAAAGCACTCCTAGACATGCCTACTTCGTTGTATTATCCTAATTATATCTTCATTACACACTACTGCAGATTAGTAGTGGCTAGTTTGAATACAACCTCAATAATGACAACACACACACACAACATTGGGGATAGTTAGCACCGCAAATAAAAACCGATGGACCTCAAGGATATTAAGATCCAGGCAGGAATTAAAACTAACATACATGAAAACATCGGAGAATAGCTAAAGGGGTGCTTGCAACACGAACAACAGGAACCCTGCAAAGGGGTTCACCACTGTGGGCTGAGAGGTTGAGGGCAGCTTTGAGGAGGAGGTGAGACAAGCTGGACTTTTAATGGTGGTGGTGGAAGGGGATGGACAGACAGCAAGGGGGGCTGAGAAACAGTGAGCTCACTTGCTCAGCAAACTCCAGCTCCATGAGGGCTGGGAGGGGCCTGGTCTGCTCTCTTCTGGCCATAGCCCCATGCATGGTGGGTAGAAGACAGTCAATAATGATTTGGAGATTCAGTCCATTCATTACGGAGAAGACAGAGGGCGGGGTTAGGAGTCACAGGCAGATGGGTGAGAACAGCCCAAAGGGTGCATGTTTTACTCAGCACGCAGCCGGAACCGTCCTCAGCTTTGGAATGGGGAGTGATCGGCCCACCTACGCTGGAACACCAGTGAAGAGAACAGGAGTCGAGAGGCTGAGAAGCTGTTTCTGGGATGCTGGGCAAGGGCTGGGGCCGGGCTGGCTGTTGGCAGTGGCACAGAAGTAAATTTAAGGAATGTTTTCTTGGGGGAAATTAATGACAGATGTCATATGAGAGGTGGAAGAGGGAGAGATATCCATAACGACCATTTGGTTTGTATTTCTGTTGAAAAGAATGGGGTTTTAACTGCCTGAAAGGGAACAGTTGAGAAGAGAAAGGAGAGTGGGGTAGGCAAAATAATAGATTCGCTATTGGAGGTGTTGGATTTGTGATCCAACGTGGGCCCTGTAAGTGTGGATGTCCTGTGGGCACATCCTTGGGTGCAGTTGGAAACCCAAGCCTGGTAAAAAGGAGATGAAAACAGCGCTGGATTTTTGTGCGGGATGTCATTTCTGTAGAGGAAAGAGTGGAAGCTGAAGGGATGGGGCAAGGTAACAAGATAAAGCAACAAGACATGAGAAGATTGAGGACAAAATCTAGAGCCAAACTAGGGGCCAGAAGAAAAAGAAGAGGTAGAGAGAGGGAAGAGAAAAAAAATCAGGAAAGTAAAGAAACTGGGAAAAGGAATCATCAAGGAGATACACTCAAGAAGTTGATGCTCAAAAGATCAGATGACTTCATGACAGACTGGTGACCACAGACACGCACTCACACACACTTCATTTGGCGGAATGAAAGTCTTTGGCAACCACCGAAAGAACACGTTCAGTTGTGAGGATGGAGCCGGATTTCAGCAGATACAATATGCAAAGGTGGAGAGAAAAAGGAAGTGGAGGTCCCAGGTAGACCGTAATGTCTTGGCCACATCCCCTGCAGAGTTCAATACCAGGGCACAAAATCAGCAAGTAATCCACACATGTATTTGGCACTTCCTCTGGGCCCAGTATTTGCTAGCACTGTAGTGATGAAAAGTACATGAGGCCATTCCCACCAGGAAGGGCACTGGGCACATAAGAATTTAGCGCTCGGGAACAACCCTACCACCCCATGAGATCTGCCCACTGTATCTTTAGCAGGATTGGGGGTGGAAGGAAGGAAATGCACTGGAAAACATTCCTGGATTTTTCCACCCCCTCTCATATGCAAACACTATAAAACAGGAAACAAATTATTTAGCAGGATTACACTCTAAATGCCTGGATTTGAATGTCTATTTCTACTAATGGCCTCACACAGTGCAGGCGGCAGGCTACCCAAGGGGTTGGACTATGCCCCAAGGTTGCCGAGGGAAGAGTCTACAGTGTGAAATGGAGACATGAATTCACAGAGCCCTGCAGAGTGCTGTACAGAGATGCTTCACCCAGAGAGACACTTCCCTTCTCTTACAACCACTTAACCAATCCCCAGGGATGGAAGAAGTGGAGGATGTGAACTTTTAGTGGAGCAAAAATTTGTGCTGCAACAAAGCATCCCCAAAAGAGTATAATTAAGAAAAGCAGAGTTTACATTAATTGGATGTAGCTCTGAACATCCTGGCACATCATCTCACCTAAGGCCTTTTTCTTCCAAGCTAGCACATCAGACTTGGCCCACAGTGAGCTCAGTGATGGGTAAATCCAGATTTCAAAGAGCGTTTGTTCAAAATTCAGGACTGCGTGCATGTGTGTGTGTATGTGTGTGTGTGCACAAGTGTGTGGCTCTTCCTACGGGCTCTCGTGGCCTTTACAAACACAGAGTCCATCCCCGTCGGTGGAGACTTGCAGCCTCCTGCATGCAGCCCAGCACACTCTGTCCTAACCAGCGCCTATCTCATGGGATGGTACAGAGCCGGGGACTGACAGCTCCCAAAGTGAGGGCCCACTACACACCTCACCTGGGGCAGTGACTAGGCGACAAGGGTGGGGTCCAAGCTCCTGTCCTTCTACAAGTCAAGGGCAAAAGGTGAGCCCTGGGAGACAAGATAATTAGTCATTGGTCCCATAAATACTTAAAGTGCAAATTAAGTGGGAGGTTCTGGAACACAGAGGGAGGGACCCCATGATGTCTAAAGAGCTCCCTGCTCTCAAGTTCCCCTATCCAAGTGCCATGGGAATTCCAAGGAGGGCAGCCACAACTTGTAGCAGCCACAGCAAAACTGGGCAATGCCCACAGAATGCTGGGCATTACACTAAGCTCTTCAGATAAGTTCAAGACTTAGAACTGTGCGTGGCACAGAGTAAGCACTCAATACATTTTAGATATTATTATCACAAGGTTCCTCTTTAGTTCTTGAAATGACCTTAGGATGGAGGTACTTTTCTCCCTTTTGGATGAGGAGGCACTGAAACTTAGAGAAGTGCCTTGTCCAAGGTTGGAAGCATCACATAGACCCAGGTTATGAATGTAAATGAGAAAGGCTTGGGTTTCCTTCCTATGAAGTGAAATAGACTGAAGGAATTTTAAAAATATTTTATTTACTTATTTTTAGAGAGAGGAGAATGAGGGAGAAAGATAGGGAGAGAAACACTGCATATAAGAGAAGCGCAGATTGGTTGCCTCTCACACGCCCCCAACCAGGGACCTGGCCCACAACCAAGGCATGTGCCCGACTGGGAATCAAACCGGCAACCTTTCGGTTTCCAGGCCAATGCTCAATCCACTGAGCCACACCAGCCAGGACTGCACTGAAGGAATTTTGACTGAGAGATGGTGCCCCTAACCAGCCTGCAAGTCCCGTTAAATATGGTCACACACACCAAACGATAACATGGAAGATCTGAATATATTAGCTCAGTATTCTCCATGATACCTCATTTTCTACTGAAATGGATAATAAACCCAAATAAGTAAGTAAAGGGCAATGAACCACTCAGTAAGGAATGGAAGGAAATGGGGCAAGAAAACAACCAGTTTTCAGCACTTACTGTAAAACCGAGCGTGCCCACGTATGCATTCCTTTTTCTCAGTCCCATGAGATGATGATGACGAATGAAACTGCTGATAATAAATGACTAGAACTTAAATAGTGCTGCATATGTGTTGAGCCCCGTTTCAAGCTCTTTACATATTCTGACTGGTTGCCTTCTCATAACTGCTCTGTGAGGTAGGTATTGTTATTATCCCCATATTACAGGTGAGCAGACTGAGGCTAGAGAACTCCCCCCTAGTTTTGGAGCCACTAGAGAACTTGAAGTTCTCCGCAAATAACTCCCCAGGGTCACTCAACTACATCATCCCGGACATTCTGCCTTGGAGACGGATGCCCCTACTGGCATAAAACAGAGATAAGGAATAAGGTAAAAAGATGTCATCAAATACGCTCCTTATTCAACATTCATTTCACACTTGTAAATTATTTAGCTTGTACGACATTCGAGGACCTGTGCCAGCACTAAGGGAGATCAAGATTCATACGTATCTGCTCGTCGGCATTTCTAGTGTTTGTGCAGGGTCTGTGTTTACGCTAAGCCTCCTTTTAAGAACATGTCAAAAGCAATAGCTCCGTGATATGCTGGGAACGGGGCCATGTCAGCAGACACAAGCCCTGTGAGACAGACAGCTGGGCAAGACATATCAAAGCCCCACAGTTTAAGCTTTTAAAAAAAGGAGATGAAAAGAAATATGCATGAGAAATAAATATGCAAACTGAGAAACTTCAAAGAGAATGCAGTTTCAACATCGGAAATGAAGCTGAACTACCTCCTTCTCTCTCTGTGTTTGAGGACTATCCAAGGCCATGCTCAAAGCCCTTACGAGAGAACTGTAACACTTCTGTGCCAACAAACACTTATGTTCACGTGTGTGAAATGTGACACAGGTCTTTCCCCTACAGTGACTTACACTAGAGTCTTCTGTGCTATTTAAAAAGTCACAATGGGCACTTTTCGCTCTCTCTCATAGGGGGTAGCCCTTCAGACCCACCAACAGCCCTTTCCTTTCTCCAGCCCCTGTCCTTGATACTGACCACAGACTGACCACGCTGCTGGAAGTGTCCCTTTCTATCCTTACTCCACCTCGTCCACCCTGCTGACGTCACCCTTTCTTGTCGCCTCTCCGGCCAGCGCAGCTGGCTTCTTCATAAAGGAAAAGTGACTCTTCCTCCTTCAGAGATTTCTCAGATTCTCAGACACTGAGACCTGGGTATTCCTTTGACAGCACAAGTCAAACCAGGACTGATAAACCAGAGATTAACCAAGCAGAAAGTCCCATTAGGCTTCCCAGAATAAAGGCCTTCAGACGGGCGTGCCTGTGGCCCAGCATCTCACTTGTAGGAATAAATCATCGCTATCTAGATGCTCACTGCAGCAATGGCTATGATAGTTAAAAAGAAGGGGGGGATGATGTAAGATTCCAACAATAAAAATTCAGATAAACACAAGGTGGTATTACAGTTACAACATAGAATGGTATTCATGATACATTAGGGGAAAGGTGATCATTAAGGAGTGGGTACATTTCGATACACCTTTTTACATATACAAATAAAACCAGAGGATTCCTCACCGGAACACGGACAGTGTGTCTCAGTATATTCAGTGACCCTGCCTTCTGTTTACGTACCTATAGTTTCCAATGTTCTAAATTAAATGAGCAGGTATTACTTTGTAAGAAGAAAATAAAAACTGTACGAGCAAAACGAGTTACACCACCGACAAATGACAGAACAGACGCTCTGTAAACATGAGATGGTGGGCGGCTCATTTGCACTTTAAAAATCTGAAGGTGGGTTTTATGTGGTGTTGCCTTTTCAGAATGTGGGTTCCAAAGGCAGGACCAGCAGGCATTCCTTTGGAGACCTAAAAAAGCCATTATTTTACTATTTTACATTATATTATTTTGCTCTGATTTAAAAAAAAAAAAGAGGCCAGCGGGAGCGTAGAAGATAATCCAAAGTTCGGCGTGACTTTGTTCTCACACCCGCTCTGGTCCGGGTGCTCCCCGTGCCCCCCTCCAGCTGCCAGGCTACGCCCCCTGCCGGGAGCCTCCTGCTGCAGCCTCCCTGCTCACCTGGTTCCCACCCTGGGTTTCCCCATCTCTTTTACTGCAGTCATAGCTGCACCTTCCGCCCAGGCGGAATATTAACAGCAACACTGACGCCCCATTTCTCTTCCAATCCTTACACTCTATCGGCTGACAAATCGATCCTTCTAGAAAAAACATCTCCCCCATCTCCTTCGAGTGCTCTGCAAAAGCGTCCCATATACTTTTCCAAACAGCGTTTTGTTATTGCCGCCCGCTTCATCTTCGCCCTGAGTGGAGGGCGCCCATCTTCGCCCTGAGTGCGAGGCGCTCCGCTCCCAGCTCCTCCACCCACCGTGGGCCCTTCTTGTCGCCCAGCCAGAGTCCTCGCTGACCCCAGCCGCGCCGGCTCATTCCCACCCCGGCCCTGCCGCCATCTCTTTCCCTCTCTAAACGGCTCTCTCTCCTCTTTTTCTCTCTGGCCTATATATCCCTGGTTGCTCTTCAGAGGTGTGTCTTTAGGGGGAGCTTTTCTGCTCTCCAGCATTTGTAAAACAGCCTGCATTCAGGAGTCCGATTTCCTTGATTCAAATCCTGTCTCCACTCCTTAGGGCTCTGTGACCGTTATTAACAAAGTAATGTTCCTGTGCTAGTTTCCTCACCTGAGACGTGGAGATAGTAATAGTCCCTACCTTCTAGGGTTGTGATGAGAGTGAAATTAGTTAATAACGATACAAGGTCCTGGAAGTGGCCCAGAACGAGCACTTCGGTGCCATTGCTGTTGTCCCAGAGCTGAGCTTCTCCCACCCTGCACTTCACGTCTTGACCACACATCCTGGAGAAACATCTACCTATCTCTCTGCTGCTTTGTGTGGGGTGACCTTTTCAGCTCCCCATTACACCTCTCTAGTAAAATGACCCCCTCCCGAGAAGGAGCCACGTGTTATGCTGGACTGTACCCACCCTTCCTGCAGGGCACAACGCCAGGCAGACAGCAGTGACTGGCGACTGGGAGCAGAACAAAGCAGAGAGTTCAGGGAGCCAAGCTGAGTTGTATAACTTGTCCAAAGGCTGTTACTCTCTGGCCCGCACCTCATCTAAGTGAATGAAGTACAAGCACCAATACTCGTTTTGGAACTAGAAGGTACTGTAGAGGCCGTCTGGTTGGACCCCTCACGTCACAGGGATCCAGTGACTCACCCAAGGTCGCACCGCCAGTTCACGGGTGATGGTAAGACTCAGCTTGGGGGATGCAGAGAAACTCACAGAAATAAGTAAATCATTGCTGTGAATGTAAGTTTTACAAGGTCACCTTTCCAAATTGGCAACCCTACGATTCTGCTGTATGAGTTAGCTATGCTAACAACTAATTTCTGGCCATTCTCATCTTACTGCATGGAATAAACCCATCAGCACTTCTCTGCGGGACACACAAAATCCAGCCCTGTCTCCAGCCTCCACCCCCCGCCCCCCGCCACTGCCCACCCCTGCCCAGCTCTGTCTGGCTGCAGCCTGCAGCCACACCCCGGGAAGAATAGGCCTTGGGAGAGGAGTGACAGAAGACAATGGAGCAAACCGCCACCACCCTTGTTGGGGAACAAGCCGTGTGTTACTAATGGGCTGGCACGCAGCCAGTGAGGGCACTATGGCCAAGTTTAACACTGAATGCAGCGGCCCTGGCTGGGCCCTGTTTGCACCTGGCACCCTGAACTCGCCGAACACTCTCAAGGTGCCCACACATACTGATACTACTTGGATGGTAAATCTTCTGAACGAACACCAGAATCGTAAAGAAATTGACTGGTTTCTTGAGACTAGAGGGCTGTTGTTATTCCACTCATTGATGCATTCATTGGTTGATTCAAGCCCTGAGCAGGGATCAAACCCACAATCTTGGCGTATGGGGAGGACCCCTCAGACCACTCTCCTCCCCATGCTGGACCATAGGATTGGACTGGCTTGGAGCCCGCCATCTGCTTCCTCGGCCCACCCGCCCTTCATGTCTTCTGCGGGGGGGAGGGGGGACGAGTGAGCTGTTGCCAACTGCGGTTGAGTGAAAACCCAGATGCCCTCCCTTCTCTCCAGAAGCTGTTCATTGTTCTCAGAGGAGCTGGCTGCAGGCCGTCAGGGAGGCCTCCTGCGCCCCAGACACGCCTCGGAACTCAGGGCTCAACTGAAAAATGCTACCAACCCTCTCAGTCACCACAGCAACATCCTGAAAGGCAATGCCTGCACCCCAAATTTCTAAGTGCAGAGTGGGGTTTCTCTACTGCCGCGTCAGCCCAGCTTGCTTTTACATCTGTGATGTTGCCACAACCTCGCTTAGATCTCCAGCGTCTCCCAGCTCTCACTCCACAGCGATTTATGGTTAAGGCACCGTCCAGGCCACTTCCTCTCAGCACTGTGCTGAGAGTTTCGCGCTGTGAAGTCTGGAAGTGGGTTATAATACTGAAGAAACAAAATGTTTCCAGAGAAGATGGAAATGGATTGTGCTGATCACCTGGCAGAGGTTGATCAGATAATCCAGAAGTTTCTTATATTAATGTTTTTGATATTAATAAAATAAGAGCACAATTTAAAAAAAATTCTTGCAAAGAAACTTAGGTCCAAGAACAGGTCTGTAGACCCCACCTGACAGAAACGGGGCTGGGACACGTGGAGAGAGATCGGGCACACCTGAGACTGGGGAGGGACGCCATCTTTCTCCTGGAGGCGGAGGGAAGGAATAACCCTCGCACTGTGGGGTGTGTCCCTCTGTGCTGTCTGTGTGTGTCTGCTGATGAAGGCTTCAAGTCAGTGACTCATAACTGCCTTAGATTCACTCTCACCTCCTCCTCGTGGTAGACAGGGGTCCGACTCCTGCTTACTGCCAGCATCCTCTCTACCTGGTCACCTCCTTCTTCCTCCCCAAACTTGAGCCACCCCATCTCCCTCATGCACCCTTAATGACCCAGATGCTATACTTTCTCTCAGCTCTGGGCAGTTCCTCATGCTGTTCCTTCTTCTGGAATTTTCTTATATTCTTTTTCCATCCCCTTCTTTATCTGGTTAATGCTCAGCCTTTAGATATTAGCTTGAGTTTTCTCCTCCCTGACTCCGACCCTCTGCGAACAAGGCACTCACATAGCTATGAGTTAATATGGCTCAGTTAATAGTCTGACTAAAAGCTCAATGGCTGTTGAGATTGGGTTCTGCCTTGCTCACTATTGTATCTCCAGCATCTACCTAGCACAGGACCATGCACATCATAGATGCTAAACACACACACACACACACACACACACACACACACACACAATAAAACAAAACTTGTTGGAAAAGAGAAACAAAATAAATTAAGGGAAGCGGGGAAGTGGAAGCAAAGTGGGAGAACATACAGGGAATGAGGCAGAGGAGCCCGCGAACAGTAAACAAATAGTAACTTGTGTACAATAAATGCTAACATCTATCGTCAGACAAATACCCTCACTCTTTTCTGATCTCAAAAGGGCATGGAGATCTGTGTGATCGGGATATACTGAGTCTGGAGCTAAAATCTCAACCAGTTTGCAGCATCTGAAAGTACGTTACTGTTTGCCGCTGAGAAGCCTCCTAAGCCGCTGAAAGTGCCTGGGGCGCTGGAAGCCTCAGCAGGACTCAGCTTGTGCGGCACAGAAACTTACAAATGCCCACGCCTTTTGAAATGCGTCTGGTGGGAAGCTGAATTCTATGCTGCTTAAAATATAGCTCTAAACTGTGACCACCGTGTGGCCTAAAAGGAAGAAAGGACCATAAGTACAAGTGTGCAATTATTTTACCCAATTGGTCCTCGTTGGAAATGCTTCCTACCGGTGAAAGGAAGACAATAGGAGCATGGCTGAAGCCTGCCATCTAGTGGACTTCTGACGACACAGGCTCGCCGAGGCGAAAGAGGAAAGCATCACAGAATGGGAGACTCAGAGAACCCCCTCCTTGGCTCCATCCCTGGTGAGTGGTCAGAGTCCACCTTCTAGCCTGGGGGCTCCTTGACAGCCTTCATTCAGAGCTCCCCTTTCTAAATAGCCCGAGGCAATATTTTAACAGCTAATGCCCCAACCATCTGAAATCCATGTGAAATTTCAACCACTCTCAGTTCACTCCTCTGGAAAAGAATTTTATTTCTGTCTTGAATCTTAACTTCAGAAATCAGGTTTGTTAGTCTAGTTCCCAAGGGGATAAAAAGTAGACGGCAGATCTATCTTCCCTGAAGCTGCCGCCGGTCGCATTAAACCAAGTGGGCCCTTCCCTCTACCTGTGCGCCTCTAGCCACACCCAGAGCACCTGAGCAGGGCATCCGCTCCATGCAGGGAAGCAGGAGGATGGAGTTGAAGATGCAGGCTGCCCCTCACCAGTTTGTCTCTCTGGACCAGACAGACACCTGTCCTCTTTGATTTTCAGCTTCCTCGTTCGTTAAAAGGAGGGGCTTAAGCATAATCATCACTAAGGTCCCTTTCATCTCTGAAGTTCACTGAGCTTGCCCCCAGGGCCTGAGGTTAGACCCACAGTAGGCCCAGTGCCTGGGCACCACTGTCTCACTGGAGGGCTGCAGAGACCGCGCCACGTCCTAGTAGGAGCTGCGCTGGGGGCCGGGGCAGCACTGGTGAGGAAGCCGACATCATCCCTGCGGAGCTCACAGCCTACCGCAGGACACAAACATTAACGACCAAGGAGACAGGAGTGGCATCGTGGGTGATCGGTGCGCAGGGAGGGCGTGTGACTGGGGCCAGTGGAAGGGGGGACTGGGAGCCAGGAACTCTCCCTAAGGATGAGACGGACCCGGCTGTGAAGGATGCAGAGCGGTTATTCCCATGTGTTCATTAGCCTCATGCGCAAAGGCCCCAGGCTCAGGAAAAGTCCGTGGGGCCTAGGGTGCAGGCAAGAGAGAGTGAAACGAAATGGGGCCGTGGGCAAAGGCAGGGCCAGACAACGCACAGCCTCCTGGGCCAGGTCAAGAGCTTCAACCTTATTCTAGGAGCAACAGAATTGCTCAGCTGAGGGGCTCCAGGCAGGAAAAGGGCAGGACCAGATGTGCTTTTGTGACAGATCTGACTGCTGCATGGAGGGCCAAGGTCAGGTTCCAACTTGGGTGCAGAGCTCGTGATGCAACGGTTGCTGCGAGTAAGAGACTAGGGCTGTTGCTGGAAAGAAGTGGGGAGACTCAAGAAATAATTCCATAGTGGCAACTTTAGGGCATGGTCGCTGATTGGGAGTAAAAGGGAAGTGTCCAAAGTGATTCCCCAGCCTCTGGTCAAGGGCAACTGGATGGAATTAGGTCCATTCATAAACTAAAAGATACAAGAGGATGAGCAGGACTGCAGAAGGTCCATGAGCTCAGGTTAGTTTTAGAGAAAGGGTCCCGAAAGATCCATGCAGTTGGGCAAGCAGTAGGAGAGTTCAATCTAGAGCTTAGAAGAAACGTTTAATCTAACATAGATAAATGAGCATTTGGCAGCAGGCAGAGAGAAGAGAAGAGGGTGAAGAACCCACATTTACTATCTGGGACAGCAGAGGATGCGAGGCTGGTGGATACTGTGAGGAGGGGGCGGGGAGGCTGAAAAAGAACCAGAAGATGGTGGTGTTGTGCAAGCAAAAGGAGAGTGCTCCCTTCTGCGGATGGACCTGCTGGAACAGCTATCGGGGAATCGAAACCTGCACTCTGGCTTTAGTGACTTTGACCTTGAGGATAAAAAGCATGTGGAGCAGGGGGCAGGTGTCGGGTGCAGTAGTTGAGGAGTGATGGGGAGAGGAAAGGGAAGATGATGAATGTAGAGAGACTCCTCCCTCCAGGGGTCTGGCTGTGAAGGTGAAGGAGAGAGGGAGGTGGCTGGAGGGTATGTGGGGACCAAGGCAGGATCTCCTCTTACGGAGGTTTATGGAAAGGGTCCCGTTGAGAAAGGTGATGAGCCAGAACAGTGAGGCGATAACTGAAATCTTGGGGCTCCCGAGAAAGGCTGTAAGCACAAGATCCAGGGCAGAGAGGAAGCGTTGGCCTTGGTCAAGAGGTGACACTGTCGCCAGCATAACTGTGAGAGCAGGGAAGAAAGAGATGTGACCAGAGGAAGTTAAGGCAATTCTAGGGTACAGATGTCTCAGTCGATGAGGTGGTAATTTTATTAGCTGAAAGTGAGAGAGATGGAGGTCCGAGATTTGAGAAGAGGCAGAAAGTGAGCTCTAGAAATAAATGTATTCGGCTTTGCCAGGGGCAAGTGAGGCGGCCGCAAACTCAGGGCACCCACCCGGCCAGCTGCAGGGATTCCTTAGCAAGGCTCAGCGTCCCTGCGCGGCAAGAGAAAGGAGGAAAACAGGTTCATTTGGGACTGGAAACTTCCAAACAGGAATGAAGGAAACCAGAGGGCAAAATAACGTATTTAAGACGTGTTCAAGAGTTCAGTAGAAATGACAGACCCTGCTGTCCAAGATAAAGAGAGGGGAAGAAGTGAAGGCAGAAGGGGTCGAGGTGGGTAAAGAGGGATCTCAAATACACTCCTACGTTGTTGTTACCCTCCTTCCGGCACTGAGTGGAATGACCTTTCAATGTTGAGTGAATGAAGGCGTGCGTGACTACAGGCTGACTTCTGAGGTGATCCCTAAACCCCTGGAGAAGCCAAGAAAACATTTCCTGAGCTCGGGAAGGTGTCAGGCACTGTTCTAGGTGCTAAGAATCTGACGCTGAATCAAACAGATGTTGTAAATGCCCTTGTGGGGCTTATGCTTTCCTGGGGGAAGATGGACACAGGCCCCAGATTACAAAGACTTGACCAATTAAATGGAAGTGGGAGAGAAGTGTACCTTGGATCCTCTGTATTAGATGCCCACATAGCTGTGCACCATCCCCTGATTTATGTGAGTCCTGGTCTGAATCAAATGTCCCCGAAATTTGGATTACTGTGCTTGAGAAATATATGTTACTTTGTAACAACTAACTATAATGTATTGAACATTTACCATGGGTCAGGCAGCCCTTACCATAGGTAATATTACCTCCAGATTCCCGAGGAGGAAATTCGGTTCCAGCAAAATTACTGGATCAAAGATCACTTTGTTGGTTAGTGGTAAGGGCAGGATTCAAACCTCGCTGCGTGTCAGCCTGACCTCTCTGTTCCATAACACGCTCCCTCTTCTGGTCAGAGAACTAGATTTGGACAGATATGGTAGCACGGAAGCTTAGTTCCAGAAAGTTGCCAAGATCGCTTAAAACGACCGGGCTTTGTTGGAAGTGCACCTGGGAAGCTTCCAACCCAAAGCTGTCAGGACGATGGAAAGAACTCATTCCATGGGGGAAAAAAAAAACACGGAATGAATACTTCTCTTCTACCCCAAAGTACCACGTTCCGGGAAAGATGTCAAGAGTCGATTTGTTGAATCTCTGGTGTCAAATAAATCGTGATTTTTTGTTGTTGTTTGATATAGAGTTATGACTAGATGTTTTTCACATTTTTCATGTTTTTTTAAAAGTCCTTGGGGGTCCACATCTGTCTTTACTTTCTTATAAAGCCCCAACTGTGCTTTGAATGAATACTACTTAATGCTAAGTCAAAATTGACTTTTTCAGCTACTGGATATTTCTTTTCAATTCATATTCATGTTCACTCGACTTTGAGTCCTTAAGATATTTTCAAACATATTTTGGCTAACATGACTTTGGAAATACTCTTAGAAAAGATTAAATCTTTAAGGGCCAAATCATCTAGGTTTAGGATACTTTGTTTAAGTCAAAGACTAAACTTAAAACAGCTTCACTCTGGTTTTTAAAAAATGTGTACATCTGACTTCGGTAAATTAGAAGGTTTCTGGTAACAAATAATTCCAGATTTGTTCCAAGCAGGGGCTACGTGCACACACACACCATACACCCTGCACGTGTATATTTCAGTGTGAAGATGAAAATGGCAGAAACCATTTCATCCCCTCACCCTCACTCCTCATCCCACCTGCTGTCCTTTAAGAAAAGCCCTATGCTGAGATACACCATGAAACCAAAAGAGATAAAATGTAAAACCTTCAGGGTAAAATATGAAAGAGGTCTTAGCACCAGGGGTTGGGTAGAGAGATATTACTTATACATATACTCTCATTTATTTATCCTCCAAGATGTATCATTTGAGAAAGAAAGGGGAAAAGATTATTATTCCATCACACAATAGATAAAGCTAAATGCCAAGCACTTAGTTAAGTCCCAGTGGAAAACACATTAAAAAAAATGCAGGCATTCTCTAAAGAGAATGCACCGGGGGCTCTGGAATGCGGGCCTGGGGGTGTGGGTGGGGCTGACACAGGCTCCAGAGAAAGTGACCCTGAGGCTGAAGTTACTTAGCCAGGTGAAGAGGGGCCAGGAGTGGGTCCAGGCGGATTGTTTTTTATTCTTAATCCTCACCTGAGGACATGTTTATTGATTTTTTTTAGAGAGAGGTGGGCGGGCGGAGAGAGAGAGAAACATCAGTGTGAGAGACATTTCAGTTGCCTCCAGAAATCACCCCGACTGGAGAATAAACCCATAACCTTTTGGTGCTCCAACCAACTGAGCCACCCACGCAGGGAGGGTCCAGTCACAGGAGCCCAGCCAGTGAACACAGAGACACTGATCTAGAGGTGAGCAGTGACTCTAGAGAGACCGTGGAGATCAGGGAGGGTCTCAGCAGTCACGTGGGGCCGTTGGACTTTGTCCCCCATGGAAACCCACCAAGTGTTAAGCTGGGGAATGACATGATCAGAAGAACATTTTTGGAACATCACCTTAGCGGCAGTGAGGAGGTTGGAGGAGGTCACACCTGGGCTGGCTGTGGTTATGGCAGTATTGGTGAGGAGGGACAGTGCCAGCTGAAACTGGGGCAGTGACAGCAGAGCTGGAAAGAGGACAGGCTGATGGCTCTTAGGAAGGCTGACCTGGCTGAACTTGGTGGTTGACCGGATGTGGGAATTAGGGGAGGAGGACAAGGCAAGGATGTTCCCCCGGGGTTTCTGGCTGAGCAACTGAGTGGGTAGTGGTGTCCCTAAGGAAGGTGAAGTCGGAGGTAGAGTTGGTGCAGAGATAGGACTCTGTTTTGAATATGCAGAACTTGAGACACTGCTATCCTCACTCTTCTCGCATCCCAGTCATCCCTGACAGATAATATCCTGCATTTCTCTATTCCAAATCATACGGAGAAATGGGTGGGAAGGATCTTGGAAACTCTGCAGTCTGTCTGATACCCTTCATTCTCTACACGAAAAAACTGAGACCCGGGAAAGTTAGGGGACTCTGCCGAAGACACAGGGGACGCGCATCCCACAACCCCACAGGCTCCTTCCAGGACCCACTGAAGAACGCTCTGTGTCCTTGCTTTTCACAGGTTTCAAAACCTTCTCTTTTCCTGAGCAAGGAACCAGCCTCCTGAAGGTATTCATTCAAACGTGAGACATTTTCAGCCTTCTTACCCACTGATGCCTCTGAATATAAAAATCACAGACCAAGGAAATGTAAAAATAATGTGAAGCAGTTGAAAAGTTTCAAAAACAGTTTAAGTTGGTCTCAGGTCAAGTCGCTCATAGGAATCTCCTGTGAGGTCATTTCAGTTTTCATTATGATTACTTAAAAAATAATATAAAGCATTGGGTCCATTACTATTTACAATATGAGTTTTAAATGTCTATCTCTCTGTATCACAGTTTCAATTATGTGTCACATGGCTTCCTAAGTAATTTCACTGTTTTAACCAGGTTGATGGGATTTATAATTTTTTCTAACTGGTCAAAGAAATAAAACCGATGACTTTTGTTCA
>CM052548.1:74194213-74390755 GCA_028533065.1 Trachops cirrhosus | reverse complement strand
TGAGATCACAGAGGCCAGGTGGTTCACCCAGGCTCCCCAAGAAGGTGGTGAAAAACCAGACCCTTCGACTGCAGGTCTAGAGCCTTCTCGGGCTTGTGCCGTTGCCTTTTAATTCACACAGAGAGAAAAATACTGTAGTAGCTTCGCTCTGTTTGCACAAATCTCATGCACAGAGCCATTGTCTAAGTGGTTTCTTTGTTTGCTCTGCTCCGGGCTTTGACAACGAGTTCCAAGTCAAACAAAACTTGACGCCAGGGATGAGAGCACAACCTCCCTGGAAGGGCTGGAGATGCTTTCCCAAGGCATACATTAGACTCCCCAAGCGCGGGCACGCCGGGCAAAATCCCGTCTCCAAAATGAACGAATAAATGTTACAAAGCTGGAGAAAAGGCTGTGATCCTTCATCAACTGAAGATTCAATTAACCCTTGTTCCATAGAGGTGACCTGACTATGAACGCCTCTAATTCTACAGAACCGTGTTGGAGGAGAAAATGCATTCATCCAAAGAACCCCTGACTGCTGCTTAGATGGAAACTACAGGTGAACAGTTATTAACATCAGAGCCTCGTAGCTGTTTGGTGTTTGCTCCCCATGGGCAGTAAGGGGTCGCACCCAAGCCACCACACTGTCCACGTGCTGAGCAGCTCAGGGGTTGCATACGCTGAGAGCCACGCCTCACTCTCATTCGTCCATTCCTCAAGCAACACCCAGAGGAACATAGAGACTTTTCCAAGACCAAAGCTGAGCAGGCGGGAAAGCACTGACGCTTGGGAGATAAATGTAAAAAGACGAGAGCCTTTCCTTCCCTACTCCCTCCGACAATCTCACTCCAAAGTACCCTGCAATTTCTGAAAGCACTGTTTTCTTAAAATAGCCATGTCTAAGAATTAGATACTTCTATTCCAGGGAGAAGACCTTACTTTGAAACATTTTTCAGAATATCCATTACAACAAAGTAGATCAAGCTTCTTTTTCTTTGTTGTAATGAGGTAATTTAGTAGCAGTGTGTTTGCTGCAGCTGCACGACATAATGGTTTGATATTTGTACACATCCTGGGAAATGATCCCTCTTCTGTGGAAACACCCTAATTCGCTTGGCTCCCAGGACCCGGCACTGGCCTGGCTTTTCTCCTCCGGCACAGACAGCCCTTCCTCACCTCCCTTTCCTGCCTGGTCTGAGTCCCAAGGGCTTTATCCTTGCAACTCCTCTCAATCGCTAATGACACTCAATCTCTAAGTGGCCTCACGCGGTCTCCCGGGCGTTGGCAGCATTTATATGCTGAGAGCTGCCTTGTTCCTGTCCTGACTTTGCCTCTGGACTCCGGGTCTGAATCGCTTGCTCAGCACTGCCACTTGGAAAGCTGGCCAGCAACTCCAATCGGACGTGCCCGCACTGACTCTGGATGCCTTGAGAACGCCCCTCCCCAGTGCGGCTTTATCAGCAATTGGCAACTCGCTTCACCCAGCTTCTCAGGACAAAAACTTCAGAGTCACACATGATTATTTGCTTTCTCTCCTTAGCCACGTCCAATCCAGCAGCACATCCTCTTGGCTTTGCCTTCAGAGTAGACCCTGAACCCAATCTCTTCTCCCTCCATCCACTGGGACCACCCTGGACCAGGCCACTAGCCCATTAAAATTGCCCCACATGTAGGCCTCTGGCTTCCACCCTAACACTTCGAACTTTGGAAACATAAATCAGATCCCGGGCATGCCTCTGCTCAAGGCTCTCTCCGGCTTTCATCTAATTTAGAATAAAATGTTCAGTCTTCCCAGGCCCTACAAGGCTTTGCCTTTTCCTGTTTCATGCTTGGTGGTCCTTCAGTCACACTGGCCACCCCGAGGCTGTTGTGCCTCAGCTGCCCTTGGCCTGATGTCTCTCAAATACCTGCAGCGTTTGCTTCCTCTGACTCTCCTCTTCAAACCACACTCTCACTCCGTCTGCAGCCCTCTCCATCCTCTTGTCCTGAGTTACACGGTGATTTGTGTTCCCCAAATGATACATTGATGTCCTAACCCCTGGTACTGGTGATTGTGACCCCATGTGGGAATACGATCTTTGCAGATAAAATCAAGTTAAGATGAGTGCTTTCGGTTGAGCTCTAATCCCACATGCTGGTGACCTTACAGGAAGAGAAGACACACACGCACACGCACAGGAAAATCAGCCATGTGAAGAGAGAGACACACAGGAAGAAGACCACCAGGTGGCCACAGAGGCAGAGATTGGAGTAATCCAGCTGCAAGCCAAGGATTACCACTACTAGCAGAACTGGCAGAGGCCAGGGAGGACACTACTCAGAGTATCAGAGGCGGCCTGGCCCTGCCGCCACCTTCATTTTGGACTTCCGTCTTCCGGAACTGTGCAAGAATAAAGTTCTGTTGTCTAAAGCCACCTAGTTTGGGCTACTTTGAGACAGCAGCCCTAGGAAGCGCATGCACCCCAATTAGTGATTCTTCACGCCACTTACCACTTCCCTAAACGAATCTTTACTTGTTTATTCTTCCGTCCTCCTCATCAGATCACGAGCACCACAAAGTAAAGCTTCACAACTTTGTGCGGGAAAGCCGTGGTTCCCCGTGACTTCTCCCGGTCCTCTGGCCAGCACATCCGATCCCTAGCTTTCACCCACCAGCTTTTCTCTTTTCTGGGCCTAAGGTTCAGAGATTATTTTGTACATCAAACACACGGGGCCAAAATCCTAAATGCTTCCAAACATCCGTGATTTGTACTTGTCAACAATGAGAATTTTTTACAATTCTTCTCTCATTATGAGAATTTCTCAACTAATTTTTACCCTCTTTTTCCAAGGAATAAATGGAGACACACAAAAAACAATAGAGTCCTGGCTGGAGAATCGTCATCAGAGTTGCCCTCCTTACAGAGATCTAGCTGTGTTGCCCTCACATCATAGTGAATCCCTTTAGTCCTCCCAGAAAGATAACTTTTCCCAAGATCGCAAATAAAGCCACGTTAGACCGAAGATCAAATTAGCGTTGATCCAGATCGACAAAACAGCAGTAGCAAATTGATATGCAGGCTGCATCACTTGCTCCTGACATGGATAAAAAGTGTGGATGATCAGAAGTTGCTGAGTGTCTGTGACTTTACACTTCGTGATGTGAAGCCACAGTGCCAGTCAATGAACACAGCTCCACTCAGATGCCGACGCTCAGGTGCTGTGAACCTCGGCCACTCCAAGTGGGACCTCGGGCTGTTTAGTAGCTACTTTCCTGCCTCACTTTCAAGCTACAAGAGTAATCTATGTCCTCCCAGCTCCCACTGTTCCTCAAGAGAAATAACACTACTTCTAACAATTTAAAGCATTTTAGAATTAAGCCAGGCAAATGATACTGGGTTAGAATTAGGCCAAACAGAGCAATGCACCCAATACACGCTTGCAGGGAAGCTTTCTTCTATCGGGAGGCCCCTCCTAGGAGTGATCAGAAAAATGGAAAGGCAGTGGGATACACTGAGGATGACCTTGTGTCTGCAGTTGGCCGTGCACCATATCCCAACCTGCCAGTCAGAGCCTGGCACTCTGATTGGCCTGCTCCTGGCCCCAGCCAGCCACACCATAACTCAAAACAGAAAAAGCATCCTGAATAGGTCTAGGGGAACTGTTATATAATTTAATGAGGCAGATTTACCTTTCTAATTACACATTCAATATTTTAATCACTGTCTATACTATATATTTTAAAGTATATACCTTAAAAACAAAGCTGCAGGGCTATTATCTCATCTAAAATTGATCAATTATTTCTTATAAAATATTTAGTCTGTGTTGGACTTTCTCTGATTGTCTCATAAATGTTCATTGCTGCTATAAATGACATTTGACTCAAACAGTGCTAACTGATTCAGGCGGTTTGTAACTGTTCCCGTGGTCTGGGCACACAGTGACGGGAAAAATCCAGGAGGCAGAGGCTGACCCTGTTTCCTGAGCCTCCGAGGTGAATTGAATAATCAAGTGAATGGACTATTTGAAGTTATTTTGTCTGGCCATCTCCGGCCCTGTTAAATAAAAATATTGCATTTCCATCACTTTAGCAATCAGGAGCGTCTTAGTGTGTCGCATTTTACAACATGAGCTCATGCCAGCTCTGGACAAAGAGTACCTGCTTACCACCTGGCCCCCAGTAGAATCACTCCCTACATTTTTTTCAGCAAGGCTCCAGGCTTAAGGATCCTCATGCTCAGCTTCAAGTCCTACAACCACCGTGAACGTTGCAATCTAGAACGTGGTATTTCTTGGCAAACGCTGCTCGTTTCATGGGAAAGAAAGGAGCTGGTCAGGACTGAGTAGTGGATGAAATGTGAGCCAGGTTGAGCTGGCTCCAGCGTGGGGTTGCATAATAGCAAAAGCTGCTTTTCAACCAAAACGAAGCGAAAGTTGTGGCTGTAGCTGAGGAATTCCAAGGGAGGGTTCAGGATGCCAGGATGCCCCCAGATGCAAAATGTGCTGCACAAATAATACCAGTCGAATAAATAACGGAGCCAGCAGGGCAAGTACACGCTAACAGTAATATGGATGTAACATAGACATAAGCAACACCTTCAAACACACATAACAATAAAGCCTGACCCTTTGGTTGTGCGTCAACAAAACAGGGTGGGCCCAGGACAAGCACACTTTGGAAAAAGTGGAGCCACAAGAGTCCCTTGTGCCGTACAAACACGCATTTTCTTGTTTTCCCATCCACTCAGTTCAGAAGTATAATTAACAGCTGTGGGGTTCTGATTCCTTTTGGGGTTTAATCCATAGAAATATCCGGTCTAAGATTTAGGAATATCTAGTAGGATTCAAGTCCTAGGTGGTACAGGAAATAAACCCGGGACTGTGGCTGGGAGGAAGACACTTGAGATTTTGCAAAAGAATCAGCAATCGCCTTGCTCAGGTGGCAGCCACCCTCAAAGGCACAGATCCCGGAGCGAACGCGGAGGCTCCGAGGTGGAAGCCGGCCACCGTTCCGCGCCACCTCCCAGACCGACACGTTGACACTGGGGGCTGGACCCAGGCGCTGGCTGGGGATGCTCCGTTTGCCCGCCAAAGGCTTTCTGGGAGCGCTGGAGCGTTCCTGCTGGGGAACTAAGAGCCGGGGTAGCTGCCACCGTCTCAAGGCACCCAGAGGAGGTGGACAGAGGGAGATAAGGAGACCCTGCTAGGAGGGGGCAGGTGCACGCGGCAGGGAGTGGCGCCAGCGCGGAGCCTCGGAAGGTCAGCAGTTGCGGAAAGAGCTGGCTGGAGGTCAAATGTTGGGGGATCCCGGCTACAGTAGGGGCACAAACTTGTAACCCCGCACTCTGAGGCACTCACCATCCTCTAGCGCTTCGTGCACGAGCAGAAGACCAAGCAGCAGCCAAACCTTCATCTTCGGGGCAAAGGGTCGGGGCAAATGTGCTGGGAACAGAGGATCCAAGGCTCGCGGACAGCACAGGGCAAGGGCGAGGGCGGGGGCGCGGGCAGGGGCGCAGGGGGTGGCGGCGGGCGAGGGGCGCCGCCTCGGGGCGGGAGCCGCGGCGGGCCGGGGCGGGCGCCTGGGACGCCACAGCTGGAGGATTCAGTTTCACGAGGAACACAGTTTTGGGGAAAAACTTTTGGGATTTTTTTTTTTTTTTTAATTCTGTGTAATGTGTCCTCTCCTGCCCCCTGGCGGAGCAGTGAAGCGCAGCGCTTTTTCCTGCGAGGGGAGGAAGAGCTAAGGGCGAAACGAGGACGGCCAAATCCTCCCGTTTCTCTAAAAAGGCTTTTTCTCAAGTTTACCAACTTCAAGAAGGCCCAGCGCAATTCTGCGGGTACCTTCGAGGGCCACATCTAACTATAATTGTTGAAATGTCTCCCGGCCAGCTCAGGCAGAGCGTAGAAAGTGCCCCCATTTCATTCCCAGTAGGTCGGTCACCTGTGTTCACTGCCAAGCCCCTTACCCTCAGTCGCTCTTGAGGACTGTGCCAGGGAGCAGATCCACGCAACAGCATCAGCGCTGCCCTGCCCGCAACATTCTGCCCCCTCCCCTCCCCCCACACCTCTTCTGAGTTAAGGTCGGAGCGCTGGGCTTCTCAATGTAACATCTATTTTCTGCCAGGAGGCTCCTCGGTTCTAGCACATTCTTCCCCCCACCCTTCCGTGTGCTTATCATGATGCATGCTGAGGAGGTGATTAAGATGAAAAGGAAGAAGCATTGCAAACCAAAATATAATTAAATGCTAAATGGTGCGGTGCATGCTATGAATATTGCAGAGGCTCAGAGAGATGAGCTCAGGTGAGAGGAGTGAGTGAGGGGAAACCACCAAAGGGGGGTCGGGCTTGAATTTGGAGACCAGGGGCGAGGAGGCAGGGCACAGAGCAGTGTGTCCTCTCCGTTGTTAGGCCATCCCCCTGGGGGAGCATGGGCTAAGGAGCAAAGCAGGAAGTGGCTCCGCTGCTTTCCCTGACCAGATTGATAGAGCGGATTCACCGCGGGACTCACGTGGGAAATGAGACTGAACCGACAGTATGGGACTGGGGTGGGGTGGAGGACTTAGGCATCCGGGTGCCTCTCTGCGGAGAGCCGTCGCAGGTTTCTGAGCTTGCAGACTCATAAGATCAAAGCAGTTTGCAGGTACAGGCAGGCCAGTGCATTCCCCAGGTGGGGAGCAGGGCCTCGCTTCCAGGCTGGTTCATTGGAACGTTCCAAGTAAAAGCAGGCATGACTGGAAAGAACAGGAACCCATGAGAAGTGCTGCAGCGAATGACAAACTAGTGCTTAGCAGCCCCTTCATGCCTGAGGAATCAAGAATTCTATCTTCCATAGCCAGCTCCGGTCCTAGCTCCACCATTCCTAGTTTTGCAGGGGAGAGAACAGTTGCCTGGGAGTATGGAAGTGCAAGGTTCAAGTCCTGTCACAGCCACTGGCTCTCAACAACTCCCCAAACTCACCTGTGCTCCGTAGGTGTTGACTATGGGTTCATTGTTAAGGATGTAAAGGTTAAGACATCATTCCTACTGTTGAGGAGTGGACACTGGCCTGGAGTGGAGCATGTAAACTAGTCACACCCACATTCTAGGGAGCATTTCGAGCAAAGAACTCCAGGAGCAGGCACAGGAGTGACTAAATCTGCCTGGGCTGCTCCCTGCTGAGATCCCTTTTCATTCTGTCACTCTGGGTTGGAGCCTGGGGTTCATCGCTCCTCACAGTCGCCAGGTCCTGCCTGGTCTGTCTGTCCCTCTTTGCCATCATCCCTAGCTTCACTGCCCAGATTCCCGCCGTTATTTTCCGGGATGGGGGTGTGGCCACAGCCCCCTCATGGGTCTGTCTCCCGGCCCCTCCTTCTTGCCTCAACTCACGTTCCCCAGCAATTAGATCTGTCTTCAAGTGAAACTTTAAAATATCTAACCCACGGTAAACTGTGCAAAGTCTCCCCAGCAAGGCCCAGACTCCAGAGTTCACGGCCCCTGGGTGGAATCTCAATTATGCTCGTTCAGCTCCTATTTCTTTTTTACTATTTTGGATGAGCACCTTAACGTGTTGGCCTATTTTTGAAAATTCAGTTCCTTTCATTATTGTCTTAGAAGAATCTTAGTGCATTCTGGCTGGTAAGCTCTTGGGTGTTACACGTACCGCAGACCTTTCCTTCCAATCTTGCTCCTGTCTTAGTCTTGCTAGCGATGCGTTCCTTCAAGCAATTACAAGTGCTTACGTAATTATGGCTTTTCAATAAATTTCCTTCATGGCTTCTGGGTTGATGCTCCCTTTGGTAGGCCTTCCCTGCCTCAGATTATAAAACTATTTTATATTTGCATCTCAAGCTTTCATAATTTTGTTGTTCATGTTTAGCCTTTAAATACATCTCTCTCTCTATATATATATATGAATACATTTTTTTGGTACCACAAGTTAGAAATCTAACTTTATTGTCTGGTTGGATGGTCACTCTCACACTATCAGTTGTTAAGGGATTGGTCCTTTATCCATCTTTTTGAATTGACTTTTAGCGTGTACTAAATTGCATATTGGATGGGTCTGTTTGTGCCTATTTTGTTGTATTGATCTCTTTATCTATCCCTACAGAAACACCACGCTGCATTAACTGCTACCGATTCATGGTACGTTTTATTACTCGTCTGGGCGAGATGCCTCCGTCATTGTTCTTCTGTTGGTCACCATTGTACATTTCCTTTTCCAGGTGAAGTTGGGAATCAGCTTGTCAGTCTCTGTAAAAGCCACACTACGTTTTGATTGTGATTGCGTTGAATTTGTCTTTTGTTGAAGAGTGGATGTATTTACAATATTGAGTCTTCCCATCCAAGAGAGTTATAATGTTACATATCTTTGTGTTTAGTCAAGTCTACTTGTATGTTCCCATTGTATTTCATAATTGGTTAATGCTGGTATTAGGACAACAATTTTGGAGTTCTGCATTTCCAAGCCCCTTTTGTGTAAAATACACATTAGCTAAATTTAGGGTATGTGAATATGGGTGTCGTGTGTGTGTGTACATATAGACACATGTGTATGGTTCTGTGTAGTTATATATTTCCCCCGTGTATGTCTTCCTTGTTACTTGTTAGGCTTATTTCTTATTTTTGCCAGATTACCTATTTGTTTTGCTGTGAATGACATTTCCCCCATTACACTTTCACATTAGGTCAGTGATATATAGAAAATAATTTTGGAATTTTATTTCCCCAGCCTCCTCTCTATCATGTACACTTTAGCTAAATTTAGGTATCTAAACTATCCTAGGTCTGTGTTATGGGCTGAATTGCCCCCCCACCCCAATTTAAATGATGATGTCCTGACCCCAGGATGTGACCACATTTGGAACTAGAGTCTTTAAGGAGGTGATTAAGTTAAAATGAGGTTATGAGAGAGGGCCCTAATCCAACCTGACCAGTGTCCCTGGAAGTAAGAAGAGGACACTTGGTCACGGACACAGGCCCAGTGGGAAAGTCTTGTGAAGATTCAGGGAGAAGTTGACCACCTACAAGCCAAGGACAGAAGCCACAAAAGACACAACCCTGCTGACAACCGAATCGTGGGCTCCCAGCTTCCGGAACTGTGAGAGTACATTCTGTAGTTGAGGCCTTGCTGGCCGAAGGCCGCCCTGCGGCAGCCCTGCAGGGCGAGCCCAGCCGGTTAGGATGGGAGCAAGGGTTACGAGAAACACAGGGGCTTCCCAAGGCGTGAAACGGCCTAGATTCATGATGTCTCTGAATTTGAAAAATAACACTGCCAACCCGTATTTTTTGTAGGTTCTATTTCACTGTGAAACCCCATTTGCTTTGTCTCTAGGGTAAGAAAGAATTTTATTATTAGAATCTCTGTTTATGTTGATCTATTCCATTCTTTCTCCACCCATTGCTATAATATTGGCCAATTAAAATATGCCTTGTCCTACAGGTCAAAGTCAAATACGACTTGAAGCCTGGATTCCTAAGGCATGATTAATGTTTGAATCTTTTTTTATTAAATTTATTGGGGTGACATTGATACATAAAATTATATAGGTTTCAAGTGTACAATTCTGTGATCCATCGTCTGCGTATTGCACTGTGTGTTTACCACCCCGAACCAAATCTTCTGTCACCATATAATTGACCCCTTGCTGCTTTACTACCCTGCATCCTCCTTCCCTCTGGTAACCACCATCCTGTTGTCCATGTAGTTTTTAGATGATGTCTTGGGTTTTTAGATAAATGATTATAACACCTGCAAGACCCGTGTTTTCTTTATTAACAGTTGCCTGTCCGCTCCCTCCACCCATTCCTGCGTTAATCAGCATTTAGTGTGTGTGATCCACTGACCTCGGACCTCAAGGAGCACAGAGTGGCTCGGGAATGGCACTGGCCAGGGGTCCGAGCTTCCCTGAATCAACAGCTCTTTCCTGATACAGAAAGGGAGGGGGCTGAAAAAAACAGAAAGAGCCTTTTAAATTCAGCGTCCAGGGAACCACTGTCACCCTCAGAAGGGCACAGCATCATCTGAGTGACAGTGCATCGCCACCTTCCTCTGAAGAGCACAGCCAGCAGCCCTGGGCATTGCCTTGGCCAATGCAGAGTTGGAGAGGAGAGTGGCGGAGGGGAGGAACAGAAGTCAGGAAACAGAAGCGAGAGAGAAGCGAGCGTGAACCCCGAGTGCAAGCAGATGCCCCTGCTGATGGAGGTCTATAAAACGCACAATTTCCTTCGCTGTTCTTCAGAAGCACGAGTTGCTATGCAGTGAGTCTCTGGTGAATGGTGAGTAGCAGCAGCAGCGCTGACGGCTACCAGTGCTTCCGTCACGGTCTCCTCGTTTGTGAATTATTGTACGCGTGGCACTTTCACTAAACCTTTTAATGAATGGTAGTGAAAACTACTCTGTCTTGATAAATCATCCCACTCCTCTGCTCCTTTTACCTTTTTATCCCCTTTCAAAGTGGCGAATAACATCAGGAATTTGTTAGGTAAGCCAAAAAAGAAAAAGAAAAAAGAAACCCCCTATATTTTGGGCATCTCCTCCCTACCACCCCCGACACACCTTTTCAACCTCTCTTCATTAACTGCAGAGATACAACCAATATCTTTTAAATTAATGTTTCAAGGTTTTAGCTGGCGCTAACTGCAGTTGTTTTAAATACTCTCATTTTAACAGAAACGCCAGGCATTTCTGGTGCTCCCTGGCCTGGTCATCAAGGGACACCTTAGGGTAGGGCAGGGACCTCAGAACCTTGGTCTCCTTAAAATAGTTGGGGCAAAAGAGATTACTCTCCTGGCATCAGGAGACAGCATACTGTAAAGGTGTGTTACCTGTTGGTTAGTTATAAGAGCCTCTAAGGCTTGGGAAAGAGGGGCAACTCTAAGCTAAAGTGTAAATGACTTAAAGCCAATATCCTCTCCTTCCTTTCCTTTTTCTTTACTTAATAGCGTCCCTCCTTCCTACTTCAAATATCCTTGCCTATTTGCTTTTCCTGCGTATGGGCTTTAAACGCTCCCATTTTGAAAAGCATCTTCTGTTAGTCATTGACAACTTAATGCCAACTTAAGTCAATGTTTCAGTTCCAAGGACATTGGACTGCGGGTCTGATTCATACCAAGGCGATGAAACCCTTGGCCTTTGCGTGGAGAAACGTCAGGCACCCGTGAGCAGGACGGGAAGATAGCGGAGACCCGCTGGCTCAGCCGTTGGGAAACCCCAGAACCTGCACCACAAGAGTGTGGTAGCACTTGTGGACCGAAGACCCAGAGCCCAGAACCGAGCTCGGTCCCTGCGGTGGAACTAGGAGCGCACCCCGAGCTATGTACCATTCCTGGGCAGTGCAGCCGGCCTCGTGTTTTCCTCTTCACGCCGACTGCTCTGGACTCGCAGAGAAAGTCATGGGGCCCCTTCACCAGGATTTACGACATCTGAAATCTCCCGTGTCTAAAAGTATTTAAGAGTTGGCTCTGAATCTGTTACTAAACTGGTTCAAGTAAGTAAATCAGCTATGAACTGAGTTTATTTTGAGGTAGTTTCCCCCATACTTGGACCCTGCTTTGAGATAATGTGATCATGGGTGAGTCTGTATGCCGACAAGAATTTTTTGAGATGTTTTTATGGGATGAATGAAATGAATCACTCCGTCCACACAGACGGATGGAGACTTGCCAGCACAATCAGACCTCCATGGGCCTTAGCCTGGAAAGGAAGCCTCTCTGGCCATGTTTAAAGAACACGAAGGTGTCCCGTCTCCAGGGGTTCCTGGTAAGACCCACAGCCCGACACAGCTCCTGGGACATCACATTTTTCATATGACCTCACGGCACCAGAGCAGAGGTGGCCATGAAAACCTAGTAGCAATCCTAATCAACAATTAGACAGGTGAGGTTTTAGGCTTCTACTTGGGAAATACTTCACTGTTTCAGCTTGGTTTTCAATGCTGGCTTCCTTGATATTAAAGTTTTAAAATTCAACCCGGTGACCCTCCAATTCACTAGAATCGATAGGAATTCAGTGTGTGTGTATACACACACACACACACACACACACACACACACACAGACATTCCAAAATCAAGCATGCTCCTTCAAGGGATTTGCGATTTTAAATAACTCGAGCCACGTCAGAGAACACTTTGACTCCCCCTCCCCAGAGGGTAAAGAGTGAAGGTGGCAGGTATTTACTCACTGCGCGGTAAAACTGTTTCTTAGTTGCACACAACTGATCGCCCGTTATCACAGGCTACAATTTGGTTGGGAACACACTGGGGAGCTTCTCTTGGACAGAAGCGATTATGGACCAAAGAGATCAGTCCATTCAATGGCAGTCGAAGTGGCAGGACCTCGGAAGTATGTGGTCCTGGGGTAGCATGCTTCCATGTTTTTTGGACTAAGCCCTGAGGGTCGAGGGTATGTGACACCCCTCTTTTACCTTCTCGGACTTGGTTGGTCACAGGCTAACCAGGTGAGTATCCTTAACAATAAAAGTTTTTCAACTTAGATTGTACTATATTTCTGAGCTTTAAAGTTTCCCAAATGAAAGAAGCAGTTTAAATGAGGTTTGTGCAAAATGTATACTTTGGTACGTGTGATACACAGGCATGCTACATTCTTTTACAAGTTGTATTAAAATTTATTTAAAAAATACATGGTCACATTAGAAAGCCTATTTTACAGTGGTAAAGCAGCAATAGTTTTTATTTATTACAAATTCTAAAAAATAATCCAACTTTATAAGTAAAAAGGAACATTGATTACCATTAAAAACATTTAAATGTAAAATTACCTACTAAACAAAGAATCTTTACATTCGCGCAAGTCCAATGTCTCTGTTGGTTTTTACAGGCAGAATTCCCGTAGGGTTTTGGGCTCTATCGACAGTTTCTATTGAGTACAATAACAAAATAAAGCAATAAGACAACTGGGCGCCCCTAGTGGACACCGAAGGTGAAGAGCCTGTCAGCCAGGCATGGGCCGGGGACACTGCCCTGTTGGTGGTGATACAAGGTTCCTTCCCCCATGAGGCTGTCAGTGGGGCGACAGGGAGGAGCCAACCTTTCCAGAAGACCCAGAGCTTCCTTTGTCCTCATCATTCACCTTGGTGGACTCATGGGACATTCGGAACTGACATTAAGGACCCCAAATACCTTATTGCATGTGAGGGCTTTTACTTCATATCCTCCCCTGATACCCTAAGACCCCACCCAACAGGGGTAGCTACAGATGCTCGCCCTTTGCAGGCTGCCCGACCCTGGAACCAGCACAGGGTCCTGGTTGATGACCTCCATGGGGCCCCAGCGGTCAGCGAAAACTCCTGGAGGCCAGAGACTGTGGCAGTGGCTTCGGCCGTAGTGAATAAAAGCTAAGTGTAGTGCTCCCAGCAAATAGGGTTGCCAGCTGGGTTGAGCCATAACAAAATGCCTTTGAAATCAGTACGACTGAACTGTGTACAAACAAACAATAATGAATGTTACAAAAACCAACGACCAAACCAACAACCACAACAATAACAGCGACGGCCTCTCAAAACCCAGAAAACAGAAAGCCATTAAAACATGTTTGGACACAATGACACAAGGAGGGAAGAATAGACAGCTGGTCAGCAAAGTCCAGCAGCCTTCCTTTCAAATCTCCATTGAAAAGCGACCCGGGCTGGTGTTCGGCACCACGTGACTTTGGCACTTTCTCCCTTGACATTTTAGGACGTGCTGGAGATATTTCAGAGAGCGTTCAGTAGAACATGTACAGAGAAGGCACTTCTTACTGTGGCACTAGTACTAGCAAAGTTAAACAGTTAATCCCTCCCCGCCCCAAACTCACACTAATCGTGTGGATTTTAATACTCCACGATGTACGATCTAATCCTTTAAAATTCAGTGGAAACTGTACTTTGGGTGTTAACTTGAAGCCCACCAGCAGAAATCAGACAGAGAACATCGTGAGTGACATCGCAGGGGTGGGAGGGGGTTGGAATCTGGGCTGGACCACAGGCCGGGGTTGTGATGTCGGGACAGGCCTGATCAAAGAGGGCAGGAGGTAAGGCTGGCCTGCTCCCTGTGGCGCTGGGGGGCGACTGCTTTCCCTTATTCTCCTTGCTAGGTGTTCAAGTAAATTTAGAAAATAATTTGGTAAATATGGACTCCAATTCAAAATGCTGTAACAATTACCTGCAAACATATTTTGGCTAATATTTAAAATGTAAAAACTGAACTTGAGGAATCTGTTGTTAAATTTCTTTGAAGATCTAGTAAATGGTTCAAATAGATTTTTTAAGTGGCACAGAATATAAAATTCAAAAATTTCTCATGAAAAAAATTCTAAAAATCTTTATTCAGAAAAATTGAGAGAGGCTCTTATCTTTTAAGGGAACATAATTCTGAAACAAATATTTTTCATCGACTATGCTTAGTAATAATAAAGTTTTATATATGTATATCAACATTAGTTTTGCTTTAATGTATATATCCCAAATGAGGTTTTAGTCTTAGTTTTCCTGATATCTATCTTTTTGAAAAATGTGAATATGTAATAATCTATAAGCTCAAATATAAGTTTTCTCATAAATAATTTTTAAACTTGAATTTACATAGTACCTTGCTAAATGTAAGGCAGGATAGCTTTCATATAGTTATTCACAAACCATCTTTTCTTTTAAAATAGCATCAAATGAAAGTGCTATTATAAGAAGATTCTCACTGAAGATGTTATAAAAACGTATCTCTTAGTACAAAAAAAGTAATGTAAGCTGTTGTTATGCAATCACAATGATGAGAATATGTTTATGTATTTTTTAATTTCTGGAGAGAACTTTATATAAGTGTCTTTAATTTAAAAAAACATTTTGGTACTCCTAAGAAAGTAAAAACAACACTCTGTTCCAAAGGTTAAGAATTCCAGCGTGGGAACAGGGAAGTGGTACCCAAGCAGGTAGCACCGGCTTCTTCCGGACCTACTGAGACCGAGATGCCGAGAAGGTGGCACAGAGACAGGTCAACAGGACCCCGAATGCCCCCAACCCCACTTCAGATTAGAAAGCACCTGTTACAATGTCCTAGAGTTTAGTGATTTCATATTAGAAACATTATAAATATAGCTTTCTTGAAGAATCTATCTATAGAAAATAGCATATATATAAAATCACTATATATTTCAAAATACGCTAAAAGCTAAAAATTTTATATAAGCATACCTTTCAATACAAAACACTGTATTATCTCTACATCAGCGGGGTTTTTTTTAACCCACACAATGGTATTATTTCCAAAGCTCATCTTAAACCCAACCAACTTTTACACTGACAGTTGAAATACACAGACATACACACATATAATATATATACACTCATACAGACAGACATTTGAGTCTTCACAGAGAAAAAGCGGTCACTGACGAAGCGTCTTTTCATAGATTTGTGTTTGCAAAGTGTTTCAATGTGGAAAAATACTTTTTCAACTAAACTGTGCTCCTAATTGAACACAGTGGGCATAACAAGTTTAGCTGCCTGTCACATTCTAAACGAGTTTCTTGATTTTGTTACGATAAGAGTTAAGTATGCATGTACGAAATTCCTCGTGTTCCCGGTGAAGGGCCCATTCTAGACTGACAATGGAATAAACGCAGGCCTTAGGGCACAGCAAGGACAGCCAGGACTCAGGAGCATGCCTCAGCCCTTACTCACGTCCTTCACTCCCTGCCTGCCCAACGCTTCCTCTCCAGGGAGACAAGCAGCTTGGGAGAGAATGCTGGGCCTCCCAAGCTACCATGTACCCCCTGGAGCTTGTGGAATGTCAGTTCTGAGTTCTACATCAGGGATGCTAAGGCTCTAGCAGCCAGAGAACCAGGCTTTCTATCTGTTTGATGTTTAATCACCATAAACTCTTGGTTAGGCCACTCAATTGCAACTTGCTTCTTAATGCAGCAATAAAATAACGGATCTCTTGGAGGAGCTGACAGAAATGTTTTCCTTGTTTTGGGATTAAGCAGGTCAACCGGTGTGCTTGGCAACACTTGTCCTGGGAATGTAACCCGTGTACACCTAAGTGCTGAGCCTCCAGCTTCATCTAGTGGACCGTTTAAGGATTTGTAACAAATATATAATTCATGAGAAGCAAATCACACTGCAGATAAATAGTCCACTATTAGAGAACCCTACAAAGTAACACACAGCAGTTAGAGAATCTTACATCTACAAACAAATTATTTAGTTGTATACAGGTTGCTGTGTTTCTACAGCTTTCATTAGGTTAATTCTTTAGCTTAGAGTTTTATACAATCGTGTATTTAACAACAATATTTTATTTCCCAACCACTGATGGGTTGTTATAGAAAACTGGAGCTCATATGAATAGCTTTAGTGTGGCCATTTAAAAATATATGAGATTGTAAGTGCTAAACTATTATGGAATGAGGGATGAAAAACATTCCTAACCGTCTGCAAAAGAAACAGTTGAATTAGATCTAAACCCCTCGAACCGAACCAAATGCCCTTTAATATCTGAATAGGCACTTCAAAATTAGAACAAGGAATTTTTCCCTTCTCATATCCTTCATTTTTTCCGCTTTTGCACGGAGTAAAGATAGAATTTGCAACTGTAACCCTTTGTATCTTGGACAAGACCAAATGAGAATAGAAACAGAGGAGTGAACTCTTTGTCTGACAAGGTTAAAGACCCTGAACTGTGATTGGTGAGTAAGTAATGGAAAAGTATGAATCACCCCACCAACTGTGCGATGTGGAGACTCTACTGACTGATTTTAAGTGACTTTCAAAACAAGGAGGCTTGGTAGCTACTTTTCCAAGCGTGTGTCCAACTCTCATTTTCCAACACATCCTCACCATTGCTACTTATGCCAGCTTTCTGGACATGGGGACCACATTCTGGCATAAAGGGTCTCGGGGACATCACACTCCCTGCCTCGGCGCCTGGCTGGGGGGAGGGGCATGTCACTCATGACAGGTGAAGGCCTCAGGTTGAAGGACCACTGCGCTGTGACACAGACGGTCACGCCTCCCTGTGTAGCAAGGCGGCTGCAAACACTCCTACTGGCTAAAGTTTTAGCAAACTGCCACACCTCACAGAAAAGAACTCTGTACTAAACCCACTGTTGGCTTTATAAGTTATAGAAAAAGGCTCATTTCTAATCCCCTCCTGTTACTCCTGACCAGTGACAGACACCCAGGTGAGTAACTGCATGTGTACCATGCTCTAAGTGGACATTAATGAAATCTAACGAGGAGCAAGTTATTCCCCTAACAATACCAAGCACACATAAAACACTTTTCTATGTGGTGATTACCTGCATTTCAGTCTGTGCAGTATATGACACCAATTCAAGACAAACACTGGAAAAATGTAATGCAGTAATAACAAAATACAGACAACTTTTAACATTTGTATTCCCTGATGCACGCACACACACATACATTGTCTGGGAGATACTCAGCACTAGGAGAGAGCTCAGGTTTCCCCAGGTACGTAATCCATGACCGGAGGAGGTGCTGTCCAGGTGAGTATAAATTAGGGGGCGCTGTGTCTGCAGCGAGCCCGAGACAAGCCAGCACCGCGCTGCTGCCCTGTCCGGGTCACTCGGCGTGGGATGTGCACGTTAAGACTGCGGACTCCGCGCCGGCGAGCATTAGCACTCGCTCGTCTTTTCGCTGAGAATGAAAGGTGAGCTGAGGTTTCGCGGGTGGTGGTCGTGTGCCTGGAAGGCGGATTTTTCTCCCGTTGCTGCATTAATGGTGTCTGAATACGAGTCTTCATCTTCATCTTCATCCCTCGGATTGCGCTCCAGGCTGTGTCGAATGCCGTAAGTGAAGTAAATCAGGAAACCTTTCAGAGAACAGAAGGGCAGCGTGTTAGGTGGGTCAGAAGATGACAGCTGGGACATGAGGCTTTAGTACAGAGGCACCGGGCTCTCTGCTGTCTCTCTGTGCCGCTTTGGAAGCATTCGGCGCAAGCGCAGCACCCCCCACGGAAAGGCCTTGCCCAGCGTTTTCCCGGGAGAATGCACGTGTCCATTTCTAACACCCAACCTTTACAGAATGTAGGTTCTCTCAATAAGTGCTTTTCAGATGTTCATGTAGAAAAAATATATATTAATTTTCTCAAAACTCTATGCTACACTTTAAACAAAAGGATATATGGGGCAAAGTCTCAAATCACACCCCAAACACAAGGGGTGAATTATTAGGGTCGCCATCAGCTACTCTGGAGCACACGCCTTGTATAAACCAAGGGGACGCAGGTGTGCCTTACATGGGTTACTGTCCCCAGGACAGGCCGGGTCACTGGGTCCAAAGCACCCGTCTGCTGACAGCTATGCTGAGGGGGATTAGGAAGAAAGGTGTTAAGTGCCCTCACAAAATAGTTTATCACTTATTTATATAGGGGCATTTTGCTGGGTTTTAGTTATTTTTAAAGATTGGTTGAGAGTTTTGTAAGATGCATTCTAGTTTTCCTCTTTGAAGATAATGGGAAGCAGGTTTCCAATGAGCATTTCGGCACGTCTAATCATCAGGAATGATTCTGGTTCCTCTCCAATTCTCAGCAGTTTGAAGACCCAGCCCTCCCTGTTCTCAAATAAAAGTACTACCGTCGCCCAGTTACAAGGAACCTGAGGCACAAAGCCAGGGAGGTAACTCGTTCTAGGTCATCCAGCTAATCAGTAGCAGAGCTGGATTCAAATACAGAGAATCTGGCTCTGTCATTACTGCTTTGATCCAAGACACAGTACGTTAAGCTGCAGTGAGCTGCGATTGGAGGAAAGCAGCAGTGGTTTTTGGAAAGACAGGAACTATGGAGAAGTCTCCACCAGATTAGAAAGAGATGCTTCTGGGCTTCGAGTGGGGAGTGAGTTTTCCAGTCCTGGGCCTTGGGGATGTGGCCTCAGCTTCCTGGCGGCACCTGGGGAGGTGGCAGGACCCCAAGGACCCCTGAGGGCATAGCCCACTGGCTGGTGATTCCTGATAGGATCCTGCCCCTAAAGCAAAAGAGCTACCCACCAGATATAGCCATCCCGACAGAAAGAGAGAAGAGCCCAGTGTAACCCATGTGGATGGATGACCTTTGACCCAAGGCACCCCCACACACACACACAATTCCTTGGCACTGTGTAAGATTCCCCCAATATAGGCAAAATGCCAGTGTGGGTGTGAGGGGAAGCGTAAAACTGACTGAGGTTCATTTTCCTATCATCTCAACCAGGTTTGTGGCTTGAAATTAAACATAAGTTACCTTAATTGGTAGCCAAACACCTACATACATACACAAACGTGAATTACATTTGCTCTTACCAAGCCAATGGAAGGACTGTTCAAAAAATACAAACCCAAACTCCTCCGGCCACCAAGACCAATGCAGGTTCAACTCCTGTTTCTCACCATTTAGCCTCACATTTTTAAGGCAGTTGGCGCTCAGTGCTTGAGTTACAACTCACTTAAACTCTTAATTTCTGACTGAGTTTCACAGAGGACACTGAAGAAGTCCCAGTGGAAAACAAGGTGGTTTAGATACAAATAAGCTTACTCACGTGAATGTTCAATTCCCTCCGAGGCTCTAATAACAAATTTAGTATTAGGAAAGAGGGGGTATTTTTGTTTTGTTTTTGTTCTGCTATTAGTTCATTCAAAATGTCTCCAAAAACCCACCAGCGCACTGGAAAGAAAGAGCTTTGGGATCAGGGACTTGGCTGCTGTCTGTCAGTGAGATCCTTCCACATTCTGGGGCTTCGTTTTCTCATCCAGCAAGCGGGAGAAAACTGAACCGACAGGGTCCCACAGAGTTACTGGGGCTGCGAATTTTAAAAAGGCACCCACAAACATGTAGAAAAGCAAGCACTCAGATGTTCTCAAACTTGGAAAAGGAGGACATGGGAAAAAAACACTTTATTTCTGGGAAGGGGGAAGGGATGCATTTCTTCCATCAGCATGCATGAAATCAGAGAGCGCCAAAGCTGAGAAAGTGAAAACATTGAAAGACCTACCAAGCGCCATCCAAATGCTGAATCGGATCCAAGTCACCGCACTCAGCTGGACCATCAGGTAAATGTTCACCAGGATGCTGAACGCTGGTAGGAATGGTAAGAATGGAACCTAAGGGGGAAAGTATCTTCTTAAATATACTCAGAATCTGAAAGCACATTCCCCAAATTATTCGGTGTGGTGATAATTGATTTGACATGCTATACATGTTCATTCTGTGTCTATAAGTTTATAGTCTTACACGAAGGACAACCTTGAATAAAAGCTACTCTTCTGAAGAATACTAAGGGGAGTATCACGTTCTACATTATTTACTGTGGCCCAAAGCAACAGAAGATTTATGCGGCCTGTGAACACCTGCATCATCACCAAGAAGCAACTGGCTTTAAGGGTTCATTTAGTTCAGGTTCACAGGTGTAGTCTGGGCATCCACCGGCCATGCCTCTGTGACTCTGGATATACACAGCATCTCTGGGGATGCTTCTAGAAGCTCTCCCCCAGCTGAAACCTGCTTAGTTCTAATGTGACAGGTCAATTTCCTGTGCAGTGGAAGGGCTTCTGGTGGGAATAACCTTCCCGAGAGGGTCCTGGCTTTCTAAACTAAAATATTCCAATGATGCCTTTGCTACTGTAGACTCTTTGACAAGACCTGTGTGTGCTGTTACATATAACGCTGTGATAGGGGCACCCTCAAGTTTTTGAAAAGGGCAGTCACACAGCTGACGCAGGCAGAGTGCTTGCGACAAAAAGGAGCATCTCAAAGAACTGTGACACTCTTGTTCATTGGTTAACTTCAGAAACGCTTTTAAAAAACCCATAAAAACTAACGTCCAAGGGAACACGTGCCCCACGTCTAGCATCTCTGACCCTCACGACACGAACCATGAAGGCGACTCTGTGCTGATTCTGGGGCTGCCTCCAGATGGCGAGGACGACGGCGATGAAGAGCAGCACGAACAGCACCAGGAGAGCAAGGCTCCAGGCCTCCAGCGCGGCGATGGCCTGGACTCCGTAGGTGGTCAGAATACTCAGGCCCAACACGAGAAATGCTGCGGAGGACACACGCACGCGACAGGAAGTCAGCACGCACGCTCCGCTCGGGTGCCTCCATCCCCACAGTCTGTTGCGATAAGACGTCGAGTCCTTTGCATGTCTACTCAGCCAGACGCTCAGGTTCTTCACTTTCAGGATGGGCAGAAGTGGCTGATTTCACTGACTTGGGAAACGCTGCTTGCTTACTCACCACCATCTCCTCTTAGCAAGTCAACCTCCCCTCGGACATGGCCCTCTTGCTTTCCCTGCCCCCGTGCCACCTGGGTCCTTATCCGCTACCGTCTCAGACTGTAGCACGTGGACTGATGGGTCACTGTCCGGGGTCGACATTCCCCTTTTTCCAAATGGGGAATGGCAAGCCTGTCCGTGTTCAGCCATTGTAAACAACTAAAATGACCTGCATCTTTTCCCCGTTTCTGAGAGGGACATCGCCTCCCACCGACCCTACCTCTGACCGTCAGGTCTGCATTAGGGGCCCCACCACCGTCTCTCAGAGAAGTGTGCACTTCCCCTAGCTTGCCACCAACCATCCTGTGTCATAAAGCCCAGGGACTGCAAGGGCCAGCTCCCTTGATATTCAAAGTGCCAGCAGTTCCTGGCACACGGATGATGCTCAATAAATGTCTCTGAGAATGTGAGAGATTACGTAACTGTGGCTAGGCAGACAGCATTGTCTATATTGCCTCCCAGCCTCCTGGGGTCCCAGTTCCGTGAGTGGCAGGTGTACTTGGCTGCATGCTTTTACACAGGGAGCTCCCTAACAGCTAATGAAATGCACCAACTATCTACTCCAGACACTCTCACCTTATGAATTTCTTCCTGTCTTCTTCATTTACCAAAATATGATACATTTATCCTGCTAATATAAAAGTCTAGTGGCCCGCTGGGTGGACACTTCAGGGCCCCAGGGAGTTGCTCGCCTGCTCCAGGGTGACGGGAGGCCTTTCGTCCTGTCTCACATCCCACCTGCTCCGCCCACCCACACGCCCTGTAACGCCGCAGGGATGAGGGCTTACCAAGGAACACCACCAGGAAGTTCACGAGAGAAGCTGACTGCTGTGTGGGCAGAGCCGAGGGGCTGAAGAGGGCGGACAGGCTGAAACCCTGTCCCTGCAGCATGGTGACCTGGGACGCGCTTTCTGATTCCGCCGTGGCACACGGTTCCAGAGCCTCTTTCTCGGGAGCATATTTGGGCTGCTCGTACGATAAGCCAGGCTGGTACCTGTCCCCAAATAAAGGTTGGTGCCTTGATTCTCAGAGACACTTGGCCCCAATGTAATGAGATCCTAAAACTCTTGGTGAGTCAGCTCAGTGTCACGGCTCGGGCAATAAACTGACACTTCTCGTGGGTCCAGCCCCAGAGCGTGTGAGTCCAACCACCACCCTGCTGGACAGGACATCTGTGGCAACTCTGAGCTCCCTCTGGTGGCCGTTTCATTAGACACGTTATATACGCCATGCAGAAGAGTCACATTTAAAAAAGTGAGGCAACTGTGATAACAGGATGATTATTCTAAACATACCTGTGTCCCAAGGAAATGTTCCCGAGGATAGCCCAGAAACTCTGGCTAAGTGTCAGTGACAAAGTAAGACTCTTCAGTTTGGTATGCAAAGGCCTCAGCACAACCTACCTGTCTGGTCTCATCTCCTTCAACTTGCCTACCTGAGTCCTCTGGTTTCAGCCCAACTAGCTCACCCAGCCACCCAGCCACCTCCCAACCCCGCACATGCCCTTCTCCTTTATTACTCCTCCCGTCCCCCACAGCCCGTGCCGGCACATCAGCCCGCCTCCCCTCCTGGAGTCCGCCGGGCTCCCGGTGCGGCCTCTTCCCTCTGCACAGCCTTCACTCAGATTCACAAGGATGTCCATCTTCCTATCTCTGAACATGCTGCATAGTCCTATTTGTTCGCATCTTCTTTGATTTGTTTCTTCAGTGTCTTAGGATTTTCTGAGTGCAGGTCTTCCACCTACTTGGTTAAATTTATTCCTAGGTATTTTATTTTTTTGATGCAATGGTAAGTGGGATTGTTTTCTTCGTTTCCCTTTCTCACAGTTCATTACTGATGTACAAAAACGCAACTGACTTCTGAGTATTGATTTTGTGTCCTGCTACTTTACTGAATTTATTTATCAGGTCTAGTAGACCTCCGGTGGAACCTTGAGGGTTCTCTCAATGTGAAATGTAAACAACGATATAAACAAAAGGACAAAATAGAGACAGACGCATGGGCACAAGGAACAGACCAGTGGCTGCCAGAGGCGAGGGGGCCTGGGGGTTTGGCGGAAAAGGTGAGGGGATTGGGAAGTACAGACTGGTAGTTACAAAACAGTCATGGGGATGTAAAGCACAACACAGGAAATACAGTCAATAATTTATAATAACTGTGTTTGGTGTGCCAGTTGGGTACTGGAAATATCAGGGGGAACACTTTGTAAAGTGTATGATTATCTAACCACCATGCTGCACACCTGAAACTAATACAAAATAATACTGAATGTAAACTATAATTGAAAAAAATTTAAAAAAATTCAAAGTAACATCTGTCTCCCATCTGAAGAAGAAATATGTTCACTGGGAAAAAAATACCCAAAAATAAATTAAAACCACTGCCCAGTGTTAATCACTGCTAGTATTTTGGCACAATATCAGCCAGGCATAACTGCATATGTGTTTATATATAAGCAAAAATGATTTCTTTATGTAAATTTATTTAAATAAATTCAGATGCTACATAGACCTTTACATCCTAAAACAGATACATTGCTCCAAATAATTAAGTATCATTGTATTTGTTGTAGAACGGTCCACTAAATAAATGTACCCTCATTGATTTAACCATTCTCATTGCTGTTCAGGTTAGTTCAAATTTTCACTGTCAATTATCTTCTCCATGAACGTCCTTTACTTATATCTGGGTGTGCCTCAATGATTAAGTCTTTAGTATAAAATCTTAGCAGCTGAATTCTTGGGACAAAAAGTATAGTACTTTTAAGTGTCTTTACATAGTACGGGAACCTGCCCTTCACAGAGAACTGGGCCAGCCTCTTGCTAATTATCAACTGTATTTGATGCTCTGCTAAGGCCCAGGTACGGATCTATACTTTCTACTGACGTTTCTGTGCCCGCAGCCTCTCAGCTCCGAGACGGCTCACTCCCCGAGGGCACGGATGGGGCCCTGGCTTTCCTGCCTGCGCTGCAGCCGGACCCGCGCCCTGCAGAGCCGTCTCGCCACGAGACAACGCACCTGAGGATGAGAACACAGGCGGCCACCAGAGAGTAGGCCAGCAGCGTGCCGATGGACATCATGTCCACCAGGGCCTTCAGGTCGAAGAGAAACGCCATCACAGCTGCGGGGAAACGAGAGGACGGTGAAGAACGCGGCCTGCCGTCAAGTTCCGCGCGGCGATAATGGTCCAGTCAGGGCCACTGACTGGCTTGTTGTTTGTGTCTGTTTTGCTTCAGTTCAAACACAGAAAACTGTGTTTCTCACAATTCATAAGATGTTCTTTAGATCATACCAACTGCCAACAAAACTTCAAAACCCCTCAGTCATCAGATTGGTAACTATTACTTTGATTATTAAAAACCATCTACTTTGACTATTGAAAGAAATATTAGCTTGGCAAAAATGTAAAATATTACTACTCTGTTTTGATGTTTCAGAAGAAAAACAGTGCTAAGAAATATTGGCTAGGTCCTTTTTTAAGATCGTAACAAACTTCAAATAAAAGAGCCTTCAATAGGATGATACTTAATCATACTGATTTCCATTTCCATTTTGAAGTATATAGAAAATAAAATAATTTCCAGTTAAATTATGTTTCTTACATAGGCTAAATTCTACTCCGATTAAAACCACTCACTCCGGTCAGACTGACTAGATTTGAGAGCTCACTCTATGGTCCTTGCCCAAATCCCAGGATGTTAACAGGCAAAATACATTTCACATAGCAGAATAGTTACCTGGCAGTCAGCAGTATTTTTCCCCATTGAAACATCAAAAGAGTGCTAATATTAACTTGAATTTACCACATGGCTCTCCCCAACTTAGTAAGCAGATACTACATTCCATTTACATGGTGTTCTAGAACTCTCTGTAAGCTTTGTCTCCTATTTTGTAAATCTCCAATTTAATAAGTCTGGGAGACAGGAAATATTATTTAGGTTCAGCTACACAAAATGGCCAGTATTTGACTGTTTTTTTTTTTTTTTGCCAAAAACCCAGCAACTTTATGTGCTTTGTAAGGTTATAATCCTTATAATAAAAGGATTATTATCCCTGTTTTATAGACAGGTTAAAACTACGAGGCAGAAGCAAGGTTCCACCCGTAGGCATCCCTGGGCGCCTCCTGCAACAGCACAGTGATTCTTTAAGGGCAGCTCAGGCCTTGCTTTGGAAACCCTTCACGGCTGGAATACTTATACATCAGGTCGTTAACATTTCCCCGTGTTCTGTAAGAGTCACAGCTAGCCCAAATAAGGTAGCCACGACAGAGGGACATGATTAATTTTCCATACAAGCAGCCTGATCTAGTTAAAACAAGCAAAGTAAGGAATGGGAGTACAAAATAACAAAAAACACTTTTCGAGCATTAAAAAAAAGCCTTCTGTTAGAATTATCTTTTGTTAATGATTAATTTTAATATCTTACGAGGCTGCCAAATTAAATTCTTCCTGAAAGAAGGACAGATTTGTTTAAAAAAAATTCTGAATATATAGAGCTATAATATAGAAAATTCTAAATATTACCAGGCAATGTTTTGCTAGGAAAAATAAAAATGTTCTTGAAGTTAATAAAATGAGTGATCCTTTGTCATGATTTTAAATGATACTATCCCAAGGCACTGTGTACTACTACAGTGGGCTTTAGGTTACCTAGCACAACTTTCGTTTATGGGTGCAGATCTCTAAGCACCGACAAAGGGACCTGACCTTCCAGTGTATGCCCAATGAAGTGCCACAGTTATTAGAAAATATTCACCAAGTGAAGCTGTTTGGATACCCTCTGACTCTAAAAAATAAATCCCATTTCACACATAATAAATACTAGCATTCTCTAACCTGTCTTGCCAACAATTTAGAACCTCAACAAAATTCCTATTTTTGGTTTGAATTTCTGCTATGCCAAGAGAGTTTCTCTTTTTTTTAATAGTTTATCATTTTATCTATGTAGCTTGCTAGAGCCCCTCTCTTGCTTCCTGTAATAGGACCTTTAGGGTCATTCTCTCGATCTGCAAAATATCTGAAAATTTCTGCCGAAAAATCTGGCCAAAGGCATTGGACATTGATATTATGACATGTCAAGAGGTAGCTTCTGGAGTTTTTAAGTAACAAAACTGGTGAAAGGAAAAACAGATTCCTAACAGGGTTCATGAGGTGTGAGTAACTCTGGGGGAGCCCTGGAGGCCCAGGAAGTGGGGATATCTACCACCCTAACTGTGGTGACTACAACAGCCAAGTGCAAATTGTCTTTGACATTTCTTACGCTTAGTTAAGCATGGGTAAACATTAGCTTTTCAAAAATCCTATGGTCCTTTAGCAATATTCACCTTAAATCCTTAACCAAAAAAAGAAAACAATCAATCATTATTTTCAATTACTATGTCCAAAATTAAGTAATCATTCTTGAATTAAAATTTTATGTGCTGACAAATGTGCTAGTTAATCGATCTGAGAAGAACGTAATAACTGATGCATAGGGAACAGCTATTACAACCCACTGCACATTTGTGAGAAGCCCCAAAGGTTAAAATAGCAAAATGGCAAAAAATCCCCCAGGGTGAGTTAAGAAGGCACTTCGGTAAACCCCTCCCACCGTGATTTTCAGGTATCATCCCAACGATTGCATCCTAATTTATCAGTAATTTTGTTCTTAACTTACATGCACAGCAAGCAGACCCTCTGTAAGTCCATGCATGCGCATAAAACGTTCAAGTCCAATACGGAGAAGCCCGCATTTGGAAAGCTTACCAGAAATGACCCCTGCAGTCAGTGTGGCAGCAACTGGTGACTGCCTCTTACTCACTCTGGCAAGAAATCTAAACAGTAAGCCATCCCGGGCCATGGCAAACAGAATCCGGGGTAAGGGGAACATAGAGCCCAGAAGGCTAGAACAGAAAAATTCATAATCCACATGAGTTATTACAAGCATGACTCCAGACAGGTAGATACAGGTACAGGCCGGGCACATTCAAGCACAGAACCAACCTACGTCAAAACCGTTCAAAACAGGAAACATTCATAAAACAAGTTGTTGGTCTTCACACGAATCGAAACAGGAAATCACCTGGCTTTCCGTGTTTTTTGGAATCCTTGATGAGAAAAGACCCCCCTTTTCTTTACAAAAGTTAACTTTCTCTCACCTGCCACCGCACCCGATGATAAAGTGGCGATGATTGGTGTCTTCGTTTTGGAATTGATTTGAGCTAGACATTTGAAAAGCAACCCGTCCTCGGCCATAGCATAGATTACACGCGGCATTGGGAAAATGCATCCGAGAAGACTGGGTAAAAAGCAAACACACGCAGTGTGGCGGACATCCATGCAAAATTACGTCCCAAAACTGAAATTAGGTGACTGTGAGAATCTCGGCATCACAGCTGGGATTACGTATTTTCAACACGTATTATGATTGGACATTTACAAGTATTTGCACATGTTTACCACTGTGCTACTTATTACTCTGCAGCAGGTATCTGCCCAGCACGATTATCAGACCAAAAACAATAATGCAGGTGATCTGTGCATGCCTGTGATTATTACTGAATTAAATCTAAATAATTAAGACAACCACAAAAACCCCCAAAGCAATCATACCATTAAGACGTTTATAGTGGCAATAACTCAGAAAATAAAATTTCTAAACAGGCATGTACTGTAATTTAAAAAGAGATTAAGTAATTTGATTTCACAGAATAGCCCTTCATTTATTTAATAATTATGTATTTGTAATAGTTTCCCATTATTTTTCCTCATATAGCCTGATCTTTGATCAAATTAGTAATAATTACCAGCATCACAAGAAAACCGACATACAAAAAGGTTAAAAAAAATCAACTCACTATGAACTTACTACGTAGATACAGCCATGATTAACAGTTTAAGAAAATTTTAGACATTTTTTTAAAAACTTGTATGTTTACTGGCCACACCATTCCATACATATTCATTATGAACAATAACCATTTAAAAGAAAATAAGTAAACTATTTTATGAAAAAATCCATCTTCTTTATCTTTTAATAAAGCTGGGTTGAGGCTGGCCACGGGTGAGTCTGTGTCCATCTCTTCTAAGACTATGGTGACGAGGTGTCGTCACATTGCAGATTTTTGAGACTATTCAGAATAAACCTTATCATTAGCAGGTGGCTGAGAAACCAATGAAAGGAATTTCTAATTGTCACTTCACATTATCCTAAAGAGAAGAGGAAGAAGATTTTGGGGGGAAAAAAGCTGGGCTGATGAATTATATAAAAAGATATTTTTTTCCAACATCAGGCTTAAAGAAAATTATTTTCACTTAAAAAATTTGTAATCAGAGATTATTTTTCTCTTTGTAAGAATGCTCTACTATATAGCAGAGTATAATACTAGAATGAAATGTCTTATGATCACTTGTTAATTTAATATATGAGTAGCTCAGGAAAACTGAGGAACGAATTCTGAAGGATTAAATCAAGCAGCTACTGAAAACGCAAACACCTGAGCTTTAACTACCCTTTCCTTTTCACGTAGGTATTATATATTTTTCCAGCACTAATTTAAGAATGGTAATCTGTTTCTAGACCAAATTCACTCTGATCGATGCTATGTGAAAAAGTCTCAGTGTTTCACAAGAGAAGCTCATTGGAGTTAGCAATGTCACAGCGTAGCGTGTCCACACACACGGACGTGATACGGCTTTAAAAGACAACAGAAATGTCCAGTCTGCACCTGGGGTCTCCATCGTCTGAAGCACCACGAGTGACACCAGGGCCAGCAGGGAGACATACTCGCATCAACATGCCAGCATAATGCACACATGTATGAATATGTGTGATGCATGCATGTATACAGGGATGCCTGCCCCACTGCTGGAGGTATTTCTGCGGCAGCTTGGACCTTCATTTGTTGAAACACTGACTCTTGACTGATGGGGGAAAAGGACTTTATCATTTAAGATTAAGAGCAATTCTGGGCAAACTATTCAGAGAATGCAAAGCTGTACCATGTGTTCCTGATACTAGGATTATTTTTAAAATACACAAGAGGAATTCTTTAGACAGTGAGCTCACTTCGCAGTAACCCGAACAGACTCAGCCCCGGAGGCAACGCAACATACCTTGCGGACAGAGCACAGAGGGAGCCTGCGGCGACGACGTACTTGGCGGGACCCCAGCCAACATACTCAAATGCTACCGGGAGGGGGCTCTTTTCGTCTAGGAGGTAGTATGGCATCATGAGTGTTAAAGCTGCCGAGACCCCAAAATAGGCCATAAAGCAAACAAGCAACGAAGTCACAATTCCAATAGGAATAGCTTTCTGAGGATTCCGGACTTCTTCACCTAAGGAAACACAAAGGGTTGCATGCAGAATAAAACATCGATAGGTAAACCATGAATTCGCCGTCTCCTCCACGGGGATTCTTCTCTGTTCCCATCCCTTCTGTTTTCGCAGCTTGATCCATCTGTTCCACGTAAAATGGTCTCTCTTCTTGAGGGTACTCTGCTATTACATAGAAATCCAATTCCAGAAAGGAAAAAAAAACATGCTCTTCCAGGATTAGTAAATGTTTAGTAGGAGAAAAGTGCTCTTAATCCATTTTGGGAGCGATTCATCCACAGAGATTAAATGACTGTCACGGGATTCTTTCTGTACACCCTTAAGTATACAGGCTTCAGATAAACAGCTACCCAGTCCATCTAGTTTACGTTAAACTCTAGTTTCAATAGAAAACAGAATACTTTGGATCCTTCTAATAAGATCTGCCATCTGAAGCATCCAAAATTAATCATTAGGCCATGCAAAAGATACGAATCCAGAGTAGACACAGAGATGATTCTGGCATGATTTCCTTCTTGCATAAAAGAAAGCAAAGAGAATTACCACAATACATTGTCCTGATAAAGAAGAGATCATTTAAGAGCGTGGCCGTCCTTACTACTCACTGTGATAGCATGCCCGGACAGAAGGTTGAGGGTAGCAATTATGACGAACACTTACAAGTATTTGACAGCTGGCGGAGTATTTTTCATGTGTGTTCTTTCAAAGTAAATTTTCGCATGTATACATGTACCTTAGGTAACTCTCATGACTTCCGAGGGGTAGGTCCCGCCCTCCCAGTTTTACCAACATGCAAATCAAGGCCGAGTGAGTTTCTTTCAGTTTCTTTTTATCACACCTAGGCCTGGCACCAGGTCCAAATCCCGTTTTCGGTCCTGACCCTCTGCTGCCACCCACAGGCGCCCGTGTGGCACAGAGAGGGCCCTTCCCTCCTGCCCGGAGCCAGGACTCTGCTCTTACCGGTGGTGGCGATGCAGTCAAATCCCACGAAGGCATAGAAGCAGGTTGCAGCCCCGGCCAACGTGCCCGCGAAGCCGTAAGGCATGAAGCCACCAGCCCCGTAGACACTTGTTCCGTTTTCAAAAGGCGGCTCTCTGAGGAAAAGCACAAATGTTGGAAAGTCGTTTTTAGAGAAAACTGCATCTTCTGGTGATGTCCAAAACGACATCCTCAGAGGGCTATTGCACTCCTCAGCTCTTTGAAGCTGATGCATACAGAACTAAGAGTAAACCCCGATTCTTGTCCTCTGTCCTGGAGAATACGGTGGTGTCCCCGGCACCAGCACCCACTCGGGGTTGCCGACGTGCAGGCCCGGGCCCACCCTGGCCGGGACGCACAGCCGGGCGGGCTTTTAAGGGCAAAGACCATCTGTGAGCCACGACCTCACACCAAGACCAGCAACTAGCTCTTGTCACGGGCAGCTGTGCAGGCTGCACGTTTAAACGTTCACGACAAAGACGTTTGAAAAGGAGAGATACAATTCTCTCGACTTGATTAATCTACTGAAGCTGAATATTTTATTGCATGCAAAACACTATTAAAAAACCAGAGGATACTAAGTCTTTGGCCTCATCGGAATGACTACAAACAACTCATATAAAGAAAAACATGTAGATAATCCTCACTCCATATAATAGACATTTTTGTAATCTTATTTTACATGCACACGAGCATTATGATTAAATAAATCATAGGGTGACACCTTTCATATATTATCATTAATTTAATTTTTGAGACTATGGAGTTTAAAGTGGAATGCCAGGAGAGGTCTGCTTATGCAACCAATAATATTCTTCAAAAAACAAGGCCTGGAAATTACTACAGGGCTGAAAAAATGCAATGAATGGTGGTCCCAAAGGAAGAACTAACGGATGCATTATTCAGAAATACTCATTGTTATGTGAAGGTGGCAAACCTTTGGGGAAAAGAAAGCCATCTTCAATGGTTAGCATCTTCCCTGTCCTCCCCTAAACCTGGAGCAGAGCTTGAGACCGAGAACCAGCAGCTGGCTTCCAATGCCTGCTTGGCAGTGAGCATGCCGGTATGTTTATGTTTGGGGGAGCCCGGGAAGAAGAGTCTTCGAACAGAACGGACTTCAGAAAGGTCTCTATAGAGCAAAAAGTCTGAGAACCATAGAACCACAGTTCGAGAGGAAAATGTAACGTAAGACACAAGTGAGGAAAAAATAAAAACGAGAGGGGCAGGAGCCCAAATCAAGTACTTTACCTGGAGTTTGCTGATATATTTTTGAGAAACCCTTCGCTGATCTTCCAGTTTGCCACATTCCCTTTCACAAACCCAGCCACCATGACGAAGAGAAGGACCAGGATGTTGACAGCTGTGAAGATTTTATTTACCCAAGCGGACTCTTTCACTCCGAAGGATAAAAGACCTATGGGAAGAGAAAGGGCAGTTTAAGTTTTACCTAAGCGTTAGCAAAGGCAATGGCATTTTGAGGCAGTCACAGGCGTCAGAATATTATCTCACCAGCATTCGTACATTCAAGTCACGTTTATCCTTGTCTATTGTGAGTTCTTACTCACTTGGCGGAGAAACAACATCTTCTCAGTACCACCGCCCCGATTTCAGAAGGCAGACTGTGCTCACACCGCTCTATCCAGGACGCAGGTAAATCTAGTAACCTCCCCTGTCATTGCCAATGGGTAGGGAGAGGCAAAGTACCTTAATCTTAATGAAAGGCTGCTCTAAAGTCATTTCAAAGTTCATGGCTCAAAATTTTGAAAATGAAAGCTCAGTTATATGCCAGCCTCATGTTTGCTACATACACAAATAATTCAACTGTCGTGCCAAAAAGATATTTAGTTAAATCGATTCTCATTTTAATAGTTTTGTTTTATATTCGGATTGTAAGAGTGGTCAGTTTCCTATTCAAGTAATTCAAAGAGACAGAACACCTATAAAGGAAATAAAATCAAGTGTAACCTCCTGTCTGGAATTTCGCACTTGCACACATGTGCACACACACACATACACACACACACTGCCATGTCAACCAACACACGGCCTTCCCCTCTGTCGTGACACTGCACTGCGGTCTCTTATTTAGAGACAATCAGGTCACTTTAGTTTCTTAAAACTAAAGACAGTACTGACATAGTTATCTCTTTATAAATACATTTTATACTTTCTAACTATTTCTTTACAGCCATTTTCTCTAAGTTAGTACTGTATCGAGGCTATGTACTTTTACACATGGCTTTTGGTTCATGTTATCAAAATATTCTCCATAATGTTTGGCCCACTTTAAATTGCCCTTTTTTTTCTGTTAGGCTATTCTTGTTCATGTTGATTTGTAAGATATATTAATTTAATAATAATGCCATAAGATCTCTGCCTATCATGAATTATTCATGTTTTTCCCAGTTTATCATTTGCTTTTAATATTAGTGTTGGTTATATATGAAAAATGTTTTAGAAAATAAATGTGTCCTTTTCAGTTTCCACGTTTAGAATTTCCCTAACACACCCAAACATTGGCTTTTGTGTTTAGTACTTTATGATTATATTTATCATACTTATGTACTTAATCCACCCTGTGTAAGACATGAATTACGGACCAAACAACATTCGCTTTGCACTTTTGGGGGCAGGACTGTGATGGAAGGGATACGCCGCATGTCCCCTAGCTTCTCTCTCCACTGCACACCTGGGACCGAATCAGCACAACTCCCCAGGTACAGACGGGAGAAGTCGAACCTCATTCTTCTACCTGCATAACTCCCAGAATTTACAGCAGTACAACTGTGTTAACAACTTGAGGACAATCGTGTCGTCAGTACAACTCCGACTCTGGAACTCTCTGTCAGATTAGGAACCACTACACAGCTGGGAAACACACACTTCACACCACCATATGCACTGGAAAGCAGCCAAGCCACTGTCGTGCTCCAGAGAAGTCTCCCAACATCTCCCATGCACTCTCTATTCCAAGATCCCCATCTTCAGCCAGCAGATTAATTAAAGGGCCATGAATATCTCATCCAAATATTGCATATACACTTCCCTGGGGCCGTTAAGAAACACTGCTTCACTTGCCAAGATGTTTGGCATTGCATTATGAATAAAGATTTGTAATAGGAGGCTTTATCTTCAAATGGTCTGAGGACAACGTCAGCACGCAAGCGTAGCCTCAACTTAAAGTAAAGAACTGATGGTCGATGAGGACAAGATAAGCGGTGCGAGGCAAGGCCTGCGTCTCGTCACAGAGTTCAGTGGTTCTGACCGTGTCACGGCCACATGCTTCTCATTGTTTAGAGATTGCAGCTGGATATTTTAGGTTCACTGAAACCATTCCTAAATAAAATTTGATCTAACGAATTTAATGTTGGCTAAGCTGTTTAGAAACCAAAACACACACCTGTTAAAAACAATGAAGGTGATTTTTCTTGACATTAGAGCTCAATGCTAAATATTTTTGATCTATCAATTCTGTTCACATCCCTGACCCTATCTCTTTATAAAACATTTAATGGCCAACTTTTTAAAAGGAAAGACTATTTTAAAAACTATAAAATTGTACAGGTGAACATTCATTACAGAAAGATGTTTCGATCACATCTTTGTAACCAAGGGAGAACATAGCTAGAGACTGGGTTGGCCAGGAGAGAAGGAGCGGATTACCCAGGGCATATCAAGTAAGCAGTGGGAACAAACATGGGCTTTATTCTTAGTGGGTTTAAGCAGGAAGGCAGGTAGGGATGACAATCAGAACAATGTTCAAATAGTTAAAAACAAGCAAGGGACAGCAAGGGTTAACTATGCCTACAAAATAGAATGGCCTGCCATCTACATGTTTACTAGCTACCAGGCAGGAAGCCTGCACCAGGCAGACACTGGTATCCATGCATGAGCAAACTGAATCATGGAAAACTGAAGTCACTCCATGTTCCAAAGATAGTAGGTAGCCACGCAGGACGAGACACCTGGTTTCTCTGACTCTAATCCTGTGCCTTTCTAAATCACTATGCTACAGTGCTGATGGAAATGAAAAAACGCTAGTACCAAGTACGTTTGTCTAGATAGTATCTACATTAAAAAATAACAGGTGGTTAGAATACGCTTCCTTTTCAACCAGAGGCCTACATAATATATCTAAAGCAATAAATAGAAACCGAGACTTTCTTTTAGAAAGAGTATGCTTGCCAGTACCCTCAGTTGATCTAATGTAATGCCAAAGATTATGCATTCTTCCTTACTGAAACTTCACTGCCATTTCTGCAAATCTCTAATTGGTATCATAAAATTGATGTGCCTCATCTTGTTATTTAGTCTATTCCAGGTGCTATTTACCCCAAACTGCTGTGTCTACCACTCCTTTCAATTTAGATTTAATTTTGAAGCATGCCTGGCGTGTGATAAAGATAAAATGTGATTCTAGCCTGGCTCACAGATCTGCAATCACAACCTAAGCGTATAAACACACTGCACAGTCTTGGGAACTCAAGCCCCAGTTTCAGTGGTATCCTATTTTACTGAGACAATTAGTCTGGCTTGACATAGGGAGAAGTGTAACTGCTTTTCTTACCTGATAGAAGTAATATAAGACACACAGCAAAAAAGTCAGGATACTCTGCAAGGCCGGTATAATTTATATTGAAGTACGTCCTGAAAAACTGGCCAATCTGTTTGTTAAGAAGTTCATCAAAGGTGCCACTCCAGGCTCTCGCAACACTCGATGTACCTTCCCAAAACACAGAACATTCGGAGAATACAAGGTCACCGGGAGAAGATTAACATGACATCAATTGCTACTCTAGTCAAGGATAAACATGGGTTAGTTCAGGTAGAATTGAAAATTTCAACCCCATATAAAATTATCTTCATCATTTTATAATTACATAACAGCAATCAAATGTGCAAGTCCATCACCATCAGGTCACTTTATTTGCATTAAAGAACTATACTTTTTTTAAAGAGGTTTTTAAATCCAATAAGAGGCACATTCGGAGATGAAGCAGAATCACCCAGTTTTGCAGTGAGAAAGAGAGACATTTAGAGGTAAAAAGATGGAGAGGCACAGGGGTCACGTGGTTCCCTCAAGACCACAGCGTCATGAACTAAAGCAGAGCTGGGAGGGGTCCCTAAGGCCTGGCACTCAGGAGTGCTACTGCCCCCGTTCCATAGAATTAGATTGATTTTGGGAAACCTACCGATCACATAGGATAAAATGAGATTCCAGCCGGTGATGAAGGCCCACAGCTCTCCAACGGTAACATAGGTGTATAAATACGCAGACCCCGTCTTGGGGACTCGGGCCCCAAACTCAGCATAGCAAAGGCCTGCCATCACCGAAGCCAGGGCGGCAATGAGGAAGGACAGCACGATGCTGGGGCCGGAGTCGGATTTGGCAACCTCCCCAGCGAGGACGTAAACCCCAGCACCCAGAGTGCTTCCGACCCCCAGGGCGATGAGATCCACGGTGGACAAGCAACGGCTTAATTTGGAATCTTCTAGACTGTCCAGAACGACGATTTTCCTCCGGATCAGACATCGGGCGAAAGACAGCGCTGCTCTGCAGGGAATCATGGTGACAAGGTCAACCTGAGGGAGAGGAAGAAGGGAGGATGTTAGAAACTGATGTAGAATCGTCATCCCTCCAATGGGCGGCCCAGCATCTCAGGGCTATTATGGTACCTGGATTTTTTTTCCACTTGTTGCTAGAGGTGTGTCCCAGAGCAATCAGGGGGCTTCATTAGCCAAAGCTGTGAATTTCTTAAGAGTTCACTCACAAATGCCCTTTAATAAGAGGCTGCAATGATGCCTGATTTGGGGCACGAAGGAATAGGAGCCTTGAATAATTAAAAAGATTTCCTGTTTTTGTTCATTTTTTTGCTACAATTTTTAAAGATATATTGATAAACCTATATTCCAAAAGATGGTTATTTTGTCTTTGCTATAAGCAAGGGGGTGAATGACCTTATTTTTTCAGTTCTTTTTTTCTCCCCTTCATCCATTCAACTCGTAGTTTTCAGGCATCTTTACATGCCAGGGACTGTACTCAGAGTAAGTCTAGAATGGTGTGGTACATAGATATGATCTCCAGCTTTAGGGGACTTGCCGTCTAGATATTCCAGAAACAGATAAATACCCCACCATTATGTATTCCACAGCTTTGGCAAACAAACATGTGTGAGCTTTTCTTTTTTCATTTCATTCTGTTCAATTTTTTTTTATGTGGAGCCATTTGAACCTTTTAGAATAAAAAAAATTCCCCCCAAACATGCTTGAATTTTTCTAACTCAAACTGCTATTCTACTATGCTTTAAGTATTAATAAATTAGCGTGTGTGTTTTACCTGAAATTTCCAAATAAATAAACCCAAAATCCATGCCAAGTATTATGTGATGTTTTTAAAACAATTTTTTATTTTTTAAAGGTTTTATTTATTTGTTTTTAGAGAGAGGGGATGGGAGTGAGAAAAAGAGGGAGAGAAACATCGGTGTGTGGTTGTCTCTCATGTGCCCACTATCAGGGACCTTGCCCACAACTCAGACATGTGTCCTGACTGGGAGTTGAACCGGCGACCTTTTGGTTTGCAGGCTGGCACTCAGTCCACTGAGCCACACCAGCCAGGGCTTATGTGTTCTTTTTAAATGGAATGATGAAAGCAGACAGCAAGTGTGGGAAGTTCCTTACAGTAACAATAAAGTTTTGCACAGCAGTATCTTCCACACCACGTGACAGAACACCAAGCATGGCACTTCACAAATACTTGGTGAAAAATTTGGAAATGCAGATGAACGACATCTCCAATGGTGCCAATATTCTGGCTTCCAAAATCAAAATATATCAATACTTCTATAATTCAAATGTGTATTAATTTCTAGCCCTAACTAGCCCTTAGTTAGCTACTTCTCATATAACACATCTAGAAGATAAGGTAGGAAAGTGTTCTGGTTAAAAAAGCATCAAGAAGTGAAAACCTGAAGTTATAGAGAGGTCAACTGAGGCGTGCGGGGTGGGGCGGAACTGAAGGGATTTATTAGACGCTCATCTTCCCTAACATTTAAATGTTTTTATACAGAGAAATGCAAAGACCGGGATTTAGAGACCACTGCTAACTAAAAAAATGCTCAGAAATGCAGACGCATTGAATTTAGTAACGATTTAAGATCATGTGAAAATGGGACCATGTCGTACACAACTTTAGTACACAACTGATATACCAAATGAGGCATACATGTTTGTCATTAAATAAAACACTGTTGACGAAGAGCTTATCCTCGATTGTCATGAAAAAGACACGAATTCTCTGACAATTGGATATTTCAGAGAAGGTATCTGGAACAAAGCAAGGATAACAAGAAGAAATTTTGGAGTGTAAGAGGATTGTGGATGAGTTTATTTTTTAAATCCTTTTCCTAGTACTATGGTAATGATGTTCTTTGTGAAATTTCTCTTCTAAAAACTCACAAAAAAGAAACAGCATGAGAATGAGAGGGAATAAGCAAGCCAACTAATAAACAAACCTTTCACTATTTTTAAAGAATAGTTAAACTTTGTTAACAGTTAACCCAAATGATAAATGACCATCATCTCACCTTATAACACAAAAGTGAACTTTCTTTACTCTAGTTTATGTAGGGAGATGAACTGTCCTTGATAGAAATGTATAGCTTTAATTAGGTAAGATCTGATTGCTTCTGGAAAGTATGTTAGGCTGTTTTTCTATGTTGCCCCCGGAAAATAAGATAAAATGGCCATTCGTCAAGCGCCCAATGGCTTTTGAGTAACAGAAAAGCCTACGTCAGGAGCTCTTCCTAGAACTGACGGGCTACGCAGTGTTTTCCGCAAACATTCTCAACCATGCAAAGCTGATAAAATACTGATTGCAAAAGCCAGGGCCCAAAATCAATTTTGAAGAAATATAAAGGGATGGGAGAAAAGCAATGTAAAACATATTGGGTCAACGTGATGAATCATTGTTAAACCAACATTTACTGAGTCCTCACAGGTGTATCATTCACTGTTCAGTCAATAAAGAAAAAAGATCCTGCGTTTTTGTAAAATACTCTGTGTGTGTGTGTGTGTGTGTGTGTGTGTGTATGGAGAAAGACTGATATATAAAAAAGTATAGTGGCAAGAGAAGAATGAAAGAAAAAGATATGTGTGTCTCAAATGAATGATATAATTTGACATTTACATATTTTAAAAGTTGTATACCTCTTCCTTTAAAACATTTTTAAAAGACATGCTCCCTATGTGAATGGTGATGACACCCTTATTCTCACGGCTGCAAGGTCCCTTCCTTGCTGGGCTCTGGTACCCTCCTCACCGACGGGCAACTGTGTCGGGAGAACACGCAAGGCCCTGTAAGATGACCCTGTTGGCATGGGAAGCACAGACCTTGCTGTTCCAGGAGCACTGTCAGCTACTGCCACGGTGACCAAGGACTGGACTTTAGCGTGAAACGTGCATACATGCAGAGGTCTACATAACACTCATCCCAGTGGCCTTAGCCTTAGAAAATAAAACTCTGATCAACATTCCTATGAGGTCACAAGTGACTCTAGTGACACCAGAAACAGATATGAACCTTTCTTCAGTAAACAGTTATTTTACTAAATGCTAAGACAGCGGCCTCTCTATGGTGGAGAAAAATCTGCACATTTTCAGCATAGATCTGAAAATGGGACTAGCCCAGGGAAGGCTGGAAGGGCTCTGCAACAGACTCTGCGGGAGAAAATCTCTGAATGATTCCCAGAAGCCTGACACTACAGGTCCCTCTTCCTCCTACGTAAACAGTTTCAGGAAACCCAACTCCTTGACGGAGCCCCTGTTCATTCTCGCCAAAAAGCTAAACTCCTTCCTCAGCAACCGGGCAGCACCTCCTTCTCAGGTCTCAAAGGTGACGGTGCAGAATTCAAGTTCAAGTAAATCCCTAGCCCTGATGTTGTGACAACATCACGGAGCAGACTTCTTTCAACTAGCCACAGAAACCTTCTCCAACCGGCAAACAGCCATCAAAACGTCGCTCCTGGATTTTTACTGTGGTTCAAAAGTCTGATGCGGCAGTCACTTGCACAGAAATGAATCTTTCCCCTCCTCCCCTGAGTCAAGGCTGACCTTTCAGACTTAATGCTCTGTTTCAGTGTCACAGGCCCCGTCAATAAATCTTACAGGGAAAGGAGTGGTGGCAGGCGGTGGGGCAGGCGCGCCAGCAAGTCCTCAGCAAGTTAGCTCACCCTCGTTGGAGCCGAAGTCTCCTTCCCGGTCTCGGTTGCCAGTATCATAGTGAGACATCTGCACTGTGCAGACCGACAGGGAAGAAGCAATTAAACCACACCGAACTTGGATCTTCGTCCTACTGTGTGTGTCTGTGTGTGTGTGTTCTCTAAATCTGACCTTTGGGCTTGGCAATCTGCAAACTCAACACCAGTGACATTTCTGCAACTTTAAAGCTCAAGAGCATATTTTCAAATTACATTCATGGCTAAACAATTCAGTAAAAGGGAGAAAATATGGATAAAATACAATGGAATCAGTGACCTTTTGGTTTTTTATTTATATTTAGGAGGTTAATTTCTCAAAAAAATACATCAAAAGTATAAATCAGAATATAAGAGATAATCTGAAAGGGTAACTGTTCACTTTAGTTAGTAAAAACCAAAGACAAACAATAACAACAAACCTTTGCCCTCAAACCTAAAACCTCTATTTTTCTGGAAAACAGAAATGCTTTTTTCATACACATTTCATTTACATTCAGTCCAAAGCTTGTCCTTTCTCCAAATCAAATTGTCTGTAGAATATCTTCCTCCAAAGTTTCCTCCAGATAGGTGAATACAAATACATAAAAAAGAAAACAGAGGACACGATGGAGGGCTCTACAAAGTCACAGCACTGCGGGGATGACGTCTATATTTTCTCTCCAGGAAGTTACATTGGCACTACCAGGAATTAAAACTATTTCCAAATTTCTGATATGGAATCCAGACAGAGACAAGCATCTCTCCCAAGGACATGCAGCAAACGAACAGCTGACAGAGAATTCTGGAAGGTTTGTCAAGGCAGCTGGTGCTTCAAAACATGTGAATCCCTCAGGTTCAGGAAAGGCGACAGGAAGGCATGAGGAGGCCTGCCTCACCGTCTCATTCACGCTGATGCAGAATAATAAAAAGAACTGAGTCCTGCTTTCATGTTCAGCATTGGAGAAGAGTGGAAGTTAACGGTGAGGAGAAGAAAGCAGAGCCCTTAGCACCTCTGTAACTGGAGTATCTGCTGCGTCAGCACCCCGTTTTCACGGTCAAGGACTTGGTGGCGTGCCGCCCGCTCCCATGAGGCCTGAGCAATCTTTGGCTAATAAATCGTGCCAGATGCCAGAGGGTACAACCTGTTCCCTCTCCCCAACCAGCTACCAAAGGAAGTGTCCTCTGCTGGCACCTGTCATCCTATACGTGCCGTTCCAAACGTCAGGAGATGCCCTTTCCAAAGACTTCACACCCGTCTCCACATAAGCGCTATGCTATAAAAATGGCCAGTGTTTGCTGAGTGGTTCCCATGTGCTAGGGGTTGGGGAAAGCTAGAGGTAAGTAAGGGTCAGCGTGGCTTCTAGAATACATAATTCAAATTTCATTGCCAAGCTCTCTGAATTGTCAGAAAACGCAGTGACATTTCACATGCCAATTTCATGCAACAGGGTAGTCTAGACAAGCAGGTTTTCTAGATCACTGAAGTTTAAATCTCTAAATCTTTGCCTGTTGTTGATCAAATCCTGCCCCTCATTCAGTGATCTCACCAAGTGCTACTGAGCTTGTGGTAGCTGTCTGCGGAGGTAACAGGAGCCCAATCTCCTCATCCCTACAAGAAGGTGCCTGGTTCAGCATTACTTCTCAAGACACTGCCTAAAACGATGAACACAATTGTTTCAAAAACAACAACAACAACAAAAAAAAAACCCGAGCAAACAATATTCTCTATGACCTGCATTCTAATTTTAATGCACCATCATACGACTTCGAGCCAAGTCCAGGATACCAGTGGAATCCAGGTGACTGGGAAGATCCCACACCCCTGTTGACTAATAGCCATTGCTCACAATGATTTTTTTAAACTTATTTCTGGACTAGCAGTTGAATTTCAGATTAAAAATGCTAGAAGTAGATCCATGAACTAGAAGGCATGTTCAAGTACAATTTTCTGCTCGTGTCTGAGAGCAGAGAATTGAGAAATACTCTAGAGCACCATTTCATCCACCTGAGCCCTTCCCAAACAGGGTTGAAGTACCCCCTCAACCCACCGCCCAACACCCTCCCCCAGTGGTCCGTAATTTCAGGAATTGTTCAAATTAAACCACTTTTGTTTCAGTGCTAGGCAAAATTCCTTCCCTCAAACTGTGGCAGGAAAGGAATTCAACAAGAATTCACATGCATTTTTAGTCCAAGTTCCAGAAATTTAGATGGATAATATACCAAGCATACTTATGATTTATGGTCCTGCTGGTGAGACGTTTCTTAAAAAATGGTCATTTTTGCAACCGCATTGTCAATTTTGAAAAGCATGTTCTGACTTGTTACTTCTAAAAATACGGAAAACAGTGTATCGCCAGAACTTTGAGCAGCTTGGCAGATTGCTGAGACGCTGCTGTTGGCTGAGAGAGGTCCGGAGTCCCTGCTGGCTTCAGGAAGTCTGAATAGAACATTTCTACTGTGCTCCGGGAAGGCAGTGGACACGGTGCCAGTTCTCCATCACCACCATTCAGAGCCACTACATTTTACGTTCAGAATATGCAAACTAAGGATTTTAAAAATTAATGTAACTTGAAGCGATGAGGTCCTTAAAAGCGAGGTCTGACATTTTTGTCATATTTCTGCTCTATTTTTGTGATAGTATTACAAAAACTGAGAAAAATTCTGATGAGGACTTTCAAGTTGGAGAGACTGTAGTTAGTGCACATGAATTATTATCAATTACTTAATGAACTGTCAAGTTCTCTAAAAGCTCAAGCCTTAGAGTTTTTAAAAAGGAAAAATAAAATGGTCTGAATGCAATTTCTAAACGAAATTCCAGGGGGTGGGGCGGAGGGGGTGGTGGAGGAGGGGCACACAGACCAAACAGTTACAACTGGGCCATCCCCATGTGACATGCTTGTGCGCAAAGGAAGCCCAGGGTACTTCCGAGATGCATGGGGGAGGGGGACGCCCTGCTCAGAATGGGGGCTGGGGTTGGGTTGGCAGAGAAGTCTTCCTCGGGGGAGCCAAAATCGATCTGATTCCTATCCATTCTTTCATTCCAGAATTCATTTTCAGAAAAGGCTGGATGCTGTTTAGCTAGTCCTTAGAACAAAGAATATAATTAAGAACCAACTGAATTTCTCTAAAAACTTAACAATATCACTACTCTTTAAGACTTACTGAAATTTTGACAATTTATATAATCAGCCACTTCTTAAATTCAATTACTTAAAAACTCACCTTTTTCTCTTTTTTACTTCATTTGAAAAAAATCCTTTCTTAGAAAAAGATCCTAAATTTTGCATTAATATTTAATAGCAACTAAGATTATTTCCCTTAGAAAAAGCAAAAAAAATCATTAAAATAATCATATATATCTGCAAAATCTTCATCAGAAGTTCTTGAAAACATCTATTTTGGTTTTTAATTTTGAATAGCAACAGCTTATGTTACCATACAACTTAAAATTCAAAGTATCCCTTACACTTCTAAAAGCCCTACTTGATAATCACTGATCAGTACGTGTTTTCTGGACAAATCATATGAGAAGAGTTGTCTCTACAAGGAATACAACTTATGAAAATAAAGAGTATCGAGGATTGTAAGGCCTGCCATTTAGGCAGAAATTTAAAATATATATGCATATGTATCTACCAGCAGTTTCTCAAACTTCTTTTTAAAACACTTATTTTTAATCTTTTTGTTCCCCAGAAATAAAACAATAACTTGCCCTTCTTGCCTCCAAAAGCTCTACCATGGCCTGGATTACGAGATGCTTATGGTGGACCTGCAGTATGAAGACAAGAATATAACAAGAATAAAGACAGACAAACTCCCTCCATCTTCGCAATCCTGCTATTTCTTCGCAAAGCTGTTTTCTCTGACCTTCAGCGTGCTCAGAAGTGGAGCGAGAAACACCAGCCCTTGGGCTCTGATTCGTTGTCCAGGAGCCCAGCCCTGCCACGTCCCACCGCTGACCTCAAAGGGCACCTGGGGACCAGGACACCATGCTGTGCAGCGATTTGTAAATGAATTCTTTGGTCAGGGTTTAGTGTCCTTCACTTTAAAACATGCATGTAAGTGTTTACAAACATCAGCATCCTCCTAAATAAAAACTATGAATTGTTAGGAAACACGCAGCGTGAGTTGAATTGTAACGCTTTGGACCTGGTCACTAACACTTGTAGCTAACCCGCCTCCTCTCCACTTCAATGACTTGAACACACTTCAGCCTGGTTTCAAAACCACTCCCCCGTTATGTGGCCTTGGCCGACCCTCCTCGCCTTCTGCTTTGCTATTCTCCACACGAACCCCGCAGCCCAAGTGTCCACCTCCTACCCTAGAACACGTGCCTTCTTGTCCGCACGGAAGGAGCCAGACCGACTGACCCGGCGTTTCTGCTCTGCAGAGGGTGTCGGTTCCCAGGCCTTCTGAGTGGCTGCAGGGAGAGTAGAAAGGCTCTTTCTTGCCTTTTCTGTCAGCTCTTGAGCTTTTCTTTGACTCAGAGAAGAAAAAAAATGTACACCTCCCACTTAGAAAAATTAAAGCCAAGAAGCCAGGCTGTTGTGTATAATAAAGGGCCAGGGACAGAAGAAAAGCCAGCAGCCCAGAAGGCGTCCATCTGGCGGAGAGAAGCAGGGCGGAGAGGAAAGGGGGTTTGGGGACGTGCTGGTGTGGAATATGCACTGGACCTCCTGCAGGAGATGCAATGAAATGTCAAAATCCCTTTTAAGTATACTTCTGGCAGCTGGCAGGCATCCTGGGTCTCCAGCTACTGGGGCAGGATTAACACTTTTTCGTGTACTGCGTGTGCTTCCGCTCCCTCCGACCCCCAGTGAAGGGAAACCTGCTTGTCTGCTGTCAAACAGAATGTGCACATTTACATACCATCACTTCTAAGGAGGATTTATGTGGCTTAACATAAATGACTGGCGACTGATCCCTAGAAACAAGCTGGGCAGCACAAGGCCAGCAAGGGCGGTGGAGAGGAGGAACACCAGGGAAAGAAGAGACAGTGAGCCGACGACGTGAGATTAGTGATGCTCACCGCGATTCCACGGCCTCGGAAGAACACGTGAGCGGGGATGATTCGGCGATGGTATTTCTACTTGAGACATCACTGACATATAACACTGCGTTACAAAAGGCTTCCAGGGAGTTCAGTTATTTAGTAATCCCCCAGTGACATTTCACTTTAAAGCCTCCTTAATGCCCTTAATTTTTTAATTACAGAATATGTGTTAATGCATTTTAGAAATCTTAACGTCTCATAACTGAAACCTAGTGGATGCTTCTCATAGGGGACCTTAGAAGAAATGGTTCCCCACCTCGCCTCCACTGCAGAATTAATTCCCTTCATCGCTGAGAGGTGGCCATCCATCCCCCATGGGCCAGGGCAGGCCTAAGTCTCAAGGCATCCTCTTCTCTGTGAAGTTCCCGTTGCTACTAACACAAGACCTCTTCTTGCACGAAGCCCTCCTACAACTCCTACCCACTGGCCTCATTCTGCCCAAAGAACAAACATGGAAGCCTTTCCATTTAAAATGTCCCAAATGGCTATCATCCTAAGACTTCTTCTTCTTTCTCTGCTAACTCCAAGAACAAGAACCACGTGAGAAAACCCTAACTTTCAATGACACTCCCAGCAAGGCAAAGCACTGCAGACGTGGTCAAGCCCACACTGGCAGGAGGGAACCTCACTGCTTTAAACTAGCTCAGTCTACTTTGCTTGTTATCTTCCTCCAGTCTACACACGCCTATTAGTTCTTTTTGTCTTATTTTGAATAGACACCACAAAACACCTTAAGACAGGCACGCTCCTTGCTACCTCCTTTGCCCATCTTCCGCCTCCTGCTCACACCCTCCGGCTATTCTGGGCTTCCTCCTGACTTTCTCAGAACTCTAAGCCTCCCACTGCCTCCAGGCTTTCGGCATAGTTGTTTCTCCTTCCTAGAAAGTTACTCCTCCTCTTGCACTGGATGGTCCCAGTCACCCTGGACACCCTCTCCCCTGAGCTGAGTGAGGTCTCCCTATCACTTGTTCCCATGATACCTTTTCTTCACCAGGATTAGAGTCGGACTACTTGGATGAACGTGTTTTGGATGCATTGTGCTCCTGTAAAAGTGAAGTTGAAGTCCTAAACCTGAGCACCTATTTGGAATTTTTGGTTGCTGTTGTCAAATTAAGACGAGGTCATTAGGGTGAGCCCTGATGTAGTATGAATGGTGTCCTTATAAGAAGAGGAAAATGCCATGTGATGTCCGAGGTAGCCAGTGGAGCGATGCAGCTGCCAGCCGAGGATCCCCAGAGCTCGATGGCCACCACCAGAAGCTAGGAGAGCCCCGGAGGGATTCTCCCTGCTGGTTTTGCAGGGGGCTGGGCCCTGCTGATGCCTTGATGTTAGACTTCGGGTTTCCAGAACTGGAACACTAAGTATTTTTATCAGAAGCCACTCAGTCTGTGGTACTTTTATTTTTTTTTATGGCAACTCTAGGAAACTAATACACTCCTTTAGACTAACGGCCTCTTGAAAGCAAGTCTATATTTTATTCATTTCTTGCATTCTCAAAGTACTTAGAGCCATTAAAATATAGACAGAAGTGAGGTGGACATTTGTTCAGTGAATAAATGATTCATACTTGGCTTGTAGTCCATTAAAACCCTCAGGTGTCTTTTTTTCTCAAAGATATTTATATACACTGGTCTTCTTGATTCCACTTTGTTTCACTGATTATTTTAAAACCTAAGTCCAGAATTTTAAGTTTCATGTTATTTGGGATTATGTGTTAATACGAGTCCGTCCGTCCATCCATCCATCCATCCATCCATCCATCCATGTATTTAGCTTCCTACCTATCTCTATGTCACTGCTGACTTAATAAGCATGTCTTGTATCCTAATCCAACTAAATGATAAGCATGTTTAAACCTCATAGGGCCAAGGACAGAGTCTTGTGGCAGGCCACTAAGGCTCTCTCTAAACTGGTGCCTATCCATTAACACTCTGGGCATATCATGCAACTAACAAAAAACCCACATTTCTCTCTGACTTATCCCAAGGTTATCATAACATGTGGTGTTAGATGCTTTGCTAAAATCCTAATATATTACGTTTAAACTCCCCAAATCTACCAATCAAATAACCACGTAAAAAGAGAGTGTGGAGTTTCGTAGGCATGACTTGTTCTTGCTGAACTCATGCAACACAAATCAGTCATTTCTTTTCCAGCTACATTCCGCAAATGGCTCCAGTTTTGCTGATGAACAGGGTCCAGTTCCCTAGTCAGTGGTTTCTAAGATCTAAATTGGCCTCCATTCAAAAATAAGGAAATCTGCCTCTTTCCTGTCTTCTGCTCCCTTTCTTATAACCCTGGACGCCTCCAAGACTACAGGCAGTGACTCCAGACTCATAATAACTACAACTTACTTTAATGCTGTGAGATATAATTCACCTGGGTCTGGAACTGGGAACTATTTTAGAGCAGCTAGGCTCCCTCTGGCCAGCTTGGGCTCCAGGTCCCCTTTCAGTGACGTGTTCTGTCCTCTAGTGAGACAGCCACCCTTCCAGTGAAGACAAAGGCGAAATAGGGACTTAGCAGCTCTGCCTCCCCTCGGTCACCTACTGCTACCACACCGGGTTTCCCCTTTCCTTTCTCCTTGACTACATTTCATAGAGATTCCACTCAAACATTCCTTTGCTATTTTTCACAGGTCCGCACCATTCACTTTACTCCCCCATCTTTGAAGTCTGAGCACGTCCAGTGAATTCCCGTGGCAGCCTCCAGAGCCTTCGTGGAATCCGCCCAACTTGTTCCTCACACTGAGCGTTCGTGGGGATTTGGATTGTGTTTGTCTTTACTTCTCTCCCAATAGCCTTACCGTGGAGGGCTGCATACAATCCATGGAGCGCTATCCCTATTTTCTCTGAGTATTTACAAGCCTGCTTTGTACAACTCGAGGGCACACAGACTGAGTCTGCCAGCTGGTCACTGCGGAACATTCTAAGGTATAAAAGCAACTGATTTCCTCATCACCAAGAGACAAATATTCTATGAATATTACCAAAAAGGACAGCTTGTGCAGACTTTGAACCCTCCAAACTCTCACTGCCCAGCCTCCCCACTTCACGTATCTTATGTCAGCAGAGACCAAGGTCGTTTACCAATCTTTCACAGTCATGCAACCCCGTTGCGGGAACATCCTTGTTTGCAGGCAGCAAAGCAGCATTTCATCATCTATGGCTCCAGAACCCCTGAGCCGCTTTGTGGAGCCCCCAGCGCGAGTGCACACGCACCCAGTCACTGATGAAGCCCGCAGAATTCCACCTCGACCACTGGAAGGACAGCAGCTCACTGTTGAATTAAAACCCCGACAAACACATCCTGCTGGGTTGTCACTGTGCCTCCCACAGGGCTGGCAGCTCCCACAGGCCTCACATCCGAACCTCTATCTGTGTCACGTCCTTGCTCTGGGACATCTTTCTGTGAGTGTGAAGGTAGTTCATTGAGGAATCAGGAGAATATGCAACTAATAGTAATTGTAACTATGATTGGGGGCCACTTTCTTCTTTCACATTCTAGAGCTTGTTTGTTTGATTTTGCTTTGAAGATTTCTAAACACTTCCTTTTCCCTCAAGTAGAGAAATACAACCAAAATATCCTTTCTAATGGGGCAGACCAAGAGCCCAGCACACATCAGATCTCTAGGGAGGGATAGTGGCTTAACTTAAAAAGTAATTTAATAAAACAAATGTAGCAAAAGTACGGGAAAATATGCAGGAAAATGGTTCCATGTTAAATTCTAACTATCTGGATGCAGGGAGGGAGTTGAGTTCTGCGTCATCCTTGACTCTTGCCCCAATCGATCATTTTTGGTGATTTCTCCATTTCTAAATGTTAAAGTGCTATCAGGATATCAGGATACCCAGCAAGTGAGCACAGGAGAGCAAATCACACAGGCTAAAAACTTGTTCCCGGTGGCACAGCGTGGCTCTGTATTTTCCCCTGCTACCAACAAACTAGAAAAAAATCAGAGTTAGATGTGAAAGTCAGCCCGTGTATATAAATACATAAACACTTCAGCCAATTATTTTACTCATTCCTGAGACTGGAGATTAAAGGGGGAAAGGAGTGAAAATTGCTTTTTGTTCGCCCCTTTACAACAGCAATGACAATAAAAAAAATTCTTCTTATCCTTCCGGTCATCAAAAAAAATTAAGATGGCCCTCATGTAAAATTAAAAGCCTTTAAAGATTCTAGTGAGAATCAGGTGTGGTAATATTACCATTCACATTCATTTGATCCTATAGTTGGAGATAAAAAACGACTCCTAAAAGCAACCCAGTGTGGAAGGCGCTGGGGTTTCTGAGGTGGGCGGAGTTTCCCTCTCGGCCCTCACTTTCTCGCTGGTACAATGAAGTCGGTCTCATCAGGCTGCTATGAAGGTCGAAGGAGAAAACACATGTGAAGTGCCCACTGCAGAGCTGGCGCTCAGTGGATGGCAGTGGCTGACAATTTATTCTAATAGAAATCAGAGACGTGTTTGACATTCGTGTCTTGGAACACCAAAAATAATCAATCCATGTAGAAAAGCCACTTTTTCCTTAAAAAGATTTGTAGATGCACAGAAATTAAGATTGAGAATAACCCTGGCTGGTGTGGGGCAGTGGACTGAGTGCTGGTCTGCGAGCCAAAGGGTTGCCGGTTCAATTCCCAGGCAGGGCACAGGCCTGGGTTGAGGGCCAGGTCAGGTTCCCAGTGGGGGGTGCATGAGAGGCAACCACACACTGATGCTTCTCTCCCTCTTTTTCTCCCTCCCTTTCCCTCTAAGATAAATAAACAACATCTTTTTAAAAAAAATAAAAACATTTAAAAACAAAAGTTGAGAATAAAACGGACTGCCAGTCTTGCACTGTAACTGTAAAGGAGACGACCCCCGGACTTCTGCCAGGCACACGGACGGCTAAGGAGACAGCTGAGGATCCCAGTCGCCCACTCCACTGGTGCTCTGCCGAGGACGTTGTGTGGCTTGTCATCTGAATGCTATCTCCGACCCCTCATGCCCACACGCGGCGCCTTGTAGAGCTCGCGGACAGGAAATGATTGCTTACTGACTGGGTGGTCCACACACAACCTCTGCACAGTGGTTCTCCATCCGGCGCGCTCCCAGGAGGCACGTCGTTGGGGGCGCCCAGGGAGACCAAAGGGGCGGGCGCCCCTCCATCCTTGCCCCCATCCCACCCTTCTCTTCCAAGAGATTTTGTATAAACACATCCTTTTCCTCTTTATCCAAGTTTTAGAAGTGGAGGCATTTAAAGGAGAAGAAAAAAAAATCCTTGATTTTGCATTTGAAAAACAAAGTTCTCTTTCTTAACATAGAAATTCCCTTAGTGCTCAAACAGCAGCACACTGACCTCAGAGTCTCTTGGAGGCTCGACAATGCCGCCTTTCACATGTCAGGAGACCTGAGAAATCAGAGGCTTCGTCTTGCAAGTAGATGGAACTGTTACATCTTCTGGGTGCAAGGATATCTGTCCCCTCTCATAACTGCCTCTTGAAAACTATAAAACACCCCCATACCACTAATGCTCAACAAGTCCACCAGGATTTCTGTTTCCAGAAGTAGGCTGCATATTCTGAAGAGCTCTCTTGTAAAAATGCAACAGAATCCTGGATAAATTACAACATAACATGACAGAGCTCACCAGAAAATAATGAAAATTTCCCAAGGCAAAGATAGAGAGACAAAGACAGACAGACACATCTAGAGAGAAAGGCAGGCAGGCACAGGCAGGATACATGAGGAGTGAGATAAAAGCAGAACGGTGGATGCTAAATTAATGTGAAGGGAATAAATGCCTATATAAATACTAAGCCTCAGACCCTCCTCAAGATGAGAGAGCGGGAACCAAGACTATGCTAGGGCAAGACAAAGGGGCGACGTGGTCCGGGAGGGGAGCTGTTTTACACACCTAAGGGACTCCTCCGTCTCTTACCTCATTTACATATACAAATGCAAGTCTTCTGTAGGGGAAAGGTCACCCCCTTCACGCCTGCAGGATTCTCACCGATTAACTTCAATTTAAAATGAGTTCCCAGTAAAAAATTCCCAAATACATCAAAACAAACCACCACATTTAAGAGTCCATGGGAACAACCAACAGATTTAAACTCCCTAAGACTTCAGATATTAGAAATACCAGACAAGCATATGGAATAATTATGTAGAAAACACTTGAAGAGGAAAGATTAAATTTTAAAAATGAATTAAAACAAGAGACTACCAAAATATCCAGTGAGTTTTTCTTTTGTAAAACAACTCAATATAACTTACAGAAAGGAAAAAAATATAATTATAGAAACTTAAAACTCAGTTTATGAGTTAATCAGCATATTGGACCCAGCCTTGGAGGGAGGCTGCGAAGCTAGTCTTTATTTTGGACGGTTATGGATATGCCCAGGTGAAAACAAAAGCAGATGTTCCGGACAAACAGTCCCTTTTCTTATATCATCTGAGACAAGGCGAGAAAGCAGTGAGAATCCTGCCCAGTCTCTCCTCTGGGCCATTTATGGGGTGGCATAGTACATTCAGGGCCAAGGACACACGCTCGGCTCTGCCCCTCTACGACTAGGAAGGGTTTTCGTCTCCAAGGCCCCATCCCCTGCGTCATTCTCCTCCTCTTGCCCAGCTTCTGCGGCCACTACAGTCGTTAGTGTACAGTCTCAATGATACTCTGTAACCTCAAAGGACTTTTCAAATACAATTTCCAGAGCATGCCCACTGGGTGTTCTCTCCCCCAGGAAGTTGCTTGACAGAAAACACTTTCATCTGGGAAACAAAAGCATTAAGAAACTCTGCCTTCACATTTGGGTTTGATTTCTTCCTTTTGCAACTGGCTGCATGCTAGCAACGTGCCGTTCTGGGCATGGACTGCGTCCATGGACAAGTAAAGACTTGGGCTTTCTTCCAGGCTCTGCCTGGGGCTTCCCTCTTTGGCCGAGCAGATCCAGGCACCCCATGCTAATGAGAGACTCGCTGCCAGGATCCAGAAATGAGACCACAGCCCAGTGCATGTAAAGCAGGGTCAGAGGCAAAAGAAGAGGCCGATCAGTCCCATCCTCCGTGGAGGGTGACCTGAACGGGCAGAGCTGGAAGACCAGGATTCAGGGACAGGCGACTTCTGCCTCCCTGGAAAGAGAAAAGGGCAGCGGGAATGTAAAAGAAAGGAGGCTTTCACTGACATTGATTAAAGAGAATTCGACCATCAATTTAACAGTGAAGAGGAGTTCTAGTAAGTTCCCAGAATGAGACATGTTCATAATATGTATACAAACATACTATCACCACGATGCTGCCACTGCTGAGAGCTGACACTGTGCCCAAGGACCTGTGGGGCAGGTACTGTGACTGTCTCCGGTTTACAAAGCGGAAAATCACAGCTTGGAGAGGCCAAATCCTAGCTAGCGTATATCAGAGTCAGGGCACCAAACCAAGTGTGACTGATTCTCCAGAATAAGATATAATATGGTCAGTAGCCTTTTAGGAGCCATAATATGAAGGCTCTCAATTAAAAACACACACACACACAACTTCTTTTCCCTAATGGTTCATTTTCGTTACAGCCACTGAAGATTTTGATTGGTAAGCACCATCTAAAAAGACGAGCATGAAGTTTACATTTCTTTCCGGGATCAAAGATTCCCATGAAGAGCCCTGCACTGGGGAAACAGAGAGAGCTCTGAGGAGCAAAGTGTTAACTAACCACATCCCAGAAACTGAAGCACACGAAGTTCTCTGCCAATAAATGGTCCAGTTATGCAGTGCGCACTCTAAACTGAGCTGAAATCCTATCCAGAGTATGCCTTAAGGAAAGAAACGTGTCGTCCCTGCTTGGTTAAAAGCCAATGTTAGCTCATGATTACGTCATCCAGCTCAATATAGCACGCTGAAGACTTGCAAGGATACTGTGCCTTTAGTTTTGAACGCTGTGGATGAAAAAAAAAAGAGGAAGGAAGGAAGGACAGAAGAAATAAGAAAAAAGGAATAAATGTGGGACATGAAAATAAAACGAAGTAGTTGGGATCATTCTTTGGTCTCCTATTACGTCTGGGCAGTTGACATTATTTTATTTAACCCTCACAACCACCTCAGGGGAAATGGCCAGTCTTCAGATGATGAAGCTGGTGCTCGGAGATGTTAAGTAACTTGCTTACGATCGCAGAGCTGGCTCTGAACCTCAGGCTGTGAAGCTCCAAAGGCCCTGCCCTTCCCCCCATGCCACAAGAAGAAATGCGAAATTCTGGCTGTTCTCGGGCTCCTGGCAGCTGAACACTGCTAATGAAAGATAATTTGAAGGTCATCATCCAGATGTTACCAAAAATAAAAATCTGGAAGACTTTGGAATTTTAAAGCCTCATCTCCAACAGACTTTAACCTTTCAAATTCATAAGCCGTCACTACCTTAAGACTGAAAGTGTTATAGTTATTAAAATATAAGCAATTAAAATATAAGAAAAAAATTTAAGGACTGATAAAAATAACTAGATAAACATCATAACATGTCTGTATTAAAATTCTAACATATATTAAAACTAATTTCTTCTGGCTAGAAAAACCTGTGATGATTTAATTAAAGTTTGTGATGATTATATTAAAGAAGGTTTTAATATAATATACAAGATGAAGACTTCATGACTTTTACTAAAATACGTAAGATTTTCTGAAGCATTTTATTCATTTTGCAATTTGTCTAGTTCTTTCCTTATCCATGTCTTGGGTTCTCCAATACCTAAAATTCTTAATTCTCCCAATATTTCTGAATTCAAAACATATTAAAAAAAAAGTCTTCTGCCCCTGCAAATCACATTTTTTTGTGCTTTAATTTTGCTCAGATTTTATTTCAAATGGCCTCTGATAATATTGGAATCTTTCCCTTCTATTACCAAATTTTTTCTAGGACCTCGTTTTGTGCCTGCAAATAAATTGGTATAATTCAGTTGAAGCCAACATTATTTTCTCGATCCACAGAAGGAATCTGTTTGAAGGAATGAAAAGGGGAAAATCAGCAGAGACATTAGATGTATATTTAATATATCACTTGAAGTCTGCTTATAGAATTCCCACATTAACTCAATCAACATCACACCCAGCTAGTCCAACCCTAGTCCCTTATTCCAAACTCCTCTTGGATGTTGGTTTTGGGGCAGGGGACTGGGCCTCCATATAAACCTTCAGACTTGAAGCTTCCAGAGGGCAGAGACTTCATTTGACTGCTTCGTTCACTGGTGTATCCCAAATACGTACAGAGAACCTAGCACATGGCAGCCACCCAAATATTTCTGAATGTCTGGATGCTTGGCCAGTAGCCACCATCTTTCTGCTTAAATGCTAACCAAGCGTGTGCAGTGAAGAGTGACCAGAAGAGGGTGAGGGGTCTGGAAACCATGTTGACTTGAAGAGGAATTAAAGAATTTGCAGGTACTTGGCCACACTAAGCAGGGATGGAGTGGGACCCAGAGGGAACCCTGCTCAGAGTCTGGCCCGTAAGCTTCAAGTTACCAGCCATGCGCTGGGCAAGCCACTGGAGTCTCGTTCTCCGCGTCTGTGAGACAGAACTGCTCCGAGGAATAAATGAACAGGAAAAGAAAGACGGAGAAGAGATGATAGCGCCCTTTGAATGTGTGAATGACAATGTGTAGGGAGTCGACTCTATCCATATACCAGAAGACAGAAACTCCAAATACAGGAAATAAATGTAAAATGGCATGATACTGAACCAAGACAATGCAGACCTCCCTAATAAAAACTGTTCCTACCTAGAAGAAGTGGCCACCTCTAAAGGTGTCAGATCTGTCATTGTCTTAAACAGAGAACATGTGATTCAGAAATTTCTGCAAATTTCTGCAACTGGGTTTAGTTAGAAGGGTATTAGCTAAGGTATCTGCCAGCTCACATTCTATGGTTTATGATTTCTTTCTTTACTTTTTGTAACTGAAAAACTATGTTTTTCATGATTCCCTGCATATGTATAAATGAAGTCAGATAATGGGTGGTTTACACCGAAGTCCACAATGTCCGAAACCGTCCACCCAATTCAACATCCTCTTCCCCCAAAAAGTAGCAATCATGTTTACAGTGACCAGAAAGTAAAAATCCCACGGGTATGTCCTCATAATATTGGTGACTTTGGATAAGTGTCAAGGGGCATTACACCATTACATATCCACCATTCAGATCAAATAAATATTGACTAGGTAAACCTTTCTTAAGTTTAAAGGTTCGCCTGACACGACAAGTCTACTTGAGTGTTAACGACTGCAACTCCTCTTTCTCCCTCCTTTTCCCTATACCCTTGTATGGAGTATTTCATTCTGAATAGCAGGTAATACCTTTAACAACAGCTCTACCAATGCACCTCTCCACCATCCATAAAACATCTCCTACGAGCCCAGAAAAGCTCTGTTGCTTCCCACTTAGCCCAGACAATGAGAATGCTAAGCACTGGGGATATTCGGACCACACACGAACAGGAGATTTTATGTTTCTCGCTGCAGTGAAATAGATCAGTCTCTACTGCCTCTACCCTCGTGACTGCGATGCTTCCAGGACTTAAGGCAGCTGGGGCTCATAATTTGAAAAAAACAGAATCTGTTTGGAGATGAGGTTTATTCGGTCATTTTTAGAAGACAACATTTTTGGATGAATGGAAGGACAGTGAAGCTAGCCTAAGAGAGGAAGAAGGGACCCAAGAAGCAGGAGAATAACATTCCACAGAGCAAAACGGAGTTCTGTTCCCAATCAGAGTGGCTTTAAAAGAAGAGGGAAATCTGGGAAACTTACGACTTTTCCAAAAATCTCAGTGATTCCAAAATTAGATAGCTTCAAGGAGTCAACTCCCTTCAACAGCTGCTGTACATCTACCCGGTCTCTCCCTCTCTCTGTATGTTTAAGAAGGGAAGATCTACTTGGAATTGCTTTTTATACCAGTGTGTTCTGACATATGTAAGAGATCTAGAATAAAAATATAGGTTTTCTGGGCTGCATTCCTATTCCACATCTATTCTGTTCACATTGTGGGGGGCACTGTGGGGTTCTTTATAAATGTTTTATCAGTCACTCCTGCCAGCTCCAAATGTATGTTTTGGGGCACACGGTATTTTTAAAATCGACTGTTCTCCAGTTCTCCACAGTTCCCCACCATTCCTTCTATGTTGCACTAAAAAAGGTCATGTCATTTGTTATTCTGTCCTGGGTACAGAGACACCGAAAATCTGACCTTGAATATAAGTCCCAAGAGCTCAAAAAAACATGCCCTGTTTCATCCATGTGTGTCTAAGCACATAGGAAAGCTCTGCCTTTGGTGGGCATTCCATAACTATTCGGTGGGCATATGTTATAGAAGAAAGAAAAATTAAATTAGAAAGTTCAAAAGTTTACCTTTGGACCACTGAGCCCAAGGTTTCATTTGCTTAAAGAATGGCGATAATGCTGTGGACTCACTAGTTCTGTATGTCACAGTCTGTCAGGAGGTGGCTTGTGAAGGAACATAAACGTTGGTGGCACTTGTATCAGTTTCAGCTCTCTAAATTCTAACTTTCAGCATTAAGTTCTAAGTGGGAAATTTTCCCAACGGGCAGGATTGCTGTTTTGGCTTTGCAAAACCCCCAGAGTTCAGTGCCTTGAAACATGAAGATTTTATAAAATGGTTACTACCCTTTAAAACACTGGACTAAATTATGTTCTGCCAGATGTTTTTTAAGTGTGATAGTTTTTTAAATATATACATGATTAATGCTTTAGAGACAGATATTACTGAGTACACACCTAATTCACTGAATTTATCCTGTGAACAATTTTTACAACAACAAATGTGATCACTGATAATAACAAGCATTTGTAAAGCTGTAAATATTCTACTCGAATTTAAATTATGAGCTGAGCATTTTCTAGCTCCATTTAAAAGTCACTCAGAAAAGCAAGGACTAAGTGTGATGACTAACGGAGAGGCTAGCATCTTGAGAAAGCACAACGTTGGCCCATTTTTTGAGTAACCACAAAGTGCTATTTCGCACAGTTACTGCGATGCTGCAAACGGGACGGGGAAACAGATTTTTCTCAAAAGTCACAGGGTGTCACTCCCTGGAGTCACCTTTTGGTTTGCTTCTGTACTCTGAAAACCTTGCCAGTTATCCTCAACCTTTCCCTTACGGTCAGGACTGAGGGGAAGGGAGTTTAGGAAGAGAAGAGAGGAGAGGAGGAAAGCAAAGATACCACCAAGAGGGTGCTGACGGGTGGTGTCTCGCACACAACGGCGTGTGCCCCCATGCTTTTGCCAAGACCGTGTAGCAATGCTGTTCAAGGCTGACCTTATCCAAAGGAGCAAAATACAACCTGCATACCAAGGACAGCAGACAGGGAAGGGAGACGCCCGGAGGCAGCATGGCCCACAAAAGAGCGCAGCCTGGATAGCTGCGTCTCGGGTGAGCGCTAGGCTCAGGTGTAACTGGGGAGTTTGCGTGTTTGCACTTCCAAGTACAAGAAAAATGAGAGGGGGGGACGGGAGGAGGCGGAGGGAGGAAGAGGCCCTGGAGCCAGATGCAAATATTCTCTCAATTATGAGCTGAATTATCTTAAACAGCCACCAGTGGCTACTACCCCCAGGCACATCCCAGCTCCGTATCAGGGTCTCTAACATCTGTGAGCAGAGGCAGACTGGGTGTGAAGAGATGGGCTCCTGGTGGGAAACCCCAGGGAACAATGAATGAGAATGGGCTGCTTGCTAGTTTTCTTCTAGAGCAGAGCAGGAGCGTGTAAGCTTCTTCTGAGCCCAGAATCCCATGATTCACTAGAACTATCCATTTTGACCACTATGCCTTTAAAGATGTGGAAATTCATTTCAGGAAATAATCTCTGTAGAAGTTTCATTAAAGTGGAAACTGCAGCAAAATTACTTTCTCCTCCTTAAACATTATTCTACACAGATCATTTTTTTGAAGGCAAAAAAAAAAGAAAAGAACAAGGATTTCTTGCATTCTTTTTTCTCCTTTTACCTCACTCAAGAGACATTACACTTAGCTCAATTAACAGAGCACTTTTCTTCAAATTCTTGGAAATGGCTTGAGTTGTGACTCATGCATACAGAGTTAGAAGTGAAATTACATAGTTTAACTTTACTGAGGCCTCTGGTCTAAAATGTAATGCATTAAATTATGTGTGATGAAGTACAGGCCCATTCTTAAAACAGAAGAGTCTTTCATTGAACTTGAAATTACCATTGGTACCAACAACTACAGCCGTTGTCTGCGCTCATCACTAGTCAAGCTACCTCTACTCTAGCGACACCGTCCCACCTGTCTTATGCAACTGTCACCTCCACCTTCCACCACTGCCCACAAAAGTTAACCAACAGCTATGAACAGGCCGGTGATGGGCCATCAACAAAAAGCTGAATTTTAGGTCACGACTGTACTACATACTTTCAAATTTGGGACTAGAGAAATAATGTGGGTTCTTCAGGCTTCGCTTAAGGTTCAAAATCCTTATAAAAATCAATTTCATACTATTTCCAGTAGTTTGGTGGAAAAATTGGTGCCTTCAGTGTTCAGAGTCACCGGAACAATTTATCAGTTTTAGACATGGTCGGGGAATGCGGCACACCTAGAGTTAGCAATGCAGTAAGAATAGGGCAATACTTGAATTTATAATAACGTTTAAAGTGACAATATTAGGTTGTTTGTCCTCACAATTTTTTGTACTCTGTAGCAGAAAAGACCAGAATAATGTAAATATGTTATTCATTATTCAGAGAGTTCATATGATCCGCCTCGGAGAGACAAAATGCTCGATCAACAGAAATTTTATGCAAAGTCTGCTCTTTTTTTGTTCCGTTCACTGAGCTAAGTGCAAGCCATCTGTTACCTACGATAATCAGAAAAAATAAAAATTCAAACAGCCTTCTAAAGAAGAGAGCACAATAGCATTCCAAACAGAACTCACCTGCTTAAAAGCACCACTTATGAGATTTAAACCCTAATGACTTTAGATGGCTCGGAACCCACACACACAGTCTTCACTTTAGGTTAAGATTACATTTTTCCATTTCGTGGGGGGGGGTAAAAGCATGCCACTTAAAAAAATTAACATCCTATGAATGTTTCCTATGCTAGTGTCTTATTCAAATGTTAATTTCCAAAATATATTAAAATCTAACAACTTTTCAGTTAAAATTGCACTTGTATCCCCATTTATGAGATTCCTGCCACATAGGTAGTACATTATAGTGATTTCAAAGCAGCAGAACAGCCACGTGTGAATCACTGCTCTTGTTAAGGCAAAGTGCTTGACATCAGGCCTTCGCTCTGCTCCTAGCTGCCTGACCTCAGATGAGTTACGCCTCTTAAGATCTGTTTCTTAATCTTAGAAGAGAACTCTAACATGCCATTTTCTCAGAAGCCTGCTTCCCTTCCAAATCCGCCCAGCACTGTGCCTGGCATACACATTGTGCCAGCAACTCAGTAACTGTACCCAGCCAGAGAGAGAGGCTGGAGATGAACCTTCCGAAGCTTCAGGAATAGTCCACAAGGCAGGTTGCAATGCATCGTTAAGTTTATTTTTTTTAGGATTTTATTTACTCATTTTTACAGAGAGAGGAAGGAAGGGAGAAAGAGAAGAGAAACTCATATCAATGTGTGGTTGCCACTCGTGCGCCCCCCACTGGGAGCCTGGCCAGTGCCACAGGCATGTGCCCTGACTGGGAATTGAACTAGCAGTGCTTTGCTTTGCAGGTCGGCGCTTAATCCACTGAGCCACACCAGCCAGGGCTCATCAGTAAGTTTAGAGTAAGGGATATGAATCCAGCTATCACAACAGTGTCTCACCATTTTTACAGTGGTATAACCACATTTCCAGGATGCTAAACCCTTATTCATGTATTATCATCTAATGAAAAAAGTGATCTCACTTTAAAGGTGACATTCTAAGTTTCTGGAGAGCTTAAAACGGGATCAGCGCAGGACATGTTGTCCAAGCTCTAATACTACAAATGTCATCAGCACCCACTACTGCTTCTCAATGGCATGCATGTAAATATGCTTTGTGTTGTTTTCTCGAAGAGCGCAGCACACACAAGCCCAACTCCACCTACGCAACCACAGTGTGACAAATGTAATGCATTTATACAGGGCTTTGTTTAGCAACAAAACATTACAAATCTTAACCACTTACAAAGCAAGTCTTGCAAAAGATAAGAATTTCAGTAGAGAAATCAACTTTTAAATTGCTTGCTGTGCCTGTTATTCATTAGGCACATAATTACATCAACATGACAAGAAAGAAAGAAAAGCTGCAGGTTAGGTGATTTTGTTCTTTCAAAACTGGCCGGCTCTGCAGTGATGCTACAAGAAGGTCCACATCAGACTGACAATGAGCTGCAAGGTTGGATTTCAAATGTCACTCTAAAGATGCTCCAATTTTAGGTAAAAAAAGAGGGCGCTGACTATTCTTATCCATCATTTCTTTTCCTTCCCATGTATGTATGTATTTATAACTCCTTAATTAAAATGATCTCAGCTGAACTTCGAATAAAACTTATTTCCTGGCCCACAGGGAGACAGAGAAACTCATGAACCTCAGAATTTGGAGGACACAGGGTGGTGACACTGGAGACAACTGAAGTCCAAAGTGTTCCTTTGAGGCCAGGGAAATGCTCCCACCATCGCACAAATGGGAAGGTCATCACTGTGTCACTATCAAAGCTTTTTAACTCCCAACTCCCCACAGTCACACTGCTTCTGAGCCTGCTCTCTGCTCCTCTGTGGAGGCCACGAGCAGCCTTACGTCAGCAAGATGCAAACAGTATTACCATAAAGGCCTCGCCTGCCCCAAAGGGTTCTCTCCTAAGATAGGTTTCCCAGGCGCTGGAGTGGCTTCTGAACTGCAGGGGTCACATCCTGGGTTCCTGAAACCCTAAGTGTCTACTGGTTGGAATCCAGGGCATTGTGAATTCTCAGAAACGTTACACAAATTATTGGGGCGGGGCATCTTATATGTAAATGGGTGGATCTTCTTCCTTCCACTGAAGCATAAACATAATCAGAATGGAGAGAACATCAGACCACAAGAGGAGGCGTTCCTCCTATGTATGTCAAAGAGCTGTAAGTACCATTAGTTCAAATGCAGTTGATGAAAACTGTATGAAACTTATAAAACAGTAAGTCAACGCAATCTCTTTCTTTTCAACCTGACTCTTTCATTCTCCCGCTAGATTCACTTGTTTGACCTTTTAAGGGTTGCACAGTGAAATTTCAGAGACTGCTCAAGCAGCAATGATCTCGTGTTGTGAGTATCAGTATGATTCTACAAGGAATATGACCTTAAACTCTCCCCCTAATGTGTTACTGTAGATTCATAATACAGATTAACAAGCCGATGAGAAGAGGATTTGGTAGGAAAGTAACTGAACACCATGAAGCTCGACAGACTGGCCCGTGGTCCACGGAAGCACCTCATTCACCACCGGGCACACCCTCACGCACGCACAGAGCAGGTGCTCAGCACGTACTCCAAGCTGGGACCCACTGAAACACTGAGCAGTGCCACTCTGTTTTAAGGTGATGAACACACTAAACTCTCAGCAGGCTTTGGACTTAGACAAAATTTATTACTCCTTCTGTCAACTCCTTTGTAAAAGTCCGACTGATGCAACATCTCAAAACTAAACGCTGAAACAGCAATCTCAACCTCGCTTGATTCATCATAGCCAAGGCGGCTTCGTTTTCTTGCACTGGCTGCCCTGGAGCAAAGGGAAATTCCTCAAGTGGCCCAAACATTCTTGAATGTTAAAGATGCCTCAGGATGGGGGGTAGAAAGTCACCTAAGGCTCCTTCTAGGTCTCACGAAAATGTCTCTGAAACAATCGCTCAGATTACACAGAATTAGCAAAGCCAGATACAATTTGCTGTTGGATTCAAACAGACGTACGCAACTGTGTTGCTGAATATGATCACCGAAGCCGATAAAGGGGTCTATACGGGGTAGCCTGAATTTTTTAAACATGGGCTTTTCCCAGAGGAATTCAAACCTAAGTTGATACAAACTATTAGGAAATTTTCCCTTAAATTTTATCAGGACTAGTGAGTTGCAAACATCCTGTGGACCAACAAGCCCATGCAAACATAGTAAGCACCCTTTGCCTCAGGAGACCAGGAACATTATGGAAGTACGTCCAGTACTGCTTCATTGTACTGTCCTTCACTTTATGGCGCTTCATGGATACTGCGTTTTTTACAAACTGAAGGCAAGATCCTCCACCAGCAAAAGGATTATGATTCACTTTATTGTGGGGGTCTGGAAAGGTATGCCTGCCTAAAGGGGGGTTCAGAAAGCAAAAAAAATCACTGTAAAGCAATTTCTGTTCTTCTGAAGAAAAGAGGGAAATTTTGTTCAATATAGGTGTTCTCTACTTGAAGGAAAAACACATAGGAGACATTTGTAAAAATTTTTTATTTATTAATTTAGTCAGGAGAAATTTATTTAAAATTTAATTTACTCATAGGTTATTGTAAAATAATAATACAGTCAGTATCCATCCACCACTCAACCCAAGAATCTAAAATTAATAATATTTATTGGTCATACAGTAACCAATAATGGAATGACAGTAGTGTGTTGCATATAAAGAATTATGATTAATGGAATTCCGAGCACCTAAGGTCCATTAAACAACAACATTGCACAGTGCACATTGTACCTAGGAGAAACGAACTCACCCCAGGATTTCTTTAAATAACAATTTCCACCTAAAATATAATCTCCGAGTGTGCTTTAACTTTGCTCTCCTAGACCTTTCAGAATAGTTTGGATTTTCAGTTAACTGTCACCGTTTTTAGAGGCCCAGGGTAATAAACAATGAGCAACTTTGCCAAAGTATTAATAAGTATCACTGCTCTCCAAAATGCAAATTTTGATGAGCAACTGCTTGGCCAGAACTGAAGTCTCAGTGACCCCAGTTTTACCAAAGAGCAACAAGAGGAGGGAAAAAAGCAGTGGTTTTTAACAGCAATGATAGGGACCACACGGTGATGACAGTACCCAAACTGACTGCCCGCTCCGTTCATGTTGGGGACACATCACCTAAAGAAGAAAGCCTTACAGAAGAGTGTTCCCTCCTCCTGATACCTTCGGCTCTTTGCATCACGCGATGGGGTCACTAGCGTTCTCTTCCCACCGTGTGTGTGTTGTCGGCGCCTTCACTGGGTGGTCAACACCCAGAGAGCTGAGACCAAGTTACTCATTCTTTGCTTCTCTACAGACTCTAGGTCTGGGCCTTAGGTCTCTACAACACGCACTCACCCAAACGGATTCGCTAGCTGCTGATCAGGGAAGACTCCAAACAGAACACCTCGGAGGATGTTTTTAGAATCAAAGTTCCAAAGTCATATTCCCTATTCCAAGGGAATCCCAATATAGCAAACAGTATTCATTAATTTGGATGCTCATACAATTGCCAAATACTGTACATTTTTGCATATTAGTTTCACAAAATCAAATCCAGTTGTTTCCACCAAGGAGATGCCTTCTTTCAGGAACCAGGCAGCATGAATGTGGGGAAGGAGGGACATGTCACTCACATGCTCTGGGAAAACACACATTGCATGTGATACAGAGATGATGTCCCGCCTCCAGCACTCAGATGTTATTGCAGGTTCTAAAGATTTTAGTGTGGTTTTCTAAAAGTACAAATTGAATTGCATTCTGAAAAATCTGCCCCAAGTTCAGATTAAGAAAGTAAAGAAATAAGGCTGAACGTGCAAAGAGACCTCGTATTTCCCTTGGGGTTCAATGCACAGTAACTGTTCATTCCACTAGTGACGAGCACCATGGTCTCCATTTACCAACGTGACGGCTCGGCACCCAGAGCCAAGGCAAGAACACCGTACACGACAACCTTTATCTACTAACTGTGATCGAGGTACCAACTCACATCTTTGTGCCAACACAGGAAATTAATACATAAAAGGCGAGCTTTAAGCTTTATATTATTACTTGCCTTTTTTAATGAACAATCATCATTTTTTAAAAAAGTGCAATGGATCCAATGATCTTAAAATCTGACCAAAAAAAAAAAAGAAAATATGGGCAAAAGTAGAATAATAAGATATATAAGAAGAAGAAGACGAGAGCATCTAACTAAACTGCAACATTGTTCAGCCTCCTAGTGACATGGAGCTTTACCCACTGTGATCACTTGCTCTCCATTGGAAGGAAGTGGGCTTTGGCCATGCACACAGCACTACAGTAGGTTGAACTGTATGAAGACTTAGGTCACCTCGATGAAACCAGAGTGGGTTAAGGAAAGAAAAGAATTTCCCCCACAACTGTGGGAAAAACTAGCAAGAATCAACAAGGGCTATAGAAATTCTTTGTTGTATACTGTTTACAAAATATTCCAAAAATGAGTACAGAATAGTCTCTCCCCCCTCCCCTTAACTCCTGGAAGAAAGGTTATGAAATGTTCTTATGTCACCTGCCTCATTGCCCAACTCGAGGTGAGGCTCACGTTGTAAGGAGCGGGGTGAGTGTGCGGCATGCGGATGAGCGTGCGGGGTGGGTTCTGCTTTCTGATTTATTTCCTTTTTCTGCAGTGGGGTGGGGAGATGGCATAAAATTAAATACACGACGTTGGCCTCACTAAATTATCACACAGGACACTCTAGCTTGATGATTCCGTCTTGGATGCAAGAAACCCCAAGATTTTCCACAACCTATTATGTCTGTGCCCATCCAGCAAAACAGAGAACCGCAGATTTCCTGGAGGAGAGAGAGCCGAAGTTGAAGTCTAAATAAGGATGGAAGAGATGGGACCCACACACTCGAAGCCAGCCTTCAAACACAAACCACACTAACTAAAATCTTACAAGTCAACACCAAGGTACTTACCAATGAGAAGGTTAAGGAATGGCAGTGGAAGCTACTCTCAGGAACATTTCAGGTTTAAAGGAGCCCCAGACCCACATGAAAAACAGTCGTCTACTGCTTGCTTCCACAGGTTAATGTGTAACAGTTATGTTTACCAAGTTGGACAAGAAAAGCTAATAGGTAAATCACGCTCTGATTATCTCAACTCAGCTGCTGAGCGCCTGGTAAACAAGTTCGAGCCTGGTGGAAGCGAACCCTCGGCTGTTGGCTTGGTTTTGCCAGTGGCACTGACCACACGTCCACAGCCAGAAAGGCCACTACAGGGAAACATGAGAAGCATCAGGACAAATCTGTCACCACCACTGAAACAAAAGTACCAGGCACATGTGATTTTGATGCTGGAATAGTAAGTGGCCACCTTCATATACAGTCATTTTCATCTTTCATGTGAAAACGGTCATCTTCCTACACAGGCAGGTGTTGCTTAACGACGTTTTGGTCACAGACCGACCATGGGCGGCATCCACAGGGCGGTCCCGTGAGATTCCAGGGGAGCTGAAAGATTCCTATCACCTCGCAACCGCCCGGCCATCCTAAGGTCAGGGCACCACACATTACTTACGTGCTTGTGCCGGTGCTGGTACTGCGCTGCCGGCTGCACAAAAGGGCAGCACATACAATTACGTGCCGTACAGAATACTTGAAAATGGCAATAAAAAACTAGGTTACCGGTTTGTATACTCACTCTATTATACTTTCATCATTATTCTAGAGTGTACTCTTTCTACTTACAAAAAAAAAATTGCCTGCAAGCAGTATGCCTTGTTACACTGGCAGCAGCCTCTTATCTCGTCTCTTGACCATTTTCTCTGATTTAGTCCCAGTTTAATCTCAGGTAGTTTTGTTCAGCAGCCTGCTGTAGACTACACCACGTGGTCTAGGTGCGTGGCAGCCCACGCCATCCGGGACAGCGTGAGCGCGCCCTGTGATGTCTGCACAACAGTGAAATCGCCGAACACTGCATTTCTCAGAACGTATTCCCATCGTTAAGTCACGGATGAGTGTGTTCCTTACTTGTTTCCTGGGGTAGGCAGGACTGAAGCCATCTGTTTACAGGTGGTGTTACTTCATGTAAAACTACAACAAAGCAAAACCTACTCTGAAAATCCCTCAGTGGAAGTTTATAGAATGCAAAAGTAAGGGTGGCATCCCTCTAAATTTGAAGCTGCACATTCTTTTTGGCGGTTCAGTGTCCGGTACAGGGTGGGGGACTCACTAATTTCCAAAGAAAAAGTAGATGCTTGAAGACAGACATAACACCCTTTCTCAAATGACTGAAATCAGTGGCATTCAGTCACAATGAAGACATACAGAGAATGTATTGTGGGCCACACACTGTGTTCCACAGAAGAATGAAAAGTTATTAAAACAGAAGACAATAAAAAAAACAATTCCATTTTATTTTTATTAAGGCCATGGCTTTATCTATGTGGTTTTGAATATTCCGATTGAAGGTGTGGAAATGAGTTAACCACTTAGATTTTCAAAACCACTCAGACAAGGAGTATCACACGCTTGAAATCAGAGGGTTAACTGAGGTTTTGGGCACAGGCATGCCTCAGAAATACTGCTTTTGTTCTAACATCCAGTAAGTCGCCCATAAGGGGCCAGTCCTTCAAATCCATGAGTTCATGTCACGTTCGGGGAAATAAAGAGCAGCATCAGGGTGTTTTCAAGGTTCTGCGCTGAAAGTTGGGTCACTGAAGGACGCCCAGATAAAACCGGCAGGTGGCTTCGAACACTTCAAAACACGCGTGCATTTCTGGATGGGGCAGATACGCAGCAGCAAGCAAAGATAACAGAACAGCAGGGAAGACAGAAACGAGGTGGAGCAGTCACCAAAGGAAAACTCGAAGGGAAAGCCCATTTAAAAAGGTGGGCTGTAAACAGACGAAATGGCCACAGATGGGGGGCCCCAGGTCCGGCCAGAGGAGCCAGGAGGAGGAGCAGCGGTAACTTCCGCAGGAAAGCAGGAGATGAGAACAAAAGCTGGGCTGTCCAGGAAGGGGACCAGGCGCTCTCCCTACAAAGGTCAGCGGGTGCGCCGTGGAAGGCGAGAACCCTGAGCGTGGCAATTCCGCAGGCCCATGTGCTCACATGACAAAAACAGAGGAGACTACAAGATGGAAAACTCCAGACTATTTTGGATCTTTTAAAATCTGACAGCTACCAGGTCTCCCCTTCCAGCCTCTACTCCTGTTTACTGGCTCCTGACAGTGATAAAGGGCTTTGCTGACGTTCACGAGAGGCCAAGGATTCCACAAACTGAATCCTCACAGATACCACCCAGATTTTACCCTGGTCTCCAAGGCCCTGGCAAACCCTAGAAGATTAAGATGCCTTAAGATAAATGACATTCCCTAATCAAGGCACAGTGGAAACCACGGGAGGAGCAAGGGAGAAACTGTGAGAAATCCTAACAAATGACGTGGCCTCCCAAAGTCAATCCAGAGTAGCCTTTTGGTAAAAGGAGAAAGAAAAAATACTTATGCCCTTTTGCACTGAGAAATCATTTCATGTTAAGCCATAGTGTAATTAAAGGGGGGGAAGGATTTGGCATGACAAAAGGGGAAAAGCCATCCACGGGAAGGTATATCATGAATATTCTTACCCTGTACATCCCCTAGAAAAAGAGCACAAATAGAAATGTTTGCAATTTGCTGAGGACATAATTATTATTAGTGCTTGGGGGTGGAAAAAGTCAATTGAAGTTTTAAAGACCAGCTGGGGCAAGAATGAGAAAGTACCCAGTCGGAGAAGCCCTACGTTCTAAATTCACACGCTAGACCCCCAGCCAGAACTTCAGAGAGCTCTACTGGAATAACATCGGAACACATCCCCACGTTAAGTCCTGTAAGTCTTGCCACATGAACGCTTTTTTAGGCAGTTCTGTATAGATAGGTGAAAGTTTGAACAGTTTTAACTAGAGCATCTAGGTTCCACACAGATGACCAGTGAGCTATTTCTTTTCAATACCTCTGTGGCACAAACTCTGGATTGGAGGTCGGGTCCACAGAGGTGGTCAGGTTCTCTGGAAGAACATTACTCTGGCAATGGGCCTCGTGATGCCCTATGCATCAGAAATGGCATTTCGAGTTCAAGGCTGAAGACTGCATGAAATAAGCTTTAAAAACTAGAGCCCGTCTCAAACATATTTAAAAATGCACCCATTTACTTTAAAAATGTCCCAAACACCGCACCACGACGGGCCACCTTATCTGTCCTGACGGTCCCGGGTAGGTCTAAGATGTGAAAAGGCTTCCAAAACTCCAAGCGGTGTTTCACATTTAACCCGAGAATCCCAAGGTGGCACAAGGCGGCTTCAGGGACCTATTGGTGTTCAGAAAGCGGGGAGGCCGGATCTGCTCTCCGGAGAGGGGTGCCCGGGGACCCTCGCGACAACAGTGGCTACAGGGCCCTCGCGGAGTCGCCACACCAGGCTGTCCCCCAGCACCTACAACTGGCGCGTCCGCCCAGACCCCGACGCCTCGGGCGTCCGACTGGAGAAGCGCTGCCTAGAGCGCGTCCCTCCAGACGAGGGTTCGCGGCGGTAGCCCCGTCCCGCAGCCCCCGGACTCCGGTCTCCTCGTCGCTGGAGCGCGGCCACCGGGCAGCTGCGCGCAGCTGGACGTGAGCCCTCGACTCCCCTGCCCCTGCCCCAGCCCTTCCGCCCCGGCGCGGGCGCCTGGGCCCCCTCAACGCCCGCGGCCCCTGCGCGAGGCCGGAGATTTGGCAACTTACTGGAGCAGCTGTAGGGCCGCGCCTAGTGGGCGGTGCGGGGCGAGCGGCTGGAGAGGGTCGCGTCCCGCGGCTCGAGAGGCTGGAGCACCAACCGCCGCCTGGCTGGACCGCGCGCACAGGAGCGTCCCGGCTGCAGCGCTGCAAAAGGCGGCCGGGGCACGTGGGCGCCCCTCTGTGTAGCCTCTCCGGGGGCGGGGCGCGGGGCCGGGCGGCACCGCCCCCTCCCCTCCCTCGCGCTCGCCACTCCCACGCGAGCCCGCTTCCCGCCCCGCCAATCCTGGCGGTAGGCGGCGTCCTGGCGCTGGGGCTCGGGGACCGCAGCGGGGACACTGGCGAGCGGGCGCTGGCCTGGGGCTGGGCGGGTGGGGACGCTCAGACGGGCCGGGGACTCCAGGCCCTGCTGGCAGTGAAAGCTGAGGGGTCCCAGATTTCTCCCCCCCGGTGGAAGACCCCACCTCAGCGGCCGTCCCGAAGCTGCTTCTAAGCAGCATTCTTCCTAGTGGGGTTTTCTGTTCTGCCCTTATTTTCTTTCTTCTTTTTTTTTTAAATTATGTTATGGTTGTTCAATTACAGTTGTCTGCATTTAACGCCCACCACTCCCCCCAACCCCAGCCATCTCACTTTTATTTTCATTTTCAGAAGGATTTGTAAATAAGAAAATAATGATAATAGTATAATTATAGTAATGATAGTAGACACCGAAGTGAGTGTGCTTTGTTAAATAGTACCACTCGGTCTTCAAAAACCAGGACGGTTTATAAAAATTGAGCAGTTGCTATTTTGAAGCCCCAACAATGTGAATGGGCCCTCGTGCTTGTTTGGGGGGTAGGTTCTAAGAAAACGGACATTTGCTATTTCCAAGGCACCAAAAGAACTTACACAATCAAGTTTCTCATCTGTGCTACTGTTCACTTTGGGAGTCTGATAAGATGAAAGTCACAATGCGAATCTACGTTAATTTTCATCCGAAAGGAGGCAATGTGTGTATATTATTAGTTTTGTTTGACAGAAAGTTTTACCTTTGTTTAAAATTTTGGTAAACGTCTTTTTATTCATTCACCAGTAATACTATTAACTCTGGCTAAGTTCCAGTCATACCGATGCATCACACATATATTTTTAATGTCAGGCACTAAATCATTCTTAAAGACATGTGTTCCCAAACGAATCTGACTAAAGATTTGGGATTTCACCCCTGAAATGCTACAGGCACAAAATCTCAGGGACTGTTTCTGAAGTTCAGGTACGAGTGAAGCCATCCACCCCACACATTAAAGAATGGGAGTGGAAATCGCACTGAGGCTACAGGAGTATTATCTGTTCTAGTGGGTGTCCTGTGTGACGGAGGAGACTCTGTCCGCATAAGCTTATTTTTACCATATAACACAGATCCCCTATGCAAAAAGTCATCAGTGACTGAGGGAAATTATAGTGCGCCCCCAGCACCAAATTCACTCAATCCCACGAAGCCTGGGAGGCATTGCCCAGCAGTCTTGGTCTGCTCGGTCTCATTTCTGAGGGTGAAGGGATCCGACCTAAAATTGTTCACGTGTGTTTTTCAAATGCACCTTGCTCTTTTTAAGTTTAAAAGATTATTTATTCCCTCACATGTTTGTATTTAAACACCCTGAAGGAGCCCTGGCTGGTGTGGCTCAGTGGATTGAGCACCGGCCTGCGAACTGAAGGGTCACTGGTTTGATTCCCGGTCAGGGCACATGCCTGGATCGCAGGCCAGGTCTCCAGTTGGGGGGTCCTTGAGATGCAACCACACACTGATGTTTCTCTCTCTCTTCTTCCCCCCTTTCTGCTCTCTAAAATAAATAAATAAATAAATAAATAAATACATAAATAAATAAATAAATAAAGTCTTTTAAAGAAGTCAAGAAAGACTGGCTGTGTGCCCACAATGGCCAAGGCTGAACCCCCAGTAAGTGCCTGGAGTCCCGGGCTCACTCCCCAAAAGAGAGATAAATAAATAAACACCCTGAAGGGACAGCTTGTGATTGGGGGGGACATAATGATTTTGGGATATGTTATTTGGCATTTAGAAACTTACAGGTTAGTCAGAATACCCGTCTCTGAGTCTGTCTATCTCTGAGTAATGTGCCCGTTAGAATTGGGTGCTTCCTAAAACAAAGGCACATTGTGTTCATTTGTGTAACTAATAAAAACTATTTCACCTCTAAGGAAAAGTTAGTAAGTCCTTTTTCACCAGCTCAAAGTTTGACGGTAACCTGGGCCTGCTGGAGTCTTTGATTTACATAATCCTTTTCCTGTTTGAAATTATTGATTAACTGAATCCGTCATCTGATCTTTGGTTCTTTCTCAACGTTTAAAATGTGTTTTGATGTAAAAAGGATAGAATGTCCACAGATCTAGTATGAGCCTCTAACCTAGGCTACGGCAGCTGAGGGAAATTAGAACAGACGATTTAGAAACAAAATACTTAAAAGTGCATTAAGTTATTTTGACTTCACCCACACTCACATTTCCTTTCACAGGATTCCCGCTGCTCAGAGTGGGATTAGCATCTTCTTCCTGGCTGAGTCATGCTCTCACCCGAGGTGCTACCCCTCCCCTTCTCTGGAGTTCATCCATCAATTTTCACTATCAGCTGTCACGCTTCTGGAATCCTTAGGCATGAAACAGAAATTGCAGTTTCGTCATTTCAGCAGGAGTAACATTCTGAAGATTTCAGAACACTTATGCTTGTCTGAAGGTGTAAGGAAATTGCAGGGAATTTCCAAGCTCTTACGTAGCCAAATAAATTTCACATCCTGTACTACTGCACTTACTAGATACAACCCAAAGCAAAGTTGTGTCCATTCTCTCTAGCTTCACTTTTGACTGCATGATCTCCAAGGCATTTCAACAAAGGCAAAGCTAAAATCCCAATCTTTGTTTTAAGTCGTTGGATACTGGACACTGACGCTTGCATTGTAATTGAAAAAGCTTGAAAGAGAAGAAGGACTGAGCTGGAGTTCAGGCCACTAGAATTTCCAGGGCTTTCAGGCCAGTGCTCTCCACTCGGCCAATCAAAAACATGTAAAAACTGAAGGCAACTTTGCACTGGACACACTCCGTATCTGCCCATTCTTCAAGGGAAGCAGTAAAAGATTGAAGAAGTGGTTGGAAAAATACAATAAGTCCTTACAATGACACATTATCTGTAATTTTTTTCTGCTTGTCTTTTAACTTAAGACCAAATGATGGTTTTTGCCGTGGTTTTCAGTCCTGCACCCCATGAAATTCCCTGCACCCTTCACTTTGCTTGTTTCTGGGTTTTCGTTACCTTGGCTATTAATCAAGAATCACGCAGATCTCCACCCACCCTGTGCTGGTCGCTATTTTCTTCTGCCAGGATGCCTGCTGGGTTGGTATTCGCTCCAAGTCAGCCTTCTCAGTGCAAACATCTTCGGCCAGTCTGAAGGATTGCTCTAAGGATTGAAAACTTGGGGGCTGGTTAGAAAGAGCTCAGCTCATGTAAATCCTCATTTTCTTTTGTTTCGTCTTCCCCAAGGTTTTAAGCGCTCTGGAGATTGCTTCCTAATCGTGTTCTGTGTTCTCCCTCAGTTCTTACCCGCCTCAAATTCTGTCCTGTGTTCTGTCCCTGTCTGACTTGAAATCCTGTCCCTCTGCGGCTCCCACGACCTCTCTGTTTTCTCCCCACCATCCTGGGAACTTTTTGTCCTGCTTTGCTAACCATGGAACTCATAGAATTAAATTCTTGAGTCTTTCTCATCTCCAGTCATCCTCACAATCTGCTTGACAGCATCCATCCCCAAAGCTACTTTGCCTGGTTTCATCTTTCATCCTTGCTCCAAATGACACCGTGTGCCAGCACCTGAAAATACACGGTTGAGAACAAATCCACCTCTTTCTTAGACGGGTATCTCTCTTCAACTTCCTTCTGTTTTCTGTTATGTTCAGCGACCACGAGAACAGATGCCGGAGACCTTTCGGGTTTTCAAAGATGTTTCTCTATTGGCCAAGAAAAACAAATTTAACCTGCGCAGGGAGGAGAACTCTGCCTCAGATGTGTCCAAAGACACGGTGCCCAAAAGGGCTGCAAAATCAGAGTCTCCCGAAGCGCATAATCAGTTACGTGCCTATATAGGAGAGGGTGGGCAAGCATTATACAGAAGCAGACGTGGCAGGTAACTATTAGTTTGAAAATATCATGCACGGGAACAGGGTAAGGCATTGGCTCACTGGTTGTAAAATTTCAAATTAGCCGTGTCAAATTACAAATTAACCGTGTCAAGTTACATGTTTTACGACCTTTTGTTCTAACACGAGGCAGAGTGTCCGTTTAGTAACCTCCTGTGCCCCGGATCTAACCAGTCCCCCTTTTATTCCTAGCTAGGTTCCTATTTTCTCATTGTCTAAGTTCTCCTCGCCCCTTACATTTTCCTGGTACTCCAGGTACCTCAAGTGACTGTTTACTTCTTTTTCTCCTTTGCTTTTTTACATTCCACCAGTCGCAAATTTCTGAGACTCTTCCTCCCTTTATTCTTTATCACAGAAATTATCTTTTCTCAATCTTTTCCACAGATTCATCTCCCTAACTTCTATCCTCATCATGTTAAGACAACTTATTGTAGTCTTCTAAAAAAACTCATGGTATCTTCTCGTTGATTATAGATTCAAACTAAATTCCTTCAACCATGTAAAGTCTCCATCAACTGCCGCAGTACTTTTTCTCAACTGCTCTTTGGGACCTGAGTTGTTTGATACAGTAGCCACTGGCCACGCGTGGCTCGTGAGCACACGAACTGTGGCTAGTCCACATTGAGATATGCTGGAGTAAAACCACAATGAATTTCAAAGACTTAGTACAATTGAAATCATATAGATAATTTTTTCATATAGATTCCATGTTGAGATGATGTTTGGGATGTATGAAGCTAATTTTTCTCACCTGTTTCTTTTGACTTCTTTTCAGAGAGACCAAGGTAGTTCTAAGTTACCAATGTGGCTCACCTTCAATTTGTTTTGACGGTGCTCCTGTAGGGCAATGGATAAGCCTATTCTGGACTAGACACAATGTATCAGATCAGAGGCTGTTTTAAAAGAAAAGAGTACTCCAGTGTCAGCCAACCCTTTACCGCCCAGCAGGGGAGACGACATAAAAGTCAATTATTGATACAGTCAGAGGGCAGATACCCAGCTCCACAGGGAGTTTAAATGAGAGAGATGTTTACAGATGCCTTTTCTGAAAAGTAGGATTTTAAAAGATCCTAAAAAAAAATAGATAGTATTCTTTTGCAGCCGTGGAAGAAAGAGAAGGGCATTCTGGGCCAGAGGAGGTGGAAAGCACTGAGTAGCTTGGAATACAATGTGTAGACCAGTTTGTCAGGGGTGAGTGCCAGGGTCTTGGGGGTATGCATCTGCTGTACCTCAGTCACCTGCAGAATGACTTCTTGCCTGCTTGTCATCAGTCTCTGTCCCATTGCTCTGGTCCACACTTTGCCAACCTCAGGACCTGAAGCTAGAGAATCAACGCACACCCGTGGTGCCCGCCAGATCTTTGCCCGCTCCTGACTAAGCTTCCAGAAAGCGTGCTTCAAATGTGCGCTCCCGGACAATGGCGCCGCATGGCGTTTCACCAAGGAAGCATTTGCCTTACTGGGCAAACCTTTGAATGAAGTCCCACCCACAGAACTCAGTGGTGATTTCCCTCGACACCTACCCAGGTTGACTAACCATCCTGATTTCCCCAGGACCGTCCCTGTTTTATCTCGGAAAGTCCCATGTCCTAGGAAACCATCTAGTCACAGGGAAGCTGGGTGGTTGGTCCACCTTACTTACTCATGTTCTGGGCTCTGATTTTGTTTTTCATTTCTAGTCACTGGCCTCCTGCTCACTCCATTGCCATGACAAAATAACAGAGACAGTGTAATCATGGTTAGAAGGGATGGGTTGCTCTCTCTGGCCACCACGGTGCTGATTTGACATTTTCCCCCCTTAGCCTTGGTTTTGAGATGTCCTAAGGGGGTCACACTTCTTCATATCAAATTCATTTATCTTCCATTTATAAATTATGTCACAGGATACTGTAAGGAGGAAGGATGTCACACCCTCAATCAAATAAAGGAGGGATATTTTTACTCTAAAAAAGTGGGAATAGAAGAAGCCTTACCTAAACGTAGACTTATCTCTTCATTGGAACCAAGAGTTCCCTATCACTTCCTTTGGAGACTTCCCCCAAACCCCCTGAAGACATGCTCATCTTCTAAGTCCCATTCTTGTTCTCAAGGTCAGTCAGCTAAGGGATAGCATCAAAATGAAGTGAAACCCCAAGATGAGTAATTTGGAGAAGCAGGTTCCGTGTCGAGTTCTGGTAGTAAAAGGATTCTATGATGAAGAAGCCACCAAGTCCCAAAGGAATGCGGGCACAATGGTGAAAAGATAGGCAGTAGTTTTGAGCTTTTAAGACACTGAACTGCAACCTTCCCAATCGTTCCATTTACACACGTATTCGTAGTTGGCCAGAGTAGAATCACCCACCCAAAAGCACTTGTACAAGTCTTAAAGAATTTCCACTTAGCAACACCTTCTTCCACTGCGCTGTGAATTCCAAGTTGCAAAACTTGGGTCTGCAAATACTCACGTGGAAAGTGTTCCTGTCTAGCACCTCTGATCAAAAGACTAATTCTTTCAAATCATACAACAAAAGATAAATTCACCGCTGGTGGTGGGTGAGGGGAGGGAGAAGGAGAGCTGGTCCCTTGCTGCCCCTGACTTTGATGTCTTTACCTGTCTGCCTGAGGCTCCCAAGATCCATTCCTTAAAATGCTCTCTGAGTCAGCAATGTGTTCTATAGACCTCAGGGGATGCGTGCTTCAGAGAGTATATCTTAAAAGTCCTCACCTGTTTTACTTCTTTGTTTGGACTGGCACAAATGGATGCCTCTCAGCAAAGTAGGCAGCCTTTCCCCCCGTGACGTCCTCCACAGCAAGGCAGAGGCTGTGTTAAATGGGAAGCAGCCTGGCCCAGCTCATTTCTGCAGAACAAGCCGGTGCTGGCTTGCTCAGGCTCAGGGAGGACGCCTGGGCTGGCCCTCCGTTCTGTGGAAGAGTAGAAGCTCTCCTGTGGCTTGTTCCCTAGTCTGCACTGTCAAATCAGGCCACACTGTTCAGGGCCATGGTGCATATTTTCCAGAAGCTTTAAAGGAAACTTGCCCTTTGGTGCTTTTTCTTGGAACTGGAGAAATAGTTTTTATAGCCAGGCTAACCCTGAGTAGGATCTAATCTGGAAGGTACTCCAGTTCTGCTGAAGTTTTCATTTTGATCTTTCCCAAATTGCAATTCTGAGGAAGAGATCGTGAAATAGAAATATACAATGTACAGTAAAAAAGCACAAATTAATCCCACTGTCGCTAACTTAACTGACTGTATGATTTTGAGTAAAAAGTCATCAGTTGCATTTTCACCTGTGGGATACTCATGCTTACTTTAACTTCTCCAAAACATTGTAAGGAGATAGAGAAGCAAGCAAAACCACCATGAACAAGTCAAGTCACTAAGCAAGGTTCCGCCTCAGGTCACACCCCCGTCGGTGTGAAGTTCTTTTCCAAATACAATTTAGAGTTAAAACTCTAACTCTTAATGCTGAGGTCATAGATGTAAACTGTGTAATGTAGCATCATCTTTAACCTCTGCATGAAACAAATAAACTAAGGTTTAAAAAAACTGATTGTTTCAAACCAGCTCGATTTTTCCAAGCAGTCCTTCCCCAGTGTGGCCCGTGTGGTGTGGCTCTGTGGGCCAGCCTCAGGGAGGCCAAGCGCCACCGGCTCAGTGACCGGCGCGACTTCAGCTGGCTGTCCTTACTGCGTTCTTACAGTTCAGGGGTCCTCCGTGCGAACAATAACTAGCAGATGGAGCATCGAAGAGGAGAGAGAACTCTTGAAACTACAACACATTAATTTTAAACTCTCAGTCACATTACAGCCTATGTAGGTATGTGATCATTATTAAAAGTAGATAAAATTAGTTTGTATTTGTTATTACATGCATCTAAGAATGGGTCTCAGGAAAATCTACCGGGACTCAATCCAAAGCTACAATCTCAGCTTCTTGCAAGGCCAGGCAGGTAACACCAAACTTTAAATTTAGTTGGGCATCAGATGACAGTGAGGTGGGGAGAAGGAGGCCACGGAACTGAGAAAACGTTCAAATACCAAAATTTAAAAACAACAGAGCCAGGAACCAATATGCAAATACAGGCTGATTGAGCCTCAGGGCTGCAAAATTGCACCATCTGCTGTAAAGATTACTTATATAATGATGCTGTCAATTAAAGTCATTTGTTAACATTTTTAAAAATCCCATACAATACAGACTTAGTAGATACTAAATAGTCTGTACATTCTAGTATGGTTTCCCTCTAAGATGCTGTCTTATTTGTTGTTTTTTAAACAAAATTTAGTGTAAATTTCTTTCAAAAAATTACATAAGCATATCTCCCATGAGAAATTGTACTTGTTGGTGTGAGAAGTTATTCAAAAGAGTTTATTAGCAATAAAATTGTGCATGATCATCAGACTAGCAGAGTAATCATTTTTTAACTGAGCGCATAGTCTAATCCTCCTGTGTGAATTATGTGAATACAACCTTTGAAGCATTGTGGAGGAGGTAATCTTGGCTAAATCGAACTTGACAGTGCCCCTTTATCTAGCTCCAATGAGATTAGACTTTGCGGCGCAGATAGAATCCGAGAGAATACTGGTTTAAAATACGAGTCACTGAATACATTAGATAAAGCCACTCAGGACAATGGAGACTGCACCGAATAAAAGTAGCTTCAACAGCCACAATTTAACTTTTGCTCTTTTATCTGGGAGAATGTTCAGTTTGACAGAATGTTACATTTAAGAAAGTTTGCCGGCATGTAATATCTAAGGGGGTCTCCGTTCATTTTACAGCTGTGTGTTGTACACCCAGAAGGTTGAGCTGATTGTACTCTGCAGACCTCCAGAAGGTGCCGTTCGCGAGGATGACCATGTGCAGAGTACAATTTATACAGCCTGCACAGCAGCCCGTCCGAGGATTCAAGGGTTAAGTAAGCTGTTCCACATAGGTAAACTCTCAAACAGCCGACATTTGTCCATTTAGCTACTCAAATTTAAAGTGCCTGTCTGTATGTATAGATTTGCAAATATGTATTTTATATGGATTTTTAAAGCCAGTGTACAATGAGTGGTGTTGGGAAAACTGGAAAGATACATGCAAAAAAAGCAAATTGAACCACTTTTTATACCATCTATAAAAAATAAACTCAAAATGGATTAAAGACTTAAACGTTAAACCTGAAACCATAAAATTCCTAGAAGAAAACACTCTTAGTAATACTTTCTTGGGTATGTCTCTTTGGGCAAGGAGAAATAAACAAATAGGACTATGTCAAACTAAAGAGATTTTACACAGCAGAGGACACCATCACAAAACCAAAAAGAGAACCAATCAAATGGGAGAAGATATTTGCAAACTGATGCATCTGATTATAAGGATTAATATCCAAAATATGTAAAGAGCTCACACAACTTAACACCAAATAAACAAACAAAAACAAAACCCCAAACAATCCAATTAAAAAATAAGCAGAGGACCTGGATAGACACTTCTTCAAAGAGGGCATACAGGTGGCTCAACATCACAAATCATCAAGAAAATGCAATTTAAAACCACAATGAGATATCACCTCACAACTGTCAGAATGGCTATGGCCAATAAATCAACAAATAACAAGTGCTGGTGAGGATGTAGGAAAAGGGAACCCTCATGCTCCATTGGTGGTTTTTAAATTAGTATAGTGCATCTTCTGTGGAAAACAGAATGGAGAGTCCTCAAAAAACTGAAAAATTGAGCTTCCATAGGATCCAGCAATTTCTGGATAATTCCAGCCACTTCTGGGCGTTTATCTGAAGAAAATAAAAACATTATTTTGAAAGGTGATGCACCCTTATGTTCACCACAGCATTACCAGTTATACCCAACGCAGGAAGCAACCTAGTTGTCTCTCGATAGATGAGTGCATAAAGAAGATGGATGTGCGTTACGTTGCATATACACAAATAAATATGCGTGCATTGAGCAATGAAAAAAGAATGAACTCTTGTGATTTATAACAACATGGATGTCCTAAGGGTATCATGCAAAGTGAAATAAGTTAGAAATAGAAAGATGATGCTGTATGATCTCACTTCCATGTGGAATCTAAAGAAAGACAATAAATGAATAAACAAAACAGAAGTAGGCCCATAGATGTAGAACAAGCTGACTGATACCAAAGGAGAGGAACTGAGGGGATGGGAATGAAAAGAGGGAAGGAAACACTCCTTGGTTTTTCCTCTCATAAGTAAACAAACAAATGAACAAATACCCAGGATGTGGGACTGTGAAAATACGAGTATATAAGGGTAAGTGCTAATGTTATCATTTTTCATAATAAGGTCCTAAAGCCACCTGCAGGTGTGCAGGAAGGAGTGAAGAGAAGGTATACATGGAATGGAGTCACTTTAACCAAGCTGCTAAAATTGTCAACATTATGAAGGTTGACAGAGATATGAGGAAGTGATTCTATTTTTGTTCGAACTAGCCTGGGAACTTAAATTTTTGAACTTTCCAGTCCCGCATCAATCCCTGGATATACATCAATTCTCCGTGCGTCACTTTCTAGACATACACTAGACCTCCAGATACGCCTCTGATTACCCCCCGAAGGCCTCCCGTATCCAGGGCACCTCATCCATTACCCTGACTGATGGGCTTCTGACTAGTAACCATCCCCGACCAATCCTAGGGCTAAGAATGCAGGACTGGTTATTCTCAAGAACATACTTTCCCCTGTAAGAAATTTCAGCTTTCTTTTCTTCTTCAGAATGCTTCTGGGGCTTTGCTTAGTTGTGTTTCTGGTTTGTAAATGCCAAGACCCCGGAATAAATCTTTATTATTTATTCTAACCAAAGCTTCCAGGCTCTTTTTGAGTTCTTGCATAATATCCAAAGGTATTTACATATAAATAAATAATAATAAACATGCAACAAATAAGTTATCTGAAGCTTCTAAGAATATTATAATAATATTTTAATTTAAATATCATTCCCACTTCTTAAATATTTTAATTTTTTTAATTTTAGAGAGATTTTTAAGAAACATATTTTGCAATAACGGTGTATTGTTTTCAAATTTACCAATTCTGTGAGTTTTACTTTGGTAACTTTTTCTCTAGTTGAATTAAAGTTAATTTAGAAATAACATGTACACCATGTTCCACATCTTTTTAAAAAGCGTTCTTTCCTCCTTCCTTCCTTGTTTCCTTCAGCAGAGATAGATGGTTGAAATTATACTTACTTTTGACTATTTAATTTTAGCTATTGTTAGTTCTAGATGATGAATACCTGGGGGAATTTCATGATCTTTGGATATTTTTGAATTTGTATAATTAACATGTTTCTACAAAATAAAATCAGAAAAAACATCGGAAACTATATAATTGGACTTAACTTCCATTGTTTTTCTTTAATTATATCATGGCTTCTGTATTGATCTAAAGATTAAGACCTATTTTTAAACCTATTTTGAAGTCAAGTAGATTATAAATCAACTTGAAGGCCAAGTTGTCCAAATAAGTTTTATATTTATTTTTAACAATTCTTTGTAGTTTCTGGGTTTCAATTAATTGAGATGATTCTCTTTCCATCCCCAAAAGATGGCAAATGTTTCTTTATTTGTGGTTAAAGTCCACCCCTCATTGATGGCTGAACCCACAGTTTTGGTCCCTGAATCTATGGCTGTGATCAGAGCTTACAGATTTAACACACTGGGGCCAACGAGACCACGTGTTGGGGTGATTACAGAAAGTACAGAAAACTGAGAGGTTGATCACCCCCCATACTTTTGGAAATGGAACTGGATGAAAAGCAGAAAAATATAAAGAAAAAGGGACTGGGGTGGGGGAAATAGGGCCTCAAACCTCAGACATAAATGCTCTCTTCCTCATGGAAAATGAAGTGCCTTTTCTTTGTTTAATTAAATACCTTTGAAGTTTAAAGTCCTGATGCACTTTCCTTGCTAAAAATAGGCAGCAAGAGTCAAGAGTCCTCTAATTCACCAATATCTTAAAATGTCCATATAACTAAACTACTGTTTTACCCAAAATCTGACACCTGCTTCAGCCATAACTAAAATCTCCCTGATAGTTCCCATGTCAGAATTTACTAGGACTCATGGCTGTTAAATCAGCCATGTGCCTGGAATTTCCAGATGCCACAGGTGTGCCAGGTCAACAAATATTAAGTGGGGTTTTTCCTGTCCCCCCATAATTCTAATAAGGTCCAAGCCTGAGGGGGAAAGGGGGCCAAGTATCCTATGTTCTAAGTTCAGGGACACCAGCGGTTGGGGCTTGCACCCCCCCTACCATGGAGGAAAGGTCCGGGTGAGTTTTGTGGGCTTTGGGAGAATGGGGTATTCAAGGAAAGAAGTTATTCCCATCTTTCTCTAACTCCAAGGATGGGAGTTCCCCAAGACAATTATTTCGAAAGATTGGGAGGAGAGATTCCCATTTAATTTTTCTGTTTGACCTATAGCTGGTCAACAGATCTGGGGAGCTGAGAAGAGAGGAGGGTGGTGTGTGTGGACCACTCTGCTTGCGGGGGGCTGAGCTTTCAGAGCATCCTGGCTGAGGTCTTAATTTGAGCAAAGTAGAGCACTTGATCCCACTTTGCCCACTGACCAGACTGCAGGCCTTTTTGGGTAGGTCGGGGCACGGCGGCGTTGGGAGCAAAGAGGAAGACACGGCAGAGAAGCTTGATGTGAAACTACCAGCTGGTTGGAAGTTGGGAGCAGCCATGAAAGGGGCTACCGATGACTAAGAAAGGTGCCTCAGCCACATACACGCGACCATGAGCTAGGACAGGAGTTACCGTCATCTGCAGAAAAGGACTGTGGCCTCGAGGAATTCAGTAATGAGACATCCGTTCATCCCCTTGAGGGGAAAGGGTGCAAGTCATCTCACGCCTCTCTCTGCTCCGCAGACTGTCTGGTCTATGCTGGGGTGAAGAAAAGGGACTAGCTTTGAACTTGGTGTGAGATTACAGTTTTAAAATGCACTGGATTGGGGCTTAGAGCCAAGATGGAGTCACTGGATCTGATTTATATTCTCTCCTGAAACTACCACTCTCCCCCTACCAAACAAACAGATAAAATATATAAAATGATGCTTTTCAAGACATGCAAAGAAGTCCATAAAAAGATACTCAACATCGTTAGTCATTGGGGAAGTACAGATTAGAACCAAAGTGAGATATCATTGCACTTCTGTTAGAATGAATAAAATTAAAAGATTGACTAGCAAGGACTTGGAGGGGCTGGAACTCTCCCTCCCTTTTGATGGGATTGTATAACTACTTTGGAAAATAGTTTGATGTTTTTTTTAAACATTAAGTATACACCTCCCATATGCCCCAGCGATCACACTCCTGGGTATTTATGCAGAAGAAGCAAAAGCATGTGCCCATACAAAAACTCGCATGCAAATTTTCATAGCAGTTTTATTTGTAGGAACCCAAACTGGAAACAACTCAAATGTCCACCAACGGTTGAATGGATTTACAAATTACACTATAACCATATAATTAAATACAATGCAACAAGAAAAAGAAATGAACTAGTCATACATGTAACCACATGAATAAATCTCAAAACATTCCTGCGGAGTGAAAGAAGCCAGACAGATGCAGCCAAAGTGACGGCATGTTTTGTAAGAGGAGGAGGAAGTGGGAAGGGGTGGGAGACACTCTGGGGAGCGACGGACACGCTCCTCACCTGGATTGCGGTGGTAGGCTCACTATGTTTATTCATGTCAGAACGTATTCAGTCACACGCTTTAAACACGTGCAGGTCAGTGTCTGCCAATAATACCCCCAATCAAGCCGATAAAGAAATAAAGACCTGGACCAGGGCTCTAAGAACCAAAATGGGACCAATCTAATGTCAAAGGTCTTGAAAAGCTATAGAATTCAACTAAGAGAAAATTGCATTACTCAGGCAGAAATGAGATGGGTTAACAAATACAGTTGGGGAAATTGTTATTCTGTCTATTCTAGTGAGTTGAGGCTTTGTAATATATTAGGTACAAAACCAGCCGTTCACTGGCAATTGCCAAAGGCTACATAGCCAACCCAAGAACCTCATTATCCTATAATATCTTGATAACCCACTGTGAGCTCTGTTAGGGTGTTTTCAAGGTTTCTTGGACAATGAATGCATCCTGTATGGAATACTTGGGCTTCAGAATTAATCTCATGTCTCTTCCCTCTGAGTTCTGAGATCATCAAGACATAGACACGGAAATTGAGGCCAAACGGCTCTGCTTTATCATAACTGAATTGATAAATACAGCTGGGACCCAAGGTCCTAGCTCCCCCCTACAGTCTGAATTTAGCCTACCAACACCTGGACAGCTGTGTTTCCTCCCTGCCTCTTCCTCCTACCCCTCCCCAATGTCAAGGCAGGGGCCACTGCAGTAGATTCACATGAAGAAGCGGGTGCAGAGGGAGAGAGATTCTCTCCGCTCGGGTCCTGAATATGTCCCTGGGATAAGGTACTTGAGGAATTTATTATCATTGCGAACAGCAAGCTGATCAAGATTAGAAGGCATATTTTAAAATCACCAACTGTCCTTCGTAAATAAACCAGTGGATAGCATTCAGGCGCTATTCTTTTTTTTTTAATTTGCCGTGCACATTCCTAGTATCAATACTAATCTCACTAATATCTAGTTCACAAAGGTCTTTAACTGCAATATATCTTCTTCAACATTGTGAAGCACATTTTCCTTGTGTATCTGTCAAGAACTCCACATCAGTTGTTTAAGTGGAAAGTAAAATATGCTAGCTACGAAGAAGTGCACAGAGTTGCTCTTTCATTTTGAAACACATTGATGCAAAAGTGTTGCATTCATTGCTCATTTAATTCAGGTGTATTCAATTCTATGCACAGAGAGAAAGTGAGAGAGAGAGAGAGAGAGAGAGAGAGAGAGAGAGAGAGAGAGAGAGAAAGAATAGTACAGTTCCACCTGCTTTTCTACTGAGTGCGTTTATTCCTCAAATTGAGCATGCCAATCTGTTCTCCATTCCTAGTTGTTCTCAGATCCCACGGGTCTCTCATCCCGCAACACCAAGTATATATGACCCTGTCATCTAAAGGTCTGTATATTTCGTACATCAAGGTCCCTAATGCAATCCATGGAACTCATCCAGTGTCAGCCGAAGGAGTGCTGATCTGTTCCAACATTGGAAGCAGACCCGATCTTGTTTTACTCAGATAGTTTGCCCTTTACGTGGTGACTGCCACCCCTAAGACTTTCAATGGGGAACCTTGTCCTTGGCCTTGTGTGCTGCCTGTGCTAACCCAACCCCTGGATAAGACACAGTGCCTTTGTAATATTTGCCATTCACCTCTATCATTTAGTAAAATGAGTTTGGGAGGAGCTCATTCTGTTTTCTCTTTGAATGTAATATTTGTGTTCGACTTTGTAGTTGGTTTGCCAAACTTGTTGATGTATTTGTGAAGCTTACTTGTTTTTCTCTAAGGAGTACAGTCTTAAATATGTTTGTATTTTGTTCTCTTCTCTATGTTTAGCAACAAAAATAATTAATTTTGTACTAAAAGGTATCATTTTGTGCTTGTTCAGGTTCAACAGAGGGGGTCAGTGAACTTTTTCTTTTGATGATATAAGAGCTTCTATGGCTCTCCGCCACCCTTTGACAGTGCTCCATAACAAATATTTGTCCTGGGGCTACACTGACAGGGCCACTAGTCTAACCAAGAAGTTTCCAGATATTCTCTAATATCTTCCTTATTGACTTCTGTTCTTAGCTACTTAGAGCAGCCTTCAGAGTCATTTGTCCCAACACACACTGGTTGTGTCGTGTTCTCTTTTTACACTTATAATTTGGAATTAGATGTTTGATTATTATTTTATTCTTTAATACATCATTCTTGGACAGTCCATCCATATTTGTGATTGGCTATAAAAAGAAATATAATCATCAGACAAGAGAAAACTCCACACACATTTCTCTGGCCCATCTTCTCCCGCTGACCTTCACCAGTGATAAAACAAATGAAATTCTCCACATTTTCAACACTCTTAAAAGTCTGTGCCTATGTGATCGGATAAGATGCTTGGGTTACATAACTTGCTAAGATCATTTTTATGCTATGGTTTTACTATCACCTCCCCAAAATGAGGCAAGCAGTAACCTCAGCGTCACAGGACAGTACGGAACCTGGGACCCGTGTCCCTGCTGCGTGGTCACCCTGTCTACTGGTGTCACAGGGAAATGGAAAGCAAAGCCGAAGTGGGTTTCTGGCGTGAACTGGTGCAACCATTTCATTGGGCACGGAAGGAAAGAGAGACCTGGGGTGTTTAAACCCCAGACCACCTGTCGCACTGGGTAGTAGGGGAGCTAAGGAAGAAAACACAAGCTGGAAGTCATGATTTTTTCCACTATTTTTCTCAAAGCAAGCCCCATGAGCTTGCCCGTATGTAAAGGAGGAAAGCTCTGTGGACTTCCCCCCGTCGGCCAGATGTCTTGACTCCAGGGAAGAAGGTAAATGTCAGGAGAGGTCTGTCACTAATGCATCACTGCTTGTGTAATGAAGGTGACAGGAGTCCATTGGGTCAAGGTGGAAGCGGTTGGCAGGAGCGCAGGATCCACCTTGAATGTGCTTCACTGCTGGGCAAATATAGGATTTCAATGCTGAGGACAACTTGTCCTTTAACCCTGTGATTTCAAACAGAGGTGGGAGTGGAAATGTAGGTGGGGAGACAAACAGGACGCTGACTAGGCACTGGTCAAAACCTGTCGTCAACAAGACGAAATGTGTCCTAGGTCTGCACAGACTCAAAAGATTAAGCACATGGGGTACAGTATTAGAAAAGTCAAATTTCCTAACATTGTTTTATCCATGTCTAATATACTGCTTTATGTTTTCCCTAGGGGATTAAAAAGATGGCTTCTTAATGGTTTGGAAAGATTAGGTTAGGTGTCTACGGTAAGGTGAGGTTAAAGAGAGTGCGATACGAAAGGCAAAGCTCCAAACAGAAGTTAGGGGAAAATCAAGTCAGGCCAGATTGTTTGGCGGTGTGTCCCCGCTGGCTGCCCTGTGGTCAGGGATAGCAGGGGGTGTGTGCGGGGGTGTGTGCAGGGGTGTGGCTGGGGAGCTGCAATCATTGCTTTCTCTCTGGTGTTCACTGACGTAGGTGTCAAAAACCAGCTGATGAGCTGTCTGCGTTAGGCAATTTTTGTGATGACTTCGTGCAAGCTTTGGCTCTTAGGCAAACCCCTCTGTGAAAAACAGGCTGCAAGTGCCCACTGACTGGTGCGCTCCATGTACTGTTCACGCTGCAACCCTGCAGACGGCTAGGACGGGGTGGTACGGGGTGGTACAGGGTCGTGCGCGCTTTCTTCCTCCGACCTCCTCCATTGGAGGGACTGTCCAGCAGTGGTGTGCTATCCACCAGTTCTCTGCTTTACACTGTTAACTGTAGCTTGATGTGACGCTGAAAATAAATGCTGGGCTAATGTTAGATAATGTCGTTCGGGAAATATGTAAGGGGCTGAACAACTTCCTTTACACTAAATCTTAATAGTGGTACCCTGGCTTTGTGGGTTCAGAAGGCATCCCTACGGCACATTCGCAAGGATCAGAATATCGAAATTCTGTGTGATCCGCTGGGGCCCTAGAGTCCGGTGTGAAAACCTCTTCAAGAGCACTGTTTTTACACCTCTCCGGGACAAAAGTAAACCTTTCTAAAAAGAACAGAGGATACATCCACAAGCAATTTTTCTTTTTAGTATAAATAAAATTTTACTTAATTAAAAAAAGGTGATGTTATGCAACTTTGGACTGCAGGCGATTTTATACCTGGCACTTCATAAAAATTCGACTTTGTCATAAAGGAATAATGAGTTATTGGGGCTTTGAGCTTATTTCAGTAAGTGTGAGGCCTTACAATTCTTTGAAAATTTTCTCATTTTATTTTTTAATTATAGTTGGCATTCACTATTGTTTTGTATTAGTTCCAGGTATGCAGCACAGTGGCTAGACAGTCATATACATTACAATATTTCTAGTGCCCACCTGGCACCATACACAGTTACTGCAATATTATTGATTATATTCCCTAGGCCGTACTTTACATCTTCAGAATATCTTGTACTTCTGAATCGCTTCACCTTTTTTACCTAGTCCCCCACCGCCCTTCCCCTCTGGCAACCATTGGTCTGCTTTTTGTATCTACGGGTCTGTTTCTGTCTTGTTGGTTTGTTTATTTTGTTCTTGAGATCCCACATGTACATAAAATTATATGCCACTTGTCTTTCTCTGACTGACTGACTTAATGTTTTGAAAATTCTCTGAATACGATGGCATGGATCATCATCCAGCTCATGGAGAAATACGGGACTTTTTAAACACCATGCAAGCAGATAAAATGTACACAGTCTACTTTCCAAGTGTTTTCAATTGAAGGTAATCAAATCAATGTATAGAAAAAAACTCAGCTATGGAACTCAACAGCCAAGCTAGGCGAGATCACATTCTTGATCCTCTTCGTTTCAAACACAACAGCTGATTTTACATAAATAACATTTTATTTTCCTCTGCCTTTATAACCCTTAAAGAAAACAGATATAGTCAACTTTACTTCCACTTAAATTAGTAAGACTGAATGTAGGATTCTTTTTTTCTCTGTTTTATGTATTCAATAGAAAATCATAAGCAATGCAAAGGTCATCTATAAAGCCTGAGGTCATTAAACAAGGGATATTCTCAAATGAGACATTAAAATAGTAAAAGGTAAAAGTCAGCACTGTGCCAAGTTTTTGCAAGAATTCATTAAGGACACAAATGAAAAGAATTTTACTGGATTTAGCCGAAAGAAAAACTGTACCAAGCTTTTCCCAGAACACATTTGCAAACCACTATTCCACTTGATGTTTAAGCTCATGTGGATTACAGAGCAAATGAAATCCATGTGTTCCTTTTTAAAAAATGAATTTATTGGAGTGACATTGCTTAATAAGATCATATACATTTCAAGTGTATATTTCTATCATTCATCATCTGTGTATGGCATTGCGTGCCCATCACCCGAAGTCAAATAATCTTCTGTCACCATATACCTGAACCCACCCCCTTTGTCTGTGTCTATGAGTTTCAGCTTTATATTCCACGAATGAGTGAAATCTTATGGTTCTTGGTTTTTTCTGACTGACTTATTTTTGCTTAGCATAATATTCTCAAAGTCTATCCATGTTGTCGCAAATGGCAGTATTTCATCTTTTCTTATGGCTGAGTAGGTATGTATGAACCACATCTTCTTTATCCAATCCTCTATCAAAGGACCCTTCGGTTATCTCCATGCAGCACCAAGAATAGTGCTGCAATGAAGAAGAGGGGTTGCGGGGTCATATGGTAACTGTTCTTGATTTTTTGAAGAACCTCCATATTGTTTTCCACAGTGTCTGTACCAGTTTACATTCCCACCAGCAGTGAAGGAGGGTTCCTGTTTTCCCACAACCTCTCCAACATTTGTTATGACTTGCCTTGTTGATAATGGCCATTCTAACAGGTGGGAGGTAGTGTCTCATTGTAGTTTTGATTTGCATTTCCTCAATAGCTAGCGAAGTTGAACATGTTTTCCTGTGTCTGTTGGCCGTTTGTATGTCTTCTTGGGAGAGGTGTCTATTCAGGTCCTCTGCTTATATTTTAATGGGATTGTTTGTTTGGTGTTGAGTTTTAGGAGTTCCTTATATATTTTGTATATTAACCCCTTGCTGGAGTTGTTATTTGTCAACCATCTTCCATTTAATTGGTTGCCTTTTTGTTTATTGGTGGTTCCTTTTGCTGTGCAGAAGCTTTTTGAGTTGATATAGTCCCATTCATTTATTTTTATCCATACTTCTCTTGCCTTTGGGGTCAAATTCATAAAATCTACTCTAAGACCAAGTTCCATAAGTTTGGTACCTATGTTTTCTTCCATGTGGTTTATTGTTTCAGATCTTACATGTAGGTCTTTGACCCATTTTGAATTGACTTTTGTACATGGGGACAAACTGTAACGTAGTTTCATTCTTTTGCATGTGGCTTTCCAATTCTCCCAGCACTGAATCCATGTGTCTGAGTCATTTATACTGAACTCATCCAAATGTCATTGCAGGAGCTTCCTGAAGTCTGAGCAGTTTCTAAACTATGTTTATTCTTATGAAACAGAACTCAAAGAGAGAATTGGATTGTACTTAACTATACAATTGTTTTTAAACTATCTGAGGAATTCCACTGAGCTCATGTGACTTTATACACATCATTGTGCTCTCTCTTGGAAAGGGGCAAGCAGTACAAAAGGGTTAGCCAAATAAAGTCTCACTCCTACTTCTGCCCATTGCTGTTTTGCTTCCATTGTTTTTCGAGGGAAATGGAAGGAATGTGGCCTGCAAAGAGACATCTGTTCTCTCCTCCAGGAACATAATGTATTCGATTACTTTTCTCTCTAACTCTTCATGTAACAATGATGCTGTCGGCCATGGAATTAAGTGATTCTCATTTCTAGTTATTTGTTAGGCTTTTACTTAGCGAATTTGGTCAGAGTTTGGTTATTGTTTGTAACTGCCGAAAGTGTTAGCTCCGTGAGGATAGAGCCTGTGGTCTTCAGCCTTCATTCCCATGTCGAGCATGACACGTGGCACAAAAGACGTGGCCGATCCTGCCCAGGTGAGTAGGACTCTGCCCTTTGTCCCTTCTTCCTCAGCACCCTACAGTTAATGTATTTTAAGTAGCTCTGCTTGGGGGTAACACAGAGGTATAACAGTGAATCTGACATTGGGTTTTGCAGGAGATTTCAAGTATTTTAACTGTTCAGGTCATTGTATTGTCAAAAGTTCTTCAGATGGCCTTTCAAAGTTGTTTTATAATCAAGAGGAGATTCAGGAGACTTACCAGCAAAAAAGAAAAAAAAATCCACTAGATATTTTTACTGTGGCATCAGTAAATAACATTCCATGCTAACTCGAGAGGAGGTTCTCCCTCAAAGACAGTGCTTCTGGGACTAGAGGCTTTTCTGTCTCTTCCTCGCCCACCTGGTGGTGGCTGGAGTGCAGCCCCAACTCAGGCAGCAGTGTGTGGGCCTTTCAGGCAAGGGCTTCGTCAGAGATATAGTTCCTACTTGGTCTCTTTTCTCCATTAAGTGTATTCCATAGATGACCCCACAATTATTTTCTAGTTCCTTCTAAAGGAGATTTTATCATTAAATCCTTTCCTCTCAGCAGTGGCAGTGAGGTGCAGAAAACAACAAAGTATTTAAGGTCAGACAGACCTGGGTTCCAAAATGAACTGTGTAACTGGGTGAATGGCTCAGCCTCTCTGAAGTTCAGTTTGGCTATTTCAAATGTAACTATGTTAGCTAGATTGAGGACTGTAACAAGAATTAAGTTAAAAAGCATACACAGTTCCTGACACATAACTGATTCTCATAAATATTAATTTTATCCTCTCTACTCAACAGCCTGAAGCCCTCCCTATCCACCTATGCCATCACATTGATTGTTTCTGAGTATAAACTCATCAGGTACCAGCGATGAACTTGACCATCTATTAGCTAACTTGGACACTGGAGTGAAGAATGGGACACGACCATGTTCTCTTGGGGTTTCAGATCTGATGGGAGAGCAACACTGAACACTCACACAAATGGATATGTGTTTATGCACTACGGCACGCTGTGAAGGAAAAGGAGAATACCGTCAGCCCCTTTACCGCCAGCCACCATCTCCTGGTCATCCGGCTTGTTTCCAGGCAGGTATTGGGATTCATAACACCCAGTGGACTTTCCTGGTCTTAGCTGCAGACACCTGTGATACTTTCAAATCATGTTTAAGTTTTATGAAGTAGGGAGAAATCAATTCTTGTGTTTCTCAGACGTATAAAAACAGGAACCTCTATACAGTTTTCACAGTGGCTGTAGCATTTCACATTCCCACCAGCAGTGTACAAGGGTCCTTTGCGATTCTGTTGACAGTGATTTAGATTCAGAAACAATGTAATTAGTGATGATTAGGGGCCCAGACCAGTTCACATGGCATGAATTAGCTATAGCATAGCTGACTCATGATGGTTACCAGTGCCAAACTGAATTCCAGGCCATGCAAACCAGAAAGGAGGTGAGACTGTCTTCCCTCTGATATAGGGCTGGTCCCAGGCCACGCTTAAAAGCAGATGGGTGTGACTGGTGCAGCTTGGTCCCTCACCTCCTCCCACTAAGGATCTGGAGCCAAGGTGGTCTCTGAACGCTACACATTGGAATTTGCTTAACGCAGTAAATGTTCTAGAACTTGGGAGGGTGGGAAATTTTATTTTGTGTTAAAAAATAAAATTAGCTCTGACTGGCGTAGCTCAGTGAATTGTGTGCCAGACTTCGAATCAAAGTGTCGCTTCTTCAATTCCCAGTCAGCCATGTGCTTGGGCTGTGAGCCAGGTCCCCAATAGGGGGTGTGCAAGAGGCAACCACACATTCATGTTTCTCTCTCTCTCTTTCTCTCTCCCTTCCCCTCTTTATAGAATAAAATAAAATCTTTAAAAGAATAAAATAAGCCCTGGCTGGGTGACTTTGTTGGTTAGAGCATCGGCCTGATATGCCAAGGTTGCAGGTTCAATCCCCAGTCAGGGCACATATAAGAATCAACCAATAAATGCATAAAAAAGTGGAACAACATATCAACGTTTCTCTCTCCCACCCTCTCTCTCTAATATCAATTAAAAGTTAAAAATAAAATAAAGTTATATTTAAAAAGCATAAAATATAGAAATGCAAAAAGTCCCAAATTTTTATCACATTGATATGTATCCTTCTTATATATTTCCATATCCTCTTTTTTTTGCATGAATGTAATGCTCATTATCTGACACCATGATTTTCTTGTTTTTATTAACTTATAGGTGCTTTCCCTTTTGCGACTTTGTATGTTTAGCCATCACATTTAATGACAGTTGGTATTTTACTGGGTAGATGCACGTCTTGATGCCATTAACCCCTCTCCTTGTGCTGGAAAATCAGAGTGCATTCAACATTTTTTGTTATTTCAACTAACAATATGAAAACTTTCTTCCTGCGTATTGTGTTTTTCTTACTGGAGATGATATCCTGACAGTTCCCAAAAGAGAGACCTTTGGGTAAAAGGTTTGGAAAACATGTGGGCCGCGTTGCTTTTCAAAAAGACTGTATCTCTCTCTATATTTTTGATACAAGTCCTTTATTGGACATGTGATTTGCAAGTATTTTCTCCCAGTTGGTAATTTCTATTTCTCATATTTTTAACAAGGTCTTTCACAGAGAAAAATTTCTAAATCCAACTTGTCAATTTTCCTTTTATCAATTATACATTTATTATCAAGTCTATATCTCTTTGTCTTCACCCCTAAAAACAGTATCGTAAGAAGTTTTATAATTTTATGTCTGACGTTCAATTCCATGCTCTATATTGAGTTCAATTTTGTATAAGGTGTATGGTGTAGGTTACAGTATTTGTTTTGTTTTTTTGGATATAGGTGTCCAATTGCTTCAGCAGCATTTATCAAAAAGGCTATATCCCCTCCAATGAATTGCTTTCTCTCCTTTGTAAAAGGTAAATTGAATCCATATTTTTATGGCTCTATTTCTGGGTCTCTATTCTGCTCCACTGACGGATGTGGCAATGCTTTTGCCAGTACCAGTCTTGGTTACTGTAACTATGTAATGAGCCTTAATGATGGGAACAGTGATTCCTCCCAAGGTATTCTTCTTTCTCAAAATTCTTTTGGTTATTCTAAGGCTTTTCTCTGTCTATATAAATTTTAGAATAGCTTGCCTATGTCTGCAAACAACAGGGCTGAGATTTTGACAGGAATAGTGTTAAACCTGTAGATCAATTTAAAGAGAATTGATATGTCTTTATTATGACGAGTCTTCTCTCCATGAACAGAGTGCGTCTCTCCAGTTTTTATTACCTAGATCTAGTACATGTTTGGTTAGATTTATACTTAAGTATTTCATTTTCTTTAGAGCAATTGTAAATGGCATTGCATTTTTATTTGGTTTCACTTTTTTGTTGTCATTATTATAGAGAAATTTAACTAATTTCTGTGCACTGATTTGTATCATGTGACCCTACTGAATTCATTTGTAGGTTGTAGGGTCTTTTTTTGTAGATTCCTAGGTATTTTCTATGTACATACTCCCATTGTCTGCAAATAGAGACAGTGATATGATTACATGACTTTTTCTTTTTTAACCTGTTGGTATAGTGGGTTACATGGTATGATTTTCAAGTACTGAACCAGCTTTGTAAACTTGGAATTAATTCTACTTTGTCATTGTGTATTTCTATACATTGCTGGGTTACTAAAATTTGGTTGAGAATTTTTGCATCTAAGTCGATGAGACCTACTGGTCCGTAGCTGTGTGTGTGCATGTGCATTGTCTTTGGTTTTGGTATCAGGGTAATCACCGCCTTGTGAAAGGAGCTGGAAAGCATTCCCTCCTCTTCACGAAAAAGAATGCATGAAATCGGTGTTAATTATTTGAACGTTTGTAAAATTTTCCAGTGGAGACATCTGGGCCTGGGTAGTTCTTTCTCATGTGATGCATTCCACCTTGTCCGAGTGTTGGTAGTTCGCGGCGCGCAGAAAAGGGGGGAAGGAAAAAGTATCTCGGCGAGGGAAGTAGCATCTCTACAGCGGTAGGCTCGCCACACCTGGAAGCCCACCCAAGCTCCACTCGCCCCAACGGATAGCTCTTGCCCTGTTCTCGCTCACAGAACTTCCAAACTCACAGACTTTCAAAGGGATCCGCTTATGGCTTAGTGCTTGCCTATTTGTTTTTTTTTTTCAATAGCTCATCACCAGTTTCGCAGCAGTGCCCACCCACCCCACGGCACATGGAAATGTCGTCGTGCGTGTGCCCGGTCACTGAGTGACAGACCACCCGAGCATCTGGCGCACGATGGGCGAACTGAGTGCCTTAGAAACAAATCAATGCCCTAAAAACCAACTCTAAAAATATGCTCTTTATGTTCAATTCGAAAATATTGATTACAGAAGGAAAGAAAAAGGATGACGCTTATTTCTCAGAGGAAGGATCTAAATGTTAACGGAACTGCTGTTGATTATAGAGTGGAGCAGAACCCCGTTCATTCCGTGTCCTCCTTGCAGCAGGGCCAGAGCAGCGAGGCCCAGAGCTCCTTAGCGCCGGGCCGGGAAAGCTGGAGGCTTTCCCACGGTGTCCAGCCTCTACCAGGGCGGCCCTTATTCCACGAACAGAGTCAGACCCTCAGACCTCGGGCTTCTTCATCATCGGATAGCTGACAAGGGTGTGACTTGCTGCTCACGAAGGATTCTGTCTTTTCGAAAAGCAGTCCTGTTGGCTTAGAACATAGTCTCCTCATGTTGGGTTTTCAGGTTCATCATTTAACAAATGGCCACAGCATGGGTAGCCCCCCTCCAGAAATAGATCGGGACATCCACATTCCCAAGGAATGGATTTTGTGACGTCTGCTGGAAGAACACACAACCTGGACGTGTCAACCCAATCTCCAAGCCTGGTTGCGAGTAGTCATTAGACCATCAAACAACCAAGGAGCCTGCTTGTCACAAATACCAGCCAGGAACATCAGGTTATTCTGACACATGTAACAACCACCCACCCGTGTCCTGTTCTTGGCCAGACTACCTTGAACAATAGAATCTAACTGTCCTAAGTCACCACAAGGGAGGTTTTTTGAATTGTTTAATTTTTTAGTTTTAGAAGAATAAGCCCCTAATGAGTTTTGTAACTCCCCCAAAGCCGCATGTTATAGGTATTTGGTCAGCATTTGAAAATTACCAGACTCGTAAAGTATGTATTTGATTCACATTTTGGCTGGTTTTTCAAAAGATATATAAGCATTAAGAATACTGAAATCAGAGAGCCACTTCTAACATTTTTACTCAATCTTTTGTTCCTTCCTGGACAGATTATATTGGTATTATTTTACAAAATGAAAGTGAAAATAGTGAGACATATGTCCTTTAATTTGACAAATACGTTTTGTTATCAAATAAACTTGCAAGTTAAGTGTTCAAAATGCGAAGGGGTGATGACCTGAAAACGCTGACTTCGTTTCATTCATAGTCTTGCAGAGCGTGACAATTTGGAAGGGGCACTGTGGATGAGAAACCCGTATTACAGCTGCTTAAGCCTCAAAGTGCAAAGAAATGTTCCCCACTTCTCCTTCCACGAAAACAGGTGGCTTATTTCGGTTTGTCAGTCTTCCCTGCACTCGGAGCTTCCTGAACATCCCTCAAGCCCGCTCTTCTGTCCCCATTCCTGTGCCATGCTGTCCCATTCTGAGGTTCAGTAGGATCTGCAGGGGGAGGGCGCTCTGATTTCCCCAGTTAGAGAACACACCCAGAGCAGAGGCTGTATCTTCCCTCAGATCAGTGCCTCCCAGACTTCTCCGAGGAGCACAATGACTGGGCACTTGTGAAAAATGCCCATCCCAACCTGGTCTCTGAAGAGTCTAATCCAATAGGCTTTGGGTGGGACCCAAGATTTCTCCTTTTAATGAGTTACCAGAACGTTGTTCCCATCAGGGCAGTTTAGGAAATGTTGAATTAGAGCAGGTTTTGCACATCGTGTTTCAAGGACCACCCTGAAAGAAGCGGGGCCTCTGAGGGAGGCTGCGGAGATTGCACCCGGCCCGGCCAAGGGGGAGGAGCCAGGGCTGCCCTGCCACCGGCTTTCTGGGAAGCGCTGACTGGCAGGAGCACGTGGGACCCGAGCGAGGAGAGCTTGTCAAATCGGTCCACCCCGCCGAGGCGCCTCGTTCTAACTGGCACCACGTTTTGCATGGGCTAGCTGCCAGTCCTGATTGAAATGGCCTAGAATGCTGGTTATATGTACAGATTTTTGGATTCTTACCCCAGATCTATCGACAAGGGGTCATTGGATCCTGTTATATTTTAAACAAGCTTCCTCATTCCCCACCAACAGCTTAGATCCAAACCCTGCAAATAGCAATCTCCTTGACAGGTGGGGCTCTGTGTTCTCTCCATCCTGCATCGTTGAGGACTAAGATCAGAGGTAGCAGGTGGCACAGAACAGAAATTAGAAAGGGGTCTAGGACTCCGTGGCTCTAATAATACAGCCTGAAAACCAACGCCCACAGGTCCTCGGTTCCTTGGCCCAATGGCACTTCACCCATTGTTCCTAACACCTTTGGACCCAGAGTTTCCTAGAAGTAAAGAACACACACTCAAATCATGGCTCTCGCTCCTGGGGCTCAGCCACTATCACCCGACCTGCATCGCTGTGCGAACCCAACACCCTGTCTGCCTCATCCTCCTCTGAGTTTCCACACTTCACGGATGCTATTTCTCCTGCTCCAGAGGTACTGCAACTCATTTTGAAGTTTGTTGCTATTCTCTGTACACTGTGCATCATCCCGGAACCCAGCCTCCTCTGACATGTCATCTTCTTCCTGTTTATTCATTAATTCTCGCTGCAGCCCTTCCCTCCTCCCTCCTGATTGGCTGTCAGCCACCCACAGAGCTCAGCCTCCTCTAACCTGAGAACCAAGGATGCTCCCCAGGACAGGCTGGCTCCCTTTCTGTGCGACAATATGAGCAGCGCCTTTAGGTGCCCACGACCGACTGAGCTGCGCAGGGCCACTCGGGTTCAGATATCTGGGAACAGAAGTTATTGAAGTGGTTTGTAATTATGTTTTTATTTAGTTCTATGTCTTGCTTATGGTTGCATTTCACAAAGCGGTCTCTGATTTAAAGCCCTAGTGAAATGAGACAGAGAAGAAAGGGCAAAATTGAGTCACTGCAAAACTTAAGCAACTTCCTCAGCATGTATTGACCTTATGACTAGAAGTTTGTATCTTTTGACCACTTTCACTCAGTTCCCACCCTCTCCACCCCCGACTTCTCATAACCATAACCACAAATCCAACATCTTTTTCTATGAATTTGGGTTTGGTGGGTTTTTTAAATATTCCACAGATAAGTGAGATCACACAGTTCTTTCTCTGCCTGACTTACTTTACGTAGCATAGTGTCCTCTAGGTCCATCTGAAGTTAACACTGCTATAGGGTATATTTGCAAGCTGCTAAGAAAGTAGATTCTAAAAGTTCTCAAACCAAAGAAAAAAATTTTGACGACTCTGTGAGGTGCCTGTTGTTAACTAAACATGTTGTGGTCATTTCACAATACATATATGACATTGTACCATGCACTTCAAACTTATAAGGTGTGCTATGTCAATTACATCTCAATAAAACTAAAAAAAACCCCCAAGTAACTTTACTTCATATCTGCCTCTAAACCTTACACAGTGAGTTAAGCACAGCTTTCCCCTTCCTTGGAATATTTTCTAATCTTAGAATTCCGTTTTGAAAGTATATCTGAACTTTTCTCCTGATCCTGGCATTCCAAAGCCGTGAATGATGTAAGTGCTAGTCAGTGAGACACGGTCAGGGCTGGCTTTCCTGTCCCCATATCCCTTCTCTGTATCACCCAGTGCTGCTGCTGCCTCCACGGCTGGGAAGCAGGCTGCGCCCACTCCAGAGTTCAGACGGTTCTATTAGACATGTCTGGAGAGGGAGACATTGCACTTATGAAAGGAATTGGTCTTTCATGTGGTTTTTCTCAACCTCACATGGCAAGAGTCATAAAGAACACATAACAAGATCAAAAGTAATCTTCAACATCTTCAAATAGCTGTCCAAGGGGTGAAAGAACCTCAATTTTGGGGAAATCATTGGTTGTGGGACCAAAAATATAATTGCTGTCCACTGATCCTATCTAAAACTATTATCTTTGCCACAAAGATTGGATTGAGCTATGACTTGCTATTAGTCTGTGATCACTGCAAAATGACCATTTCTGAAAATGATGATACATATTTTATTTAATAAATATTATTAATGTGGTGCATCATTTTCCTTTGATAATACAAGGTGAGGTTTTGGTCTTATAAAGCAATTCTTTTTCCCCTATAATTTGTTCCCCCGAAAACTGGGTTGTGGATAGATGATTGCCGATTTCTCCCTGTACGAACAAAAGAGAAACAGAGGCATGGACACGTGGAACAGACTGATGGCCGCGGGGAGGGACTGGATGAAAAGAAGGGGAAGGGATTAGCCAAAGAACATATACGCATAAGCCTTAGACACGGACAACAGTGTGTTAATGGCCAGAGAAAGTGGAGAGTGGGAGCTGCATGGGAAATGGGGCATTGGTAGTAGTGTTAACAGTAAAGATAAAGAAAAAAATCTTCCAACACAGATGTCCTTAAAAGCTTTGCTACTTGATGCACTTTCAGTGGCCTTGGGTATGGCGATCAGGGAGTGAAATTTGAAAACAAATTTAGATTTCAAGTGAAACTCCTCTTGGAACAGAGCCACCTGACAGTCAGTAGACACGCTTCTACACGCGGTTCCGTGCCTCACTGACTGTGACTGTGACTTCACAGAGGAAGAGGAAGCTTTGGCCGCATCCAGTCATGGTATGTCATCGTCATCCAAGGAAGAGGACAAACTCATGCAAATTGCCAGATGCTGTTCTTTCTCCAGGCATTGTTTTCCCATCTGTTTGCCTTGTATTGTATTTAAATCTACCCAGAGAACGGCTCCTGTTGAAAGATGTTCTCTTTGATTCTCAAGACCCCTATACAAACATATACATTTGGAAAACATTTCTTGGTAGTCCACATGGCGGCAGTTTGGGTTAAGGGAGGGTCAGCAGAAGGCTGGGGGTGATGGAGATGATGCAGAACTTGGCTGCTGGGGTTTTCAAGACATAGTGGATCGGTGCTCTGATCATAAAACCAGTTCCACGAAAAGCTGGATTTGTAGCAACATCACATTTGAAAACTAGACTTACATTTTGAAAATTTAGTTGCGGGGGGTAATCTGGTGCTTTTGTTGGTTTAAGGACAAGGTGAGGACAAAGATGGGAGTGTTTTGGTTAAGAGTGATGTCAGGGTAATGGGTGGTTTGGGGTCCCCCTTTAAGTTCAAGGCGTAAAGACTTATCACCTCAAATCTTTAGGTGCGGACAGGGGAAAGTGAAATAATGGCAAATGTCAGGGTTCAGATAACAATACAAAGTTTACAATAAGCTCATAAACATCTGGAATCCACCAAACTGGACTGGCTTGGCATCAAATAATGCTCTCATGAGATTTTTTAGCTACTTCTTGCTCTGGCCAGGAATTATATGTGTATATATGGAAAAGATATACATATTTTTTTCCCAATAAATGCCTCCACTTTTGTTTCCAGGTGCAATGGAATGTGTAGGTATGATTGGGATCCAGAATGAGAACACATACTTCACATTATTATTAGATGATTATTTCCATAGCTTCTAGAATAGGCCTTTAATAGTCAATAAGATCTATTTGTAAATTAATTAAAAATCTAATTTTAATAGCTCTCTCCACATATATATTTGGACATATATACATATGTGTGTACATACACAAATATATACATACATGCCACACTCATAGGCACACACAAATATTTGTTTGTTTCTTTATGAAAATAAGGAAGAGGACAAACCTTCTGGGGTCCAGAGATAGGGATGTACAAGTGATACAATCTCTTTAGGTTTCAGGGGGAAAAGTGGTAGTATGTATATGAGGAGACATGATTTTACCTTTAGTAAAACTCTCTGTAGGAAATTTTAAGACAAATTTTAAAGACTGTATTTTCTATATCTAAAAAACAAATATACCAACTGGCTTAATGAAGGAAAAAGTAGTTAAGAATAACATTTAGAATGTCTGTGTTTCTCTCCAGAGAACAACTACTTGGTACTGTAATGAATTGCAAATACTAATATTTTCAGTTTACAGGGCATGTTGGAAGCGTTACCAGACGTTTCAAAGCCTAGCTTCTGAGGCCTGAGCCTTCGCCAACACACAACGTTTATTTTTGGCTCCATGTGTTCTTACAGACTTTGCTTGCACCACGCTTTGTGTAGCCTTTGATTTTTATCCAAAAGTTTTGTCCAACCCTCCTAATGAGTTCCCCTTTTGGAGCTGCAATGTGCACACCAGTTTGGCTCATTTTAAATAAACCTATAGAAGCAATGAGAGAGAGAGAGAGAGTACTCAGAGCCCGGCATCGGGGCCTCAGGTCACGGTGGCAAAGACTCACCAGGACGGCAGCCAGAGTTCCGAGTAAATGATCCCACTTTGCCACTGGATTGGAAGGTAAGAGCTGACTGAAAAAAAAATTAAGTTAAAAATTTTTGACATCTTATGGTAGGCAGTATTTTAGAAATATATGTGTATAGTTCTCTCTATCCTTCTTAGTTCCTAAAATACTTGGGGAGAGATCTTACAAGTGAAGGAAAATTTCCCAAGCCATGCTGAGGAAAAGAAATTACAAAACTTGATTATAAAGCCTAATCCTATCTAGTGAATAAAGGAGGAAGCAATTTCCTAGAAAAAGGCAAAAACTTATCAAACTTTTGTTTTGAATTGGCTCAGTCCAGTGACTAATTTTTCTATGGAGAGTCTGAATGACTCTATCCTCCTTCAATGTAATGAATAGTCGGTTTTGGTTAATAATTCATCCAACAAACATATCAAAGAAGCTTAAAAACAGGCAACCATACTAATTTAATTTATTATCCAAAAAGCGTGGGGCTTGGAATCATCATCAAAGTCATGATTTCAATTAGGTAAGAAACAGACCTGAGAATGTGTGACCAACCTACTGGAGGTGAGGATCGCTGCATGCAAGTTCTGGCCAATCATTCAATCGTTAGCTAGTAATTATCTTTTTGTGTAGCAAGTACTATGCTAGGCAATGGATATATAAAAATTAAGAATTGAAACTGAGTCACTCATGGTTCAATGGGAGTCTGAACATGCAATGGATTATTGTAATGCCCTGTGACAATGTCAGGACAGAGGTATCAACAAGGAACTCGAGGAAAACACAAGGGTCAGAAGACAGAGCTTGCTTAAGGAAAATGAGAACGTCTCCATGGATGAGGTGACCTTTGAACTGGGTCAGGGAGGATGAGCAGGCATGCTCCTGGTGAGGAAGGAGCTGGTCATTCCAAGTGAGGGAAACTGCAAGGGTGGAGATCTGGACCTCTGTAACCACCCACTCTTTAGACAAATGTGGCGCTGCGGGAGTGCGGGTAGCTTGTAGGTGAGTGAGTACAAGGGTGGGGGATGGGGATGTGGGTAGATCCGCCCGTTATTTTCCTGCATTATCCTGGTCTGTCCATTTATTTAATAAAATTAGGTGAAATGGCCTCTAACTTTCAAAATTCTATGATCCTGTGAAAGGAAAAAAATCTGTTCTTAGTTGGAAGAAAATAACTCTTTGGGGTGAACAAGGGTATGGGATTGTTTCCATGAGAGTGAAGATTTGCAGCTGCCTCACACAAGCTATATTAACAGTAAAAAAAATAAAAAGAGGAAGAAAAAAACCTAAGAGACTTTGTTTTCTTCTAGTCTTAGTACACGTTGACATGGGCCTTTGGTGCCACGTGGGAGAAAGAGCTGATGGCTTGCCCTCCAACGGCAGACCCGCTTCTTCTCACTTTGCCTTACTAGATAGACTCCCTCAGTGAATGAAAAGTGTTTGCTCTGGTCTTATTCTTAGACATGCAGTGCGTATGTCAAAACCAGGCAAGCTACTCCTAAGAGCCAAACAGCTATTGTTTACCAACGCGCAGATAGGCAGGAAACTCAGCTTCCAGGTTCTGGGTGGGATTGCCTTGTATAAAGGCTCTTTGCAGACTGCAGACACCAAACGGAACCTCCAGTTTACTGGGATGAGAGGAATGACCTATAAAACTGATATGATGCTACTGAATGAGAGAGAAATAAAGAGAAAACTATTCCCTACATAGTGTAACAGGGTGCAGCCAAGAGGGGAGCCCCAAATAGGGATTTGTAATAGGGTCCGGAAGAGCTTGGAGGTAATTGGCTCCACACCACAGGGCCACACCGGTCCAGAATGCTGGCAGCTATGGCCAATTATGAGAGGAGCCAAAAATGGGCCTGCAGAGGAAGATTGGCGCTGGGATTTAAAGGAGGCACAGCCGCCATTGGGCGTCGCTGTTTTGAGGACCATGTGTCTGTTTAGGACCATTCAGCTTTGGTGTCTTGGTTGGGACCATGAGGCTTGCGTGAGAGTCAGGACCACCAGGCTTTGGAAGTGCTCCCTTTGCCACGTGGAGGGTGCTGGGAGGACTGTGTGCATTTGTGGGGAACTTTAGTTTGTGTTATTTCAAATAAATAATAAATTCCTTTCTTTTTCACTGATCTCTGGTATTAAGAGACATCGTTCCTCAGGCAGTGGGCAAAACGAACCCAGCAGGTGGGGAGGAACCCCTGGAGGAAAAGGGGAGTCTTTTATATCATTCAGCCCCTCCCCCCCCCGTTCTGTAACAATAGCACATAATCTCAATTAAAAACGTAGCAGTTGAAAAAATAATGTGGCTTATAAAAGATAAAAACACTTGGGATTTAAAACAAGTCACATTTAAAGTTACTATGAGCACTCATATTTGTGAAGAATAAATGAATCCATTCATTATTTAAATAATTAAACTTGAACTCACAAACTCCAAGACTGTAGCTAAACTTTAAACTCCAAGACAATAACTTTTCCAAATTATAGTTCTTTATAGTTTCAAAAGTAGCTAAAAATATCAGAATAGAGCAGTTATCTGTTTTCTTTGAAAACCTGAATTTTAGCTAATTTCTTTTATTACAGTCTCCAAAGTCCTAGACAGTACTGGAGACATTTTGCTTCCTTGAGATCAATAATTAAAGACTACTGATTGCTCTGACATAAATGGCTTTACTCCAACACGCTTGCACTTTCTCTTTAGTGGAGGAACAGGCTCTGAGACAGGAAGTTTTTGCACTTCCCCGTCTTCATGTCTTTCATAGCAGCCTTCCCCAATACTTTATCCACCCAGAATTTAGCCAACATGTAGAATGGAATTCAAACCATCTCTCACGTAAAATACGCACTCGATCGCCTCTCCTTGAATAATTGCTTTCTGCTCAGAAAGTTTTCACTGTTAGCCATCACTTCTCCAGTAACTCACTGCGTGCTGGCTCGCTCCTTCTCATCCTGACCCCTTGCATTGCTGACTCTCGGGATGAGCAGATGTTTAGGCCTAGTTTCCTCCACAAGGACACTGCTTCTTGAGGACAGAGACCTTTTCTTCTTGGAGCCTCTGCAGAATTTAGTTCAGTAAATATTTGGTACTTAAATAATTCATCAATTCAACAATCATTTACCAAGGCAGCTACCTTGTGTAATGAACTAACATAGACCCTGTGTCTTTTCTGGGTTTGTCATGAAGGCTGGTAGCAAACCCCACGACAATTCAATGTAAAAATTTTCAGCCCTTCGTGATGAGTTGATTATGTTTGTAAGTTAATAATTTGAAATTTTTTATTTGGCTAACAGAAGAAGGAGGAGACATTGAAATACTTTGGGGCTTTAAAAAAAACCTACCTGTTTATATTTTCCATCTTTTTCATAGCATTCCCATTATGGCATAGATTTATGGCTAATGGTGTGATGACAAAGGCGGTATGTGCTATTGCTCTGAACTCAGGACCCCCTTCCCTGACTTGAACCAGGCATGAGCCTCTATCTGAACAAGCCCAGTGATCTACGTGATGTCAATACATCAGTATCCCCATTAGCATGACGACCTTAGCAATAACCTAGCAGGAAGGACCAGTGTGTAAATGTAAGTTAGAGGACTTACTTTGAACTGGATTGCCTAGCGTTGGCTCAGGAACTGAGGGGTTCTCGGGTGAAATGTGAAACTGGCCTCTGTACATGGACAGCCAGGAGAGAAGGAAGAAAGAGTCAGACCCACACTACAGGGTACTCCCTGTTCAATGTGTGTTTGCCCTGCGCCAACACCAGAGGAACAAGGAACAGGAGGAGAGACGATGAAGAGGAGGAGCAAAAAGGGAGGGGGCATATCAAAGGGCACAGGCACCATCCTGAAGAAGTTCCCTGTGGACACGCCTGGAACAATTTGAGCAGCCAAATAGATAACGACGGTGTTGAATTACCAATGCAAACAGACTGGTGTAAATAAATGACTAAATAAACAAGCAAATACATGAATGAATGAGAAGGGAAAAGGGCTTCCTTACATAAGAAGGCCAAATAATATATGCAAATATTCCTCCCTCTATAAAGTAGAGCTTAATTCCCCTACCTTGAGTGTGGGATGAATTTAGCAACTCCTTTCTAAAAAACAGAGAATGCAAAGGGAAAGTAATAACTTTACAGAGGAGGCACTTGGTGGATAACACCTGAGCCAGGTGACCAAGGCTGGCCTCCCCGTGTGGATACCATCCACCCCACGACACGCACGGGGAGAAAGCAGCTCCGCACCTCTGTGGCATTGTCACCAAAAACATGCACCTTCGGTGTGATCGTGAAAAAGAAATAAGAGAAACCATGAAAGTAACCCAAATTTAGAGAAGCTCTGCAAGATACCTGATCTATACTCTTCAAAAAAGTGTCAAGGTCAAGACTAAGGAGCTACAATAACCAAATGCAATGTGCCATCTTGAAACAAACAAACAAAAGAAGGCATTTTGTAAAAGGAAAGAAAGATCAAAATAAAGTCTGCCGTTTACTTAATGGCATTATTTGTTAAAATGTACCATGCTATATAGAGTGAGTTAACATTAGGGGGAACTGGGAGAAGGGTAAGTATACAGTCTTTGCAACTTTTCTGTCAATCTAAAATTATGCCAAAGTGAAAAGTGTGTTTAAATTTTTTGGTATCCAGCAGTGAAAGGGAATAAGGCACTGATACATGCTGAAATCTAGATACAGCTTGAAAACATGACATGATGTGACAAAAGCCAGTCACATAAAGCTGTATGTGTGTATGCATGAGAACATTTATACATGAAATGCCCGGAATATGCAAATGAATAGAGACAGAAAGCAGATTAGTAGTTGCCCAGGGTTGGGGTGAGAAGAGGAAGGGGCATAATTGCCAGTGGGGATAGCGTTTGTGGGGGATGAAAACGTTCTGAAATTGATTGTGGTGATGGTTACACAGCTCTGTGAATGCACTAAAGCCACTGAGCTGTGCCCTTCAGGTGACCTGGATGACACATGAATTATGCCTCGTTAAAGGGGTTATCCATTAAACCTCCAGGGTAGGTTTCGTCTGTGACTGGATGTGGGGTTCACACATCATCATTAGACTCAGCTTCCCTCCGTTTCTGGGTTCTGCCTTCCTTTCCGCGGGCGACTCCCTCAGGCCCCATATGGACCCTCCAGGTTCAAACTACGCCCAATTCTGAGCAGTCCAGGGGACCCCAGCGGTCTGCCTCTCTATTGCCCTTGCAAATGTCTCCTTTCACTTCCTTGCTTCCGACTGGATGACAAGAACGTTCTTAAACACGACTAACTCCCCTCCACCACCTCCATTTATGTGATGGAGGAAGGTGAAGGGGTGTGGGTGTGTGGATACTCAGAAAAACCGACAAACCATCGATCCGTTACAGGGACCAATGTGAACAGATGCCGAGGAGCAAAATGACATATGTCTGCTATAACTTTCTTGCTCCCTACATAGAAATTGTTAGAAACGAATCTTAATGAAATTAATGGGTGACCCCTAAAAAAGGAAAAACACATCTATGTTGTCCTGTTCAAATTTCTCTTTTAGTATTTACTAAAAACACAGTGGGAAGAAGAAAAAAATGTGCCAGCTTTGAGATGCTCTCTAACACAGAATGCAAAAGCACTGGTGCTTTTTCTTTGTAGCAGTTTAACTAGTTTCTTAAACTTCACTCAGACAGGGCAACATTATACGCCACCACCTAAGATGCAGACTGGTTCAGACAGGAAAAACTGTTCAGCACCGTAGCCATCAGCCACATGTCACTGTTCAGATACACATTAAAATTAAAGTTAGAAATTCTGTAACTCACTCACAGTCGTCACATTTCAAATGCCCAGTGGACGTGAGTGGCTAACATGTTGGACAGCGCAGATGAAGAATATGCCCCTCGTGGCAGGACATTCTACGGGGCCACAGTGCTTTAAACCATTATACTTCTTTCTAGAATTTTATCACAGACCAATTTCTCATGTAAGATAACTTAGACAGGTAAAAGTAAATTCTTAGGGGGCTACCAAAAACCTCACAATTCTTTACCTTTATCTTCCTAATATCTAAGGTGACTCTCACTGTTTTTTCATGTTTATTAATTTTAGAGAGAGAGGAAGGAAGAGAGAGAGAGAGAAAGAGAAACATGGATGCGAGAAACATTGATCACTTGGTTCCCCTACACGCCCTGACCCGGGCTCGAACCCACAACCTAGGCATGTGACTGGGAATCAAACCCCCAACCTTTTCGTGTACAGGGCGACACTCCAACTAACTGAAACACACTGGCCAGGGCAATGATTCCTGGTTTTATGAGGTTGGCTGGATGCTCTTCGGTGGCTATTGTTAAATGTCCAGTCCCACTGTGACATTTGAGTCCTTCATGGCCAGACTTCAGAGCATCGCTCTCCGGCCAGCAGTCAGTATTCAGGCAGCTCCCTCCGCTCCCGGAGCAGAAGGCTCCCTCTTCACATCATTTCCGTCACTGGCCTGTGCTGCTCGCTGTAGCCAGCCCTCCTGTGCTTGTCGGGTTGAAGCCAGAGGAATGGGTTCCTGGTCACTGCTGCTGGGGACACGGGTACACAGTGGCCCTTCTCACTGCCCCCATGGCCAGTGCAGCTACCACGTTGAATCTCTCTCGCTTTCTCTCTTTTGGACTGATAGATAATGATCATATAACATTGTATAAATTTAAAGCGGGCAATGTGTTGATTTAATACACTCACATATTGCAATATGATGACCACCATACCTTTAGCTAACACCTCTCTCATATGACATAATTCTCACTTCTTTTTTGTGGTGAGAACAGGTAAGATCTTGTCTCTTAGCAACTCTGAAGTTATTTTATAAGACAGTATTACTGATTACAGTACACTGAGGTTTTTTTGGAATTGGCAGAAAGACAAAAACCAGCACACACCTCGGTTCCCTTGGCTCCTCTTGGCCTCTCGGGGGATGAACACCCCGAGGCCTCTCTGAATTACGGCCGTTTCGTTCCCAGAACGGGCCTTTGTGGCTGCCTTCCCACAGGTGAGCGAGAAGAGCCAAGGGAACAAATGTTTGGCAGACAGTCCCCTCGCTCTGCGTGGGGGCCACTGAGGGCCGGCCGAGGAGCGCCATCAGCCCCCAGGAACCTGGAGCAGAGACTGTTGCCAGCCCTGGGCCTACACGCGCCCCATCCCAACGGTCCACGCTGCCAGCCCCAGCTTCTCCTGAGTGGGCTTTCCCTTAGGGTTCATCTCTCCGGCACGTACAAACCTGAGTCCCTAGAGACAGGGCCTGTGGCACCCTGCACAACACCAGGGCACACTGCACGACATCGGGTCGTGTGTTCCCACAAATTCGCGTTTGAGAGAGCTTACCGTGTAGTGTTACTTCTTCGGGCAACCTATTCAAGTGTACATATGTTCCTATAAAAAACTGCTGGAAGTACCTCCAAAAATAACTTCATCTTTCATTGTAAAATATAGGATCTAGAAATAATTCATGGTTTCCTTAATTGAATAAATTGACATCATTAAAAAATTTTTTTGTATAAGAGCTTTACTGAGATGTAATTGACACACAACACTTCCGTGTTTCAAGTATATAATTTGGTAGGTTTTAATGGATATGAAACTACTTTACAATCAAGATAACACGTGTCCTTTGTAATCCCTTACTCCGTTCCTCTCCACGCTGGACAAATTACCCCCCCACACACACACCCCTATCCTCAGGCGACCACTGATCTGCTTTGTCATTATCACTCAGTTTGCATTTTCTAGAGTTTTACACAAATAGAATTACACAGTATGTACTGTTTTGTGTGGGGAAGGGAGAGGGTCTGGCTTCTCTCATTCAACAGAAGTATTTTGACATTCACCCATGTCATGTTGCATAAGTTAATGCATCTTTTAAATTCCCAAGTAGTATTCAATTGGATGGGTACAACTGAATATTATATATTTTTATATCCATTTTGTATATCCATTTGTCTAGTAATGGAGATTTGGGCAGCTACTCTCTATTTCTATGACTACAATGTTTTTGATCCCAAATATAAGTGAGATCACACAGCATTGTCTACTGCTCCCAGTAGCTACCACTCCCAGAGACGTGTACAGGAAATGCTCGCGATCAAATTTCAGTTGAAACTTGGGGCAGGAAATGACTATTCTCATCAAAGGGGAATTAAAAAGATTCCCTCAGGGATTACACTATCGAGAACACTGCCGAAGTGTGAAGGCAGATAAGGAGGTCTGGAGCTGGGGAGTGTGGCCAGTCAGCCCTCAGCCTTTTCATTCACAAGGAAATCAGCTGGAGCTGACGAAGGAATCCAAGCCTTTGGAAGAAGAGGAATCAAGACTTAATCCTCCATAAGTAAATGAATGGATCAAAAAACTATGGTACATTTACACAATGGAATTCTATGCAGCTGAAAGAAAGAAGGAGCTCATACCCTTTGCAACAGCATGGATGGAGCTGGAAAGCATTATGCTAAGCGAAATAAGCCAGGCAGTGAAAGACAAATACCCTATGATCTCGCCTTTAACAGGAACCTAAACAACAAAACAAAGAAGCAAGTGAAATATAACAAAAGACACTGAAATAGAGTTGTCAGTGACCAGAGGGGAGGGGGAGGGAATTTCAGGGGAGAAGGGAAAGGTTTACAGGAACAAATATAGACGACACATGGACAAAACTAGGGGGGTTGGAAAGGGGAGGGAGGAGGGGAGGAATGGGTGGGTGGGCTGGAATGGGAATAAAGGATAGAAACTGTACTGAATAAACTAAAATAAAAAAAAGTTAAAAAAATAAAAAATAAATTAAAACAAAATAAAAAATAATTCTTTAAAAAATAAAAAAAAAGACTTAATCCTCAAGGACATTAAGCAAGCATGTAAGCAAAGGCTAGAAGTTTTGCAATGCGGTGGCTGATAGTGTAGGATTTGGGGATGAGGAGACTGGGATCGGAGGACTGCCCACGCAGCTTCTGACCCCATCTCTCCATTTTCTTTTGAGACCCTATCAGTTTTCTTTCTTATGTGTTGTTGTGAGGCGAGGTACAGCGAGCGACTGGCACACTTGCTTGCCCTTTGTCAGCCTAAGTGACTTCTAAGGAGAGATTCTGTTCAACAGAAAGGCGCTCGGAGTTGCCCAAGGCTTCACTGGTTGGTGTGTGGAGCGAGCAGGAGCTGGGGGCCAGTGGCTTGGCCAGCTCATTGCAGATACGGCATGTGGAGCTCCCCAGGCGATGTTGCTGAAGGGGAGCAGAGAAGTGCGTGGGGCAGAATCAGTGACGAGAAGGGAGGCTGGGGGTAGGCCAGTGCGCAACAAGGCAGGCAACCACAATGGCACTTTGAAGCAGGATGCCGGAGGCTCTGGGTGAAAATGTCATGATCTTTCCCATATACTGCACAGGTATGCAGAATTAGAACTTTCTTCATTTGTCTGTAATTGAGCTAAATTTCGAGTCCACCTTTCAAATGGGTAGTGACAAAAGTAATCTCCCGATTCAAGGTTAGCTCAAGTACTTAGGGTTTGAAATTCTTAGGGTTTGATGGCTGTCTTCTTGGTCATTTCTTATTCTCCCTCAAGTGTTTCCTCCTTTCTGCTCAGGAGGTGACATGAGTTCCAGAATGAGAAGATTTTAACTGCCATCCAGATCAGCGGACGAGGAGGCCTCTGGTCCTCAGTTATCCTGCGTCGGCCCCTGGCAGCCTCTGAACTGCAGGTATCTCACTGCCTCTGCACCCGTACACCCTGCTGCCTGTGCTGAAATGCCAAGGTCACCCTAGTAACCCTCCTGATCATCTGTTCGATGCAGGCCACTCTGGGGCTGCTCACTGAGGCACGGATCCCAGCTTCCTCCTCATCCAATGGTCTGGGTGCCGTCTCCACTCTCTCTCAGAGCCGCAGTAACTTTCTTCCAGTCCCCGTATACCCTAGGCTGCCCTGGGTCCAGATGTCTGGGTATCTCTGAGATTTTGTTGGTTCCAGGATGTATAGGGAGATGCTGTAAAGAATCGCAGTCTTCCCAGGCTATTTCCTGAGAAGGCAGGCCCCGTCCTTTCCTGCCGTGGGTCCCCTAAACTCATCCTGGATTTCCAGTCGTCTTCCCCACCTGGGCTTAGCCAAGGATAGGAGCAGGGCCGGGAGACAGAAACACACACACTCTCCTCTCTTTCTTTCTTCTTCTCTTTGAGGCTCTCTGGCTGGGGAACCAAGAAAAGTCTTTTATCTGCTTCATGTGTGGGCGGAAAAGGGGCTCTTCCTCTTTCTCCTCCCCATGTATTGTTTGAGGGTAAACTTCATGTCTTCTTCCTTGAGGCTATGACTCGTGATCATTAAAGGAAGTGTGTGGAATTCAGAAACCATTTATTTTCTTTAAGTGTTGTGGCTCTCACATCAATTCTCTGCTACTCAAAGGCTTTTTTGTTCTAGCTTATACTTCTCTTAAGAGTGCACGAAGATGTTACAGCTGCTCCAACTCATGGGAGGAAAGATAATGATAAAGGGAAATGTAAAGAAGGAAAACTTCAGTTACTATTTAAAATATTATTAAGTACGTGTTTTTAGATGGGTTGTACTGTGTTGTGTAATATGACATAAACAACCCAAAAATTTCTAAAAAATTCTCAGTAGTGTCTATGTAGTCTCAAACACTTGATCTGAGATAGAAATAGAGAAAAAAAGCTGAGTGGTAAGTCTAAGATTACATCACGTCTTAGGTAATTGGAAGATTACTTTTGCACCACCCATCAAAAAGGTGAATTCAAAATTTAGTTCAGTATAGATGAATGAAGAAAGCTCTAATTCTGCACACCTGTGCAGTATATGGGACAGCTCAAAGCATTTTCACGCAAAGCACCTGCCACTCCTGCTTTGAAAGTGAGGAGAGGAGGCAGCAGGGCACTGGAGCCGGTGTTGTCTCCCCTTCTCTTCCAAACACCTGCAGAAATGTGCACTTTCACGGGGCACGGGCTGTGGACTCCAGCTGATTGCATCTCAGAGAGTGAGTGCACCCCCCGCTGATAGACATCTGAGTTAGAGGAGAAATGGTCAATAAATGTTAGCTAATTATAGTAGTAGTAGAAATAGAAAGCGTGGTGGCAGGAATGTTCTTGAAGATACCCGCGTGCCAACTGGCTGGGGAAAGAACAACAGGAGACAAGGCCAGCCCCGCAAGGGGTTAGCAACACTTGTTTAGAGTCCTAGACCAGAGAAGCTGAGGCTGATATCCGACACCACCTTGCATCCCCTACAAATTATTACCTACGGCGTAAAGTGGGGCTGCTCAGAACGTAATCGGTCAATGTCTGCTTGCTGACCTTGCAAGCAGGTGATGCCTCGGGGCATCTGTTTGTTTGAGTTGCTATAACTGAGTACTTTTGGGCTGTCTGAAGGAGGATAGGATGAGATTATTAGTCAGGGTTCTCCAGAGAAACAGAACCGACAAGAGATATATATGCATGAGTGTGTGTGTATGAGTATGTGTGTATATATATATATATACACACACTCATATGATATATGTGTATATAAGAGACTTAAGATATATATATTTCTGTATCTTATTATCCTATTATCTTATATGCATTCTATTATTGAATATCCTATTAGGATATTCTATATATTTTCTATATATCTGTCCTATATATATCTATTCTTTTTATTTAGATCTAGATTGATTGATTTTAAGGAGTTGGCTTATGCAATTGTAGGGACTGGCAAATCTAACAGGCTGGCAGACTATGGATTCCAGCAGGACTTGATGGTGTGGTCTTAAGTCCAAAGATAACCTGGAGGCGGAATTCCTTCCATCAGGGACATCGGTGTTTTCTCTTGAGGGCTTCCTAGGGCCCACCCACATTATAGAGGGTAATCTGCTTTACTCAAAGGATTTCAGTATTAATCCTACCTAAAAAACAAAAATACTTTCACAGCAACATCTAGACTGGCATTACACCCAACTCCTGGGCACCTTAGCCTAGTCAGGCGGATACACAGAGCTAACCACCAAAATAAGAGGCTTTGCTTTTATCTCCTTCAGAGACGAGGAGAGTGGGAAGCGTGACTGAAAGAGCTTGCTCCGTGTCTGGTTAATCAGACAGGGGTGAGCTCCAGTGGAAACACGGGTGAGCCCCAGATGGTAAGGAGCTTCATGAGAAAGTCTGTGGACTCAGGCCTCCAGCACAGCTGCTCTGTGGACGGCTGAGAAAAATGTGACCCCGACTTGGGAAGACAGGCATCCTCCCCGCGTCTGTGGGAAACGCAGCAGGGCTCCGGCCCTTCGGAATGGTCATTCCGGAGGTGCCAGGGAGCCACTCCAGTGTGCAGCAAGGAGAAATGCTGTATCTCCACTTCTGCCTGTTTTGAGCTAGAAAAGATAAATGAAGTGGAGGAGAGCTGGGCCCAGGGGAGGGGTAGGTGAGGGCTTACATGTGACAGGCCCTGGACTAGCGACTCTGAATTCCCTGCTCCTCGATTACTAATTACCCACTTCTAGTTCCCACTTTACAAATGAGGAGGCTGGGGCGCAGGGAGGCTAAGCTCCCCCCTGGCTTATATCGCTAGCAAGTCTGAATTCCAGCCCAGGAAGCCTGGCCACTGAGCCCTATGCTCGGACGTGTTGCTTTATCATGCCTCTCACTAAGGTGAAACGAGACAAAACGAAATGAAACAAAAATAATTAACACAAAACACTCAGTGTGAGTATAATTGGCTTTAGAACTTCCAGTGACACACGAAAACTCTTTCTTTTTCTTTTCAGCTCCAAAAGATTAAACTGAAGTGATTTTCCCAGGCAGCGCCCCCGACAGTGTTCCAGAGGAGACCGTGGGAGGAGAGTGTTGCGCATCTCAGCAGCGCCGCTCCGCTGGCCTACCCAGAGGTTCCTGGGAACCGGCCCTCCCAGTGCAGCGAGCCCTCTGTGCGCACGCGCGCACGTTTTATGTCTTCTATTGACAGAGATCAATTCTGTTGAAGAATGACTCACTCTCCGTAATATTCTGATGAAAAGTTTGCCATTAAGTTTTATTCTTTGGGGAAAAAAAGTAAACTTTGTTGCAGGAAAGATGGTGAAGGAATAAAGGCAATAGCTTGAATTACGGAAAACCTACGTGACTTCAACCAACCTGCCCTTTTCTACATTTCGTAATAATGAACTCAATTTGCAGGCTTGGAACTTTTAATTATCAACTGATGACACCCAATTAGAGGTGTCTGGTGGGGACCCTGCTGACGAGTTGACACAGTACTTTAAACCCTGCTGCTTTCTTGGTTTGTCCAGAAGTGTTTGTACAATTACCCGAATATTTATTGAATATTTTATTGCATTTTGCCATTATTTTAAATAATGAGGAAGAGAGAAATAACACTAGTGCTACCACTGTAGCTGATGTAAATAACCAGTTTAGCTTTAGTTGCATCCATGTATTTTGAACTTGTCTGTCAAGTGTGTATTAAATTGTGAGGGAAGAGAAAAAAAAATCCAAAATGCTAAAACGAGATTGTTGAAGCTCATGACTGGTCCTTCAAGTGTCTGAATGATGGAAATGAAAAAGCTTTACGTTAAGGATTGGCAGCTGTCCTGAGAACACTCCAGAGACCCGAACGCCCGGGGAAGTTCCCAAAGCCACCGCAGAGGCGTGGCTCACAGCAGCCTCTGCTTTCGAAGCACAGAGGAGTCAGGTGTTCGGCTCTCACTCCATGAATGTTTCAGTGCAGTCGATGAGTGTGGTCACGTTCTGCTGCTCATTCCTAGGCAACAGCTGTTCCAGCGAGCTTCTCCTAGTGTTAAAACAAACTGCTTTGTTTCATGAGAATACCACTTCAAATGAACCAAGCAAACAACTGAGATAAAAATTACTTTAAAAGGTTATTTTTGTCTCTAGTGCATGCATGATGCATCCTGCAAAAAGATAAATAATATCCCTTTCCACCACTCTTAGGGATTTTGTAATATTTTTAACCTTTCTAGTAATGGAAGCCCCATTGTCCAGTCTGTTGTCCTGCTTTGGTTTTCCGGGATGCTGGACATACAAAGGTGGGCCACTGAACAGAAGGTCTTTGCTGAGTCAATCTCTACCCTCCCTCCTCTCTTTTTTTCTCTAATTTCAATCTTTTAGAATCTAGACAATGCTATCAAAAGTTGGACCAGGATACCGCCAGTTAGAATAGAATATAATCAGTTTTCTCTATTTTCAGAAAAAGTTAATAGAATTATTTCTGTTTAACTTTTTTCTCCTAGAAATTTTCTTAAAAATCTTCTGTGTTTGCTGTTCCCAAGTTCAAAATGAATGAACAAATTACTAACAAATATTATCATAACATTCAAGGACAACCTAGAAGTGGATCTTTTATTGACACATTATTTTGGTTGGGATACAGTCTATAAGTGACTGCAAAAATAGTCACAGATATAGTTATATATATGTAATCCTATATCTTGGTAGAATATTATTTCATAAAGACTTCTAAGTGCTCTTTAACAGCCTAAAGAAGAAAGAGTTGAGATACTGGTCTTCCAAGGAAGTCACCTCTGTAGACATTCCTATCACTTAAACCTGCCCAGGCCACGACTTCTGCTTCTAGAGTGGAGGTGGGAGGTCTGTCCCTGAAAAGACAAGGTTGGGAAAGACCCCATGTATTTTGATGTAGACTTAATGGTAATGATGGAGTTTGACATAGTATACATAGTAGCATAATTAGTACCACTATTTGCATAACCTTCTGAGGAATGGCCCAGAAGTTTGGTTATCATTTGTAAAATCTGAGTACTAGACAACCTGCTTACCACTAGGTTTCTAGACTACAATTCATGGATAAATTTGTGATTATCCATGGCGACTCCCTGCAAAATAGTAGAATAATCAGGAGCAGAACACCGGAAATAAACTTGGTTTGTCCTACGTGCCAATAATGGGATTCCTGTTTCGTGCCGTGTGCAAGCTGTGTCTTCTCAGTGCAGCACAGTCACGAACGGCAGCCAAGTCCCCAGGCAAACACAGGTGGTTCTCGACAAGTTAGATCCAGGTCAGATCCTTGTTAGCTCACCATTCTGAACAAACCTTGTTCACTGCGTTTGTTTGCAAAAGTAGTCTCTCTGCCAAAGAAAAGAAAGAAGAATTTTCTTGCACAGCCAGCATGCCAGCATTCAAACTTAGTCATTATCTTCACAAGAAACCCTAAGGTAACGGAGGAACCACACTTACATCTGCTTATTAGAAATCTCAAATTGTCCTGGCTACAAGATCTACGATCTTTTGCATTTTGCCAATACTTAGTATCCACGTGTAAATAAAAAAGAGAGGTTAAGGTAAGGTTTTATGAATGATATTTCATGCATTGAAGATGCATTTCAGGTTTTTACTAAAAGTTAAAGATCAATTATGTAATTTTTGTAGAACATTGGCCTTAAAGCACCACAGCACATTCCTCCAAACCTGACTAAACCTCACAGAGAAGTCTTTGATTTTGTTTTTGTTTTTGTTTTTTTCTTGTAAGAACAGCCAAGATCTGACAACTCTGGAGGGAGCACCCTCCTCTTCTTTTTTTCCAGCTATTGTTGTCCATTTGGGATATTTGTGTTTATGGTTTCCTCATGGAAAATAAGCCTGATTTTATCCTCGAAAAGGGATTGCTTCTCAGAAAGATTATTTTTGAATTGAAATTTAGGAAGGATCCAATTTATGCTTTAAAAAAACAACTAAATAGGCCCTGGCTGGTGTAGCTCAGTGGATTGAGCGCAGGCCTGTGAACCAAAGCATCGCCGGTTTGATTCCCAGTCAGGGCACATGCCTGGGTTGCAGGTCATATCCCCTAGCATATCCACATAGGGTGTGCTAGAGGCAACCACACATTGATGTTTCACTCCCTCTCTTTCTCCCTCCCTTCCCCAACTCTCTAAAATAAATAAATAAAATCTTTAAAAAAATGTTTAAAAAAAAACAACTAAATAAACTGTATCCTCCACAAATGTGTTTGCTTTGACACATGACATTGTCAGCATTATAGATTTTGACTTGTTTTTGTTGAAAAGACCTTTTAAAATATACATTCTTTTTGATCGTTAAAATAGACAACACGAATATTTGTAAAGTATAAAAATGAAAGGCAAAGAAAATGACAACCACCCAAAAGCACACCAGCCAGGTGTAATTGTCACGTCTGTATATTTCTTTCTTCTACTTTCTGTGTCTTCACTTTCATGTGTACGCACACATGTGCACACACTGTCTTTGCAAAGGAATTCCGATCCTAGTGTATGTATAGTTTTGTATCGAGCTTTTTGGCTTGAAATTTTGTTGTGAGAACCACTGAACCATACACCTAAAATGACTAAAATGGCAAATTCTAGTCTATGTGTATTTTACCACAATTAAAATTTAAGTTAGAAAAATGAGCACATAAGCACTGCTGGGCTAGTGGTGGCTATGCCAGTAACCAGCTTTGTTTCTTCAGCTCAGCTTCCTGGAGGCTCCACACCACTCCCCTGTCTGCTGCAGCTACCTGAGCGTATTTGGATGTGCCGGGGTCAAAAGGCCACTGTAGCTGATCCGTTTCCAGTACGAGTCCTATCAGATGCGGAGCCTTTTCTTGCCTAGATCCCACTCAGAGCTGGTAGCCCTTATGGCTCACTTCATAACAGGTCACAACACAAAGAAGTCGGGGGCAAATGGAAGAAACTTGTCTTTCATACTTGAGAAGCCATTTCAACATGTTCCAAATGACCACGGATTCACTGAGGTGGCAGGACCCTGTATTTTCCCAGAATGCATCTCCCACTCTGTGACACGTGTGCCCTACTTGGGCATCGTGGGCTCCTGCTACTTTCTGCTCATCTGGTCTAATCAGCACAATGTTGTCTGAGTACTGGCCCAGCGTGGTTTTCTTGGGATCATGGACTCATCAAAGCCCCTGTGGACAAGTTGTGACAGCCACATAAAATTACACTTCCAGATGAAAATACACTGCTAGGATGATCTCTGCTTCTTGGAATGAACAGACAGTTATTTTGGAAGAGTGCCATCTGGAGGGAATGTTGAAGCTCATTTTGAAATGAACCTCAAAGGATTTGATCGATGGGAACAGGGTGAAATAAGAGAGAGAGATGTGCAAATGCAGGCTACAGAAAGCGATTGGTTACCTAATCGATACATTCGCCAAATACACATTGAGCACCTAGGAAGTGCTGGTGACTGACCTTGCTGAGTTTGTAAAAGGGAGTGGGAGGGTGTGGCTGGGCCTTACAGGACAGAATAAGAAAATGGTACTTCATTCCAAAGGCAATTGGAAACCATCGATGGTTTTTAAGCTGGAGGGTGATACAATTAGAGTTGCTTTTTATGAAGATTAATCTGGCAGCAGAGGCTAATGTTCCAGCCAAGTGGAAGCACTGAGGATTTGAACCTGAGTAAAGACCGTCAAGAAGGAAGAGAAGGGCCAGTTGAAGAAATGTGGAGGGGTAAGAGACAAACTCCAAGGTTTTGAACTTGAGTGATTGAGATCAACAGAAGAAACAATGAAGTCAAGAGGAGCATGTGGTAGCAGGGAGAAGGCAACCGTCATAATAACAGCTGATATGAAGCACCTTGAGGGCAGGGGCAGGGAGTGTTTTGGTTCAGACATTTATGCCCAGTGCTTGCCACACTCAGTAAATATTTGTCGAGATACATGTTAAATGTTTCATCTGACTGATTTGTCACATCCACACAAAGAAAAAGGTGTAATCATCTCCCATTTTTTGCTATCAGTTCTATTTTTTATTTTGAACTACCTCAGGCACATACAAAAAGGTAGGGAATAATATAAAAAACATTCATGTTAGAAACATCTACTTTTCAGCTTGAGAAACAAAGCAATACAGATCTTGTCATTACCTTCACTTACAGGTGAGAAACCGGAGGCCGAGAGTGGTTTAAAAATGTGCCCAGGGTCACAGCTAACGCACGCAAGAGCTGTGATGTGAATACAGGCCTGTCTGCCTCCCAAGCCCAGCGCTCAACCGGCTTTGTGGCATTGATGGGACAGCCAGGTGGAGGTACTCAGCAGGCAGATGGACATATAATACATGAGACAGAGAGAGAATTCGGGACCAGGAGAATTAATATGGGAATTATGGGCGTACAAGTGATGGTCGGAGGGATGACAGTCAAAGGTAATTAACATGACATGCGGTCTGAGCACAGAGACTGGGCTTGGGTGAGGCGCCTCCTCAGAGGGAGAATCAACACGTAAGAGACTATTTCAAAGCCTCGCCTGCTCACAGCCTAAGTGCTCTATTTATTCCGGCCCAGAGTCTCTCTCTTGGTTCTTAGAAAAAGCGCCGCACTGCCTGCCATCCAGGGGTTCTCGTTTGGTGCATCTGGCAAAGGGCTGGGTCAAGGCAGACATCAATAGTCTGCATCATCCCGTTTATAAAAATCCTGAAGGTGAGGGTGCTACTTTCTCCTCCAGGCAGAATCCCACATGCAGCTCTAACCACATCCTATTGGGTAGCTAACAGGCTTCTAGCTGAGAGTGAGCTTGTTCGGAGAGGTATGCGCCCCAGCACAGCACAGGGACCACCGAGGTTTCAGAACGCTGAGTAGGACTTGAGCGAGTTAGTAATCATTAGCAATACTACCCACTGAGGAAGCATTTCTGGCTTCCCTGCCAGAGCAGAAGTTTTAGTTGCCTCAAGAGAGATGTAAGTATTCTGGAAAAAGTCTTGTAAGTTTTTTGATAAGTATCCAAATCTCCTCAGGCCACTGAAGATCACAGGATTTTGGGAAAGTTCCCAGTTAATATCTAGTTTTTATTTAAAAATTCCTATGGCAATTTATTTACAACTAGAAGATCTGTGTGATAAAAATTTTCTTATCAAGATGTTCTCCAGAAAAATTTGGCAACGGGCACTAAAGTAGATTAGGACTTGTTATATGGCACATGTGCGTAGAGCTTTTTAACATCATGAACCCCTTCTGAAAGATCAGAAACACAGAAGCAGGGACTGTATTAGTGTTTTGACTCTCTCAGGTTCCCCTTCGTTATAAAGTCAGATGAGGCTAGGCTAGGCACGAAACTTGACCTCTAACTCCCAGTGGTTTTCCTGCAACAGCCACCACAAAGAGTTGTTCTTTTCACTAAAAGAAATATTCTGCGACTCTTCGGAGTAGCTGCCTTCCAAAGAACGACTCAAAGAAACAGTCTACTTCTCTCTTCATCCATTTCAATCTAATGCTGAGTAGGGTGGGGCCATAGTCATGTCATGTATTTAGAGTAAATTTTACATCATTATTCTCTTTATGATCTGATTAGGTGTCCTCCAAATATCAAGAGCAGGGAGGAGAAAGCTAAAGGGTCATACACAGATTTTGCAAAGCTCGGGCCCAAAAGTAACAAGTCGATTGTCCACAACTAGTCAAACAGCCCCACCCAAGAGTAATAGGATCGAAGGGTATAGGCCCCTGCGTGCCCGTGAAGAGCAGAATTCAACATTGACACGTAGGACCATGTCTACCCTTTTCACAAAGGTGGAAATCACTGAAACCTCACACTGATGAAAAAAGGCAACAATTGTGATGTTCCTCGGTGAGGGAAGTTGTCTGATGAATATGCAGGTAACTAGGCCTTAACCCTATTGTCTAATATTTGCTTGATGGTGAAAATATACTTATTGTGGACATATACTTATTTTCCACCCAGGATTCACAAATACTAGGCAAAGATTGATATAGTGTAAACCTGGGTGTGCCTCCATCTGCAAATTAGGTAGTGTTAGAAGAATACGTTTTTTTTTCTCCCCATCTCACCCTTTGGTTCTGGGGTCAGATGCAGAGCTCTCTGCTGTGTGAAGACTCAGGGGGGCAACGTCCATCCAAATGACCTGGGGTTCATGCCAGACATACCCAATGTCAAATTTCAAGAACGAATCATGTCAAGACTCTCAATTATTTTTCTGTAGAATTAATACAGAAAATGTAGGGAGTAGATTAATCCCCCTGAGGCTGCTTTGGGCATTTCCACATACTCGTTTGCCCTCTGAGCTAGCTCACTTTCCATCTCCTTGGTGTTATCCACGTCACTATCACTGAGCTTAGTATCCTTCTCCTCTGGGTCTCCCTTCAATCGCCCAGCATCTGCCATTGTACCTTGCGCGTGACCACCAGTCAACTATTATGAATGTTTCTTACGTAAATGATGGCGCATTTCACTTCGTGCCCTACTTAGGACCGACATAGCCAGCCATGCCCATGTACGCTAGGCCCTCCCACTTCACTGCTCTCCAAGTCCTGTTGTTTTAAGCAGTGACACTTGGGAGATCTGAGGCAGCGTAAGTGCCAGAAAGTGCAGCATGGCTGTCGGAGGTCATCACGGTTTGTGATTTAATGGCCTGGATAGGGCTGCAGCTGAGGGGCACGTCGAGAAGGATGAGCTATCTTCCTCAGAAGATGGTTAGATCAAGATGAAAGAGACAGGGTTCTCCATTGTTTTTTTCTAGCTTGCTGTACGTTAACTTATCCTACTCATTTTAAGCTAATGTCAATTTTATGGCTGTGATTTGCAAAAGCTGTATTTTTGAACTCATCAGGAAGTTTTTCTTTCAATTAGGCTCTTCACGTTTTTGGATTTACATCTTTTTACCTACAAATTAGTGTTTTGGGTGCTTTAAGTAAAAACATATGCTAATGTGCAACAGGTCAGAAATATTTGCAAAAATTACTCACCAAGTAAACCCTTGATTAGTCACAGGTAAAAGGACAGAGAGCCCCGAAAGCACAGAGTTCCAAGATCATTAAATCACTCCAAATGGATCCCCCCAAACGCATACAATACAGGATTCCCAGTACCGTTGGAACGTGGAGACAGAAGCCACCTTTGAGCCCACCCTCACTGTTAATGAGGAGAATGAAGTCGGGGTTGAGTCGATACCCGAGTGCTCCTGACTCTGTCCCCCGTGTTCTTTAGTAAGGAAGAAACTGTAGCCCTGGGGCAATGCTCTCCTGTGCAAATGTGGGTTGATAGGACTTGTCGTAATTGCCTCCCAGATGAAACTATGAAAAAGATGTGAAGGAGATCTGGAAATTTAAAAACAAACATAACACTGTGTTGATTAAATAAAAAATTATTTGGAAGGCTGCAATGTGCCTCACAGGCATTGGGCAAAAAAGAGGTTTAAAAGTCTCCACAAAGAATGCACAATCTAGTCGGAAAGAGAGGTGCGAAAGAGCTGGGAAAAAGTTGAATAGGTAGTATCTAAGAACTATGTACAGCGGTATGAAATTTTAGTTATGGTGGAGGGTTGTATATGCAGGGTTGCAAGAAAAACGGTGTGTGTGTGGGGGTGGGGGTGGGAGGCAGTGGCATATCTTCTCTTTGGCTTTTCCCGATGGCTTAACACTCACAATGGCAACTACTGTTAATGCCATAAATGGACAAATGATACCCTATGATGGATGCCCTGTCTCCGTGTCTTTCAGTTCAGTTATAGGTAAGAGAAGATGTGAGATGAGCAGCCAACTCTGTGCCAAGGCAAAGCGTGTCTTCCAACAGTTCCGACAGCGTTGTCGCAGGTTGATGAGAGATGATTGACTTACTAGACCACCTCCTAGGGTTCTAACACTGTTGCTGTTTCCACCCTCATTCCAAAAGCTACCCCGGCCGCTTGCGTACTGAAATATACAGATAGAGCCCACTAGGCTGGGCTGGACCTGGAGTGCTTGTGGCAACCTTTTGGGGGCTCTACCCTGAGTCCCACGCACCCAGGACTCTCCGGAAGGAAGTCCGTGGGCCCGTGGGGCAGCGTATTCCCCCGTCTCTCCTCCAAGAAGCCACGCCCAACACAAGGCCCCCATTGTGTCTTGGGGAACAGTAGCCCCGCAGTATTACGCTGGCTGCTCCTCTTAAAAGGGAGGGACCGGCTCCCGCTCTGGCAAACCCCAGCCAGAGACGAGGCGGGGCTACGGCAGACGTGGCAGGTAGCAGACCCGGCAGGTGGCAGGAGCCCGGAGACACACGCTCTAGGGCCGCGCGGGCGCCGGGTGCTGCCGCACCTGAGGGCGGAGCCAAGCCCCGCAGCCGCGGGTTCCCGGGCGCGAAGCCCCCTCCTCGCGTCCGTCCCACCGCGGTGTAGATGCGCGTAGGTGCGTGAGTCCACGTCCACTCAGGATCTTGCAGGCGTGGACCCCCATGGAGCACATCCGCACGCCCAAGGTTGGTGGCCGGCGCGCGGGTGGAGGAGCCAGCGGGAGCGGGGATGCTGAGCTGGCCGGAGGCCTAGCTTCCCTGCGGGGCGCTGGCCGAGTCAGCACCGCGGTCCCAGGAGGGGGAGGTGGCAGTCCCCGGAGCATCTCCCGGTGCCCTGTGAGCTTCATCCTTCTCTTGCTGCCTCACAGGCCTAGCTTTGGCTGATGCTGCATCTAACCTCTCGTCCTTGGGGGTGCGCAGTGGACATAGGGATGGACGGGAGGGGAACCCAATTGTCTGTTGAGCAATGGGATTGCTGGTCTGCTGATAAATGCTCTTTTCTGATCCCGCGCGGGGTTGCGGCTGCCTTATTTATTTATTTATTCATTTATTTATTTCCTTATTTATTTATTTAATTTTTCTGATGGCTGTGCTGGGCAGTTGAAAGAGAAGCCTTCTTAATGACTGATGCAGGAAGTTGAGTTATGTGCAGGTAGATCGAATGCACTCGAAAAGCTGTTGAATCTAAGGGTTCAGACACTGCCTCCCCCCACCCCACGCCCCAGCCCGCCCTCCACTTTCCCCATTCTCAGGCTATCAGCTGCTGAGGCCCTTACACAGGACCGGTGATCAATATTCCCTACAGGTTCGATATTACCAGTCCTTCCATCTTCTTGCCTTTTTCCAGCCTGTTTCGTTCATTGGGGAGAAGAGTGCAGCTTATAGATTCGTCCACTGGTGTGTTTTGAACACCAGCTTTTGTCACTCAGTGGAAGTGCCTGATCCGTTTCAGTTGAATAGCCCTGGGAACATTGGTTGCCCTCCCTCGGAGTGCACGAGTAGTAAAACTTAAAGGTGTTTTAAGAGATGGTCCATATCGCTAATGAAAACTGTAAACGAGTGAAAGAGTTTACTTTGAAAGCCTATTGGCTAGCTCTTGTTCCTGCCACCGCAGCTGCGTTCCTTTCCAGGGTGATTTCAGGTTCAAACCCAAGGCCCCTGACAGTAAATCAAAGCTGGGTCTGAGTGGTCAGAACTTGTGTGGCCCAGGGATCCCACTCCTCTCGAGGGATCTGTTGCTTCCTGGTCTTTGGCAGTCCAGTAGGAAGAGTTCGTTGTTAAATTCTGGAATGGTTCCTATGTACCTCTTTGTCAAAGCGGCTTTACAGTTATTTCAGGTCAGTGGAAAAATAAACATTTTCATTTGCCATCAACGGTCAGTTCCAATGGTAAATTTAAATTGTATTGATTTTGCATGATGGAATTAAATTGTTGCTGCACAATCAGGAAATTGTAAATGTAGAAGAGAGTGCCATAAACCGCAGGAGCAGGTGGCTCAAAGCTTTCGGGGTTTAAGTGGTGCTAAATAATTTATTCCAGAATGACGAATTTCACTCGTGGGTTCTCTCTGCCCTTGCCGAGGGCATCCTTTCTTTGCCACGATGGAGGGGCCCTTTATGAGAATGAGGTCTGCTGTGAATGTCGATAGCAAGAGTGATAGGGTGACTTGGCACTGGGCGCCATTTCCCTACAGAATATGAATTTGGGGAGTAAAAGCTTTTTCTAGTCCATATTCACACTCACTCTGTACGAAGCTATGTGTGTGAACCTGCGCGGCAAGCAATATCCTCTCTGATTCTCAAACTGGTTTTCCTGAACACCTTCCAAGCATGCCACGCTTCAGATCAACAATTTCCTTCTATCAGGAAAGGCCAAGAAATGGCGAAAATGGAGAGTTGTCTGAAATGTCATTGAATTGCGGGTCATTCACATTTAGGATAACGCAAGTGGAAAAAATTAAACAACTACAGCGGTTGGGCGGGCCTGATTCCTTTATTCATTCATTTCATGCCACAAGCATGGGCAAGCCTTCTTTGTACCAGACCCTGTGCTAGGGTCCAAGAGCATGAGGCTCCAACGAGCTCCCAGTCTGGAAGAGGAGGCAGTTGTAAATCTGGACAGACACACATACAAGGGACAGGGTCGGGGAGGGGAGAACGGATGGAAGATGAGCTCTGCCAGAATGGGTAAGGGAAGCCTTCTTAGACAGGCTGAGTCTTGACGTGCAAGGAGTCAAGGAGGATCAAGACGGCTGTCTGAGACAGCTGTCATGTAGATGTGATGGACTGTAGTAAATCATTTGCAGCCTCAGAGAAGCTGAGAACCTTAGAGTGATAAAGATAGAAATGACAAAGTGACTCCTTGAGGTTAAACAAAATCTCTTTTCACTTTACATTCTAGGTGAATTCTCACTATATAAATGAAAACGAGAACAAGAATGCTTGCAGAGTGGGTGTCGCAGAACATAATTATTGATGGTCATACCCATCTGTATTCTGTGCTTCTATTACACTGGGGAGTAGTGAACAGGTAGCTTGCCTTAAGCTCCATGGTTTCATTTCTTGGGTGGATTATAAGGAGTATACAAGAGTTGTTTATCTGACCCGGTCTGGGCTTGAAGTGATTTTACCATGTGGGTAGCAGGGGTTTACTCTAAGAGAAAAAGAAATGCATGCATGTACAATGTACAGTTGCTTTCCTACTACCGTGGAAGTCATTCCTTTACTCTTTGTAAAGTCTGTGCTCTCCATCACAGCCTCTTGTGTTCCGCTTTAGTCTCAGAAGTGCCTCTTAAGGAGATGGGTGCACCTGAATAATCTGGAACATGTTTCTTCTTGGGTGTGTGTGTTTAACTGAAGGCTCTAACAGAGCGTATGCTAAGCAGGGTATTTCTCTCCCTGAATGGTTCCTCTGTAAATGTTCCCAATACAAACTAGTTTGCAGCTGGGTTGAAGTGAGGACACCAAGCATTACCTGGACTCATCACAGTGAAAATTTGGGTTTCTACCTCACTGTCTGGCTTTCTGTACCACTCTGAAAACTTGCCGATGAGAAAATACCCTGCAGGGATAATTTGGGTTCAAGTACTACTTAGTCATAAAGAAAAGGCTTCGGAGCTCTTAGAAGTAGCTTGACAGGTTTGCAGGATTTGGTTTGGTATTGGGTATGATGCTGATGTGTCTAGGGATCCTGGCTAAGTAATCTCTATTCTTCATGCTGTGGTCTTTGTGGAAGACAATTTTTTTTCAAATGTGTAAATCTGAGTTGTAAACTAGAATATATGATGAGCTTTCAAAGCCGATCTTGAAGATGTCTTCCCTTCTTTCCACCCCATCCCCGTCTGAGCTACTACTCAGCTCCTAATTGGTCTCCTCGTTTGTTCTTTGCTCTTTTCTGCTCCCGTCTCCACAGAGGGAGCCTGGGTGTGCTGCGTGGCCTAAGTTGATCATGTTATGCTTCCCTGCTCAGATTTTGGGTGGTTTCCCTTTGTACCCAGGACACAACGGGAGAACCCCACAGTAGTCTGTAAGGCCTTGTATGGACAGACCCTGTTTTACTTTCCCACCTCATTCTGCAAGTCTTATTATTTACTCCCCATGGATCACCACTGGCCTCGTGGGTTTCTCAAACATGTCAGGTTCTTTCTGGCCTCGGAACCTTTGCCCTGCCGTTTCATCATGAAATGGTCTAACCTCACTCTTCACCTCGCTCACTCTCTCGTCTTGGAGATTGAATGTAATTTCCTCCAAGAGGCTCCTGCCCAATTCCTCATCTAAATCAGATCTGCCTGTTACATTCTATCTCAGAACCTAGTGTCTACCATCCTACCCCCGGTTACAAGCTTTATATTTATCTGAGTGATGATTTGTTTCATGACAAGCTCCTCTGCTAAATCAGGAGCCCTGTGAAGGTGAGGATCCACCCCTGGATCCACAGCACCTAACCTAGTTGCTGGCACCAAGTAAGCACACACTAAGTAAATTCATATTTGAATAATAGAAGGAATGAATAATTCTTGATTTCAGCTCTTCAGTTTTTAGTATTTGCTTTAGTAATCCAGGCCTCCTGGGCACTGTACCCATGACTAATTATGGCATTGTGTGTCTTCTAGTGGAACTGGTGTCAAGTACTTGTGAATGTCAGTGTATTATGTAACATATGTAGATATATAATGACATGTGTTTTGTGATGATACAGAGTTGGAACGAGGGAGAATTCAAACAACACTTACTATTTCAGTCACTTAAAGCGTACATTTCAGTGTTCTTTGGTCCATTTGCCATACCGTGCCACCATCATCACTGTCCATTTCAGAACATTTTCCTCACTCCCAACAGAAACCCAGAACCTACTTGTAGCCGGTCCACACCTGTTCATCTACAGTTCACATGCAGATGTCATCCACCTACTCACTGTTGCAATGATTACATGTTATTCATGTGACTACAGTTTGCTTCATGTGTCTCCACTATTGGGGATTTGGGTTTTGTGCCCCTATGGAAGTCCCGGGTACCATTTTCTTCATGTGTTCTTCTCAGAGTAGAAGGACTGAGAGTAGGAAAGGTCTCATAAGCATTCTTACTACGGGATATCTTTCCATATTCGAAAGTCCCTCATATGGCTCAGGGTTTAGGTGAAATTTTTATAGTCCCAAAGAGCAGAGGAGATCTTAGCTCAAAATAGAGAATTTCTTTCCCACAATTACATGTGTTTGTATAAGAGAAATTAGTTCACCTGTGAAAGCATAGCGGTGTCGAAGCAGAGTCTGGGTGACTTGTCAGAGAAGACGCGGAGGCATTTCTGGCATCCGAGGGGAGAACGGGCGAGAATTCTGTTTGACTTTCATCTCAGCCAAGTGCCCAGCTACCCTGAGATTCACACTGCTGTTGCAGGGAGCTCGCTGTGTCCCCTGGGGATCCATAATGACCATGGACAGCTCTCACGATTACGAAGTTTTTCTTGTCACTGTAGTTTTTAGTAATTGGGTCTAGCTCGGTCCTTTGGGATAGTGCCCGTACATCAGCCCTCCTTCCAGGAAATGGCCCTTCACATGTTCCTTTGACGCGCCCATCTCCCTAACCCTTTGCTGCTACCTGGGTCGTTAGCTCGGTAGCTCCTGTTCTGGCCACCACCCAGCACCTTGGTTTTAAGCCCCTTTACCATCCTGCTTACTCAGTGAGTTATAAGAACTTATGATTACTTTAAGTTTGGTTGAATTTGGAGAGAGTAATATTTGATAACTCTTTTTTTAATTGTATATACCCTCGATTTCCAGCTTAGTGGCCTTTTGGTGAGCTTACTATGGAAGAGAACCCCGAAGCTATCTCCATACCTGGTACTATGAGGCCTCTACTATTTCCTTGAATGATGGTGTCTTGCACTTATCTTTCCTAGATGTTATTTCACTGGGTTTAGCTTATTGCTTAACTCCTCACTTTGTTTTCAGATCCTGGTGCACATCTGTTATTCCTCTCAGTTTGGGACCATTCACTGATGAACGTGCCCTCTGTTACCTCATCCAAGATCTTAACTAAGGGAGAAACAAGGCAGATGTGACTTCCCAGTGATTGAGGCCACTGTCCCCCACCTCCCAAGATTCTGATTCTGATAACAGATGTACTCTTTCCTTCAGTTTGATGTCATCTACCATTCGATGGACTCGTCCTGTATCACCTCCTCAATGAGCTCATTCAGAGAAAGAAATGAAGTCGTCTGCAAGGATGTCTGAGTGAATCATTGACCTTCCTGCTGATCCATGGCTTCTTTTTCTAGGTTCATACAAAATTCCATTAAAGAACCCATTTTAGAATCTTGCCTGGAATTCACATCAAACTCAGCAACGTACAATTACAAAAATTCCGTATCATCCATTTGAAAGTAGGGATCTCTCTTGCAAGTTTTCTCTGTGAGGGAGAGAGCTCAGCAGAGTCATGAGGAGGTTTGCTTTCTCTGTGGCTTTCTCCACCATTATGTCATCTGCACTAAGCTCTCTCTCTCTTCTTTTAAGAAGACATCTTAGGTTCTAAAAGTGTAGTGCTTTTGATTCTATATTAGGATCAACATAGAAATTAGCCACTGTTACTATCTTATTTCCTTTAGTCATTATTTTCATCACATGAATACTCAAACTTTTTGTTTGTTTGTTCAGAAACTTAGGATCACCCGGTTCTGTTTCATAGTATACTTCTTTTCACTTACTATAACTTACTATACTGACTTAATTCACTTTAACTTTTAACTTTACTATATTGTGATCTTCAGAAACATGTTTTTAGAAGACTGTGATTTTTTTAATCCTATGGCAATGTCATTATCAAATTAACCACTTCCCCAGAAGGCTATTACAGCAATGTTATGATGAACATCTTTTTTATTAATTATTAGCTGCATGTGTGATCACTCCCTTAGGATGGAGTCTAGAATGGAATTGTTGTATCACAGAGTGAACAATTTCATGGTTGATCTGTGGTACCAAATGAGTTCCCAAAACATTTTAGAAACATGGCATAGTGCCATTGTACCATTACTTTATTATTTTAAAAATATCTGCTAACTTAAGGGAAGAATAACATCTTGTTATTTATCATGTTTTTTATTAGTAGTGAGGTTGATGTGTTTTCTAAGATATCTCTATCGACCATTTTGTTACTCTTCTGAATTATCTATTTATATATTTTTTCCATTTTCCTAATTGGTAATGTGCACAGATCAATGGGTGAAAGTAACATGGTAACATTTGTGCCACCATTAAAAGCTTCACAGGGATACAATGAAGGGATTATGCACCTTGAAACATCAGTGAGGAATGACAAAGATATTAAACTGTAACCTCCTGTATAAGTCCACTTTATTTACTTATTAGAAGGTTTCAACATTTCCCCTCCATCTTATATCATTAGCTGGTTGGGACCGGTCATCACCACTGTCACACACCCACAAACAAAGCGGTGTCTGGAATGCTCGTTTTCTCAGAACAGATGGACATACATTTTCTCATCCCGATTTTTATTGGTTTTTCCATTCTGAACTGGACAAGCTGTGAAGTATGCATGAAATTAAACCTCTTGACCAAACACCCAGGGCTCCATGGCTTTGTTCCATGTGATGGTTCAGTTTTGTGTTCTTATGTTTCACTCAGAGGGAATCCAAGAAGCTCATTTTGTCCCATATTTCTTGGGCCAGGAACAGTCTAAACTATTTTTTTCTAGTGCCCTTTCCCCTGCTGGACAGCTAGTTGAAGCCTTTGGGAGTAGAAGTACTTCCCAGGACATAAGCCCAACCCTTCCTCCCACAGCCATTTAAAATAGTTTAAAAATAACCCCCTACTTAAAATTTTGTGGCAGGCTATGACAACTTTATAAAAATTGCATGTTTACTTTTCTCCTCTTTTTCATTTAGTAGAACACTGTTTATCAGAGATTCCCGGAGAAATAAATTTATCGCCGAGCTATGAAAGAAAGTTTCTTTCCTAGGGCCTGCAGCGGAGCACAAGGCACTGAGAACGTGGCCGTGGCGGGCACACTTGACTTCCGGCCGGAGTGAGCTGCCGGCCGGCTCCAGCAGTGCTGGTTGGAGAAAGGGATTCTGCCTTTCTGAGCTAAGTGGGTTGATTCAAAGACACCAGTCATGTGTTTATTCATTTACCTGTACCTGCAACAAATGTTCTGTGTGTGCTTCCTATATTCCAAGTACTGTTTTAGACCCTGGACATCCAATGGTGAACAAGACGGTGTCTCTAGTTTCATGGAACTTACATTGTAGAAAAGACTTAATAAAACATAATACTGCAATTGTTTAGAACACTATATATATACACACACATCTGTGAGGTGTGTGAAACAGTTTACTCTTATTTTATTATTTATTAATTATTGTATTACTTTCCATATGAACAGCTGTAAGCCTCCTTTTGTCCCACCCTGTATATATATTTTTTTCACTGTAAGCCAAGACCTTGGAAGATCTTCATTAGAATATGTATTTGCCGAACCCTGCTACCCTTCCCCTGGAAACCGGGCGCTTGCTACCCACCCTGTGCAGAGAGAAAGCCCAAGTCCTAACATTGTCCTGGAAGGCCCTCTGGACTGTTGTGGCTACCGGTGACACCTCATCTCCTATTCTGTCCCCCCTCCTACACTCTCGTCACACATCCCACCTCCTTGTAGACCCTTGAACTTGTCAAAGCAGTTCTGGGCCAGGGTGTTTCAAGTGTGGTTTCCTTTGCCTGGAAAGCTCCTTCCCCAGAGTTCCCCATGGCTGGCTCTCAGTGACTTTGGTTCTCTATTAAAACATCCAGTCATTTTATGAGAGGGGACCTCCCTCGTCATGTTGATGCCCGTCCACACCCAGCTGCTTATCCTACTTTCATTTCCTTCCTGGCACCTTTTGGCACGTGTGTCTTTGTCTGTTGCCTGTCCCCTGCCCACCCATCGCCAGGCAGAGGGCAGGTGAGCTGATGTTGTCTTGTCCACAGCTGTATCCCCAGCACCCAGAACACCAAGCCTGACAGACAAGAGGTACACAGTGAATGCTCCTTAAGTGAAGGAACCAGGGACACGGTTTAGTATGACACTGTGTCCAAGCCTCGGTATCTTCAGCCTTGGTTCTTCTTCTTCTTTTTCCTCTTATTTTATTACATAATATTTTGTTAATTCAAAAGCACTTTGCAAGAATACATAAGTATGGCTTTCAGTACAAATATTATATTTGAACGCAGTCCCAGCCCACAATTTTAGTTTTGTTTTAAAATTAAAAACCTTGTTACCAAAACTTTAATCCCAAGGAATCTCACGAAACATATTGCCACGGGCAGCATGCAAAAACGCTCCGCACAGTAACTCGAGTTCAGCTCCACCGTGTACCCTGCACTGGCAGGACACTGGTGTCTTGAAAAGTCTCGGATTTCCAAATAAAGAATGTTCTGAACTGTGTATTCCCATACAGCAGCCACACCAGGAACACATGACCTGGAACACAGATAAACGAACTTTCTCAAAACTTCTCAGATTCCACACCAACTGGGGAATCTCCACCCAGCGTGAAGACTAATTGCATTACACACACCACACACAGAGACAACCTCTGATCGTGTTTAATGGTGCAGTTTTATTTTTACCTGCTGGCTATGTTCACATCAGTTTTGGCAGACTGCTTGCTCAACCACAACTGTGTACTATGTCCCAGCTGTAGGAAAAAGCAGAAGCGTCAGTTCCATTTTAGTTCCATGGCATTTAGTTTTCACGTTTGCAGATGAAAATTCTGTTTTTTCATCTCTGTTTCTTGTACTTGCAACATCTTCCACAATTGAATATTCTTAACCTTCGTGTCTGAAAATTCAAATTTAAAAAAAAAGCTTTCCCAGTTCATCATATCTGGTTCTACCTACATGCCTTCACGTGCTTTGTTTTTACCATAGTGGTGTTCATTTCCATTCATGGGACAAATATTTCAGCACACACATGTGCTAGGCATTAGGATACAAAGGTGAAAAAAAAGACATAGTGCCTGTCCTTAAAGACCCTACAGTTGAAGGTTGTACATTGCTCTAAAATCTCTGGGCTGGTCTATTGTTTCAGGAAGCCAGTAAGCCAAGGACTCGGTATCCTATTTCCTTCTTCTGCTGTCAGTTCTAATCTAAGTGTGGCACTAGCATTCTTCATGGTGCTGTAGGGATTTTAGGGGAGAAAAAAAACCCTGGTGCCTTCCTTGAAAATATATAGGGAGGGTGGGGAAAAGGTAATTTTAGAGTTGTTTGTATGGCAAATAATACAATGAATAATAAATAATAATATAAGAATAAGCTGTGTTTTGCATACTCACAATTGTAAACCTCTTTGCCCCATGCTGTATGTTCTTGGAAACAATTAGAGTGGTACAGTAAAAATAGCATGTCATGGGCAGTGTAGGATAAGAGGGAAGGAGATGGTAATGAGCAGGGGGGTCACAGCAATCCAAAAGGTAGACAATGACCACTGTGGACGGGGGGTGGCAGAAGAAAGGTGGAATTAAGAAGGCAGGTCTTGGGTATTAGTCTGGAGGGAGTGTGCTGTCTGTGCTGGCTGAGTGGGGTCTTCAGTGTCTTTGGTAACTCAGGACTCTTGGTAACAGGGCAGTAGTAGTGCAGCCTTTCCTATGGGGCCCCAAAAGAAGCTTCCCGTCCCTGTGTCTACTGTATCCTCGTTTCCCAGAATGGGACTGATGGGCTCCAGAGGACTGTCCTGCAAGAGGAGAAGGAAAAAAATGTGGGACCAATTATGGAGTCTGTCCTTGGAGGCTTGGAGCCCAGGGGTGAGGCATGGGAATGTGTAAATGAGCTGGAGCCAGGCCTGGCCCTGCATGGTCAGGCTGTACCCCTCCATCCTCTGGCACTGAGACTTGCCAGAAGATGGGGGGTGGGTGTGTGACTTGGTACTCTCTGTGTCCAGGCTGCCTCTTCTCTTTGGGCCAGCTGTAAGTCCCATTTGGCACAACCTGGCCTTGGAAAGATGTTTTCTTATAGTTCCCAAAGCGCTATATAAGTAGCCGATTTAGACTTTGCTGAGAGTGCCTTTGTCAAAAATATGTTAACTTCGGAAGCATTTTAGACTGTGAGAAATATTTTTACAGGGAAATCATCACAATAAAGGAAGCTTTGACTTTCTATATTGCTTCCTAGCAAGGGCTTACTCTTCCATACTTTTTCTTTTACATGACTATTGTCCTTAAACCAGCTATCTTGAAAGACTATACTTTCAGGCATCATTTCTATAAGCTATCTGGAATAGGTCACCCCATGCGTCTATTCTCCACGTTACAATGGGCCCAGCATCTGCTCTTCATTTATTCTCCTCCTGACATCTTTTTTCCTTTTTCTCTTATTTGTGCATGTTGGAAATGGTATTTTTGGTCAAGGATATTTTAAGGTGGTGTTGAAATAAATCCTGGGACTGTCCTCTCGCTCAAGAGCGCATGTTCTTTGAAGCCTACACATCCAGGGTCATCCTACCAAAATAAATGATGGGGGCCCTGCGCAAAACTCTCAAGTGGCTGGCTCTTTATTTATGACAGTTGGCTGCTGGCATGATGTTTATAGAGTCTTCGGAGCAAAAACGGGCTCCCCTTTCTCTTCTCTGCCTTTTCCAAGAATCCCTAGCACTCACATTTCTTAACTAGCTCTTTCTCTGTGTCACTAACTATTTTAGCTTTATTATTCCTCTCGGGACTTTTAAAGTTTAGTTAAATGCCAGTTCAATCTCCTGTTTTAACAATCACACAGGTAGGTGGGACTCAACAACCTAACCATTTATAGGCATTCAAGACTAGCTGGGTCATCATGGTATTTTCTTCACCTTGACCTAAACTGGATAAAAATATCCTTATCCATATAAGAAATTTGATCTTTTTCTTCTCTTAAAAGCAGATTTTGCAAAGCTTACATTTTTCACAGAGTACAACCTTAGTTATTGGAATTATTTGGAGATTTGTAGATGGCTGAAACATTTATAGACATATGGGCATCAGGTACCCTATTTTCTGTGTGGAGAAAGGACTGTGATTTTCCAGCAAATTGGGAAATATGTAGATTCTTTACTTTGGAAGCTGACGAACTAAATATCCCTCTTACGTGCGTACAATTTCAGAATCTTTATTCATTTTCATCGTCCTTTTGTACAGCCAGCATAACCAGACAGCCTGGAGGAGCCCATCCTTCCTTTCCACTTGATCTGTAAAGATCAGTTCAAGATTACGAGGATGAGCTCTTCTCCCCATGTCTACCCCTGGTGTGTATGAACCCCTTGGGTTGTGGGTCTGTTCTGAACTTTGTTTTAGTCTCTCCAGGTCTTAAGTCCTCCAACTGCAGTTATCCAGGCTGGCACTGGCTCTGTCCAGAGAAAAGCTGGTGGTTGGGGAGGTCCAATGGAAGGTGCGGGCTCTTGAGGCTAAGCAGATGTTGATGGAGGAAGAAAGAGAAGGCAGGATTATCTTTCTATGTATGCATTCCCGTGGATGGATGGATCTTTGGGGAATAGCATCTATCATGGGGTACTGGTGATGGTTTGCAGTGTTAAAGGGCACCTGCTAACAGCGTAGGGTAGGACTCGGTTGTGGAAGCCATCGAGGCTTTGACGAGGGAGTGCTGTGATGAAGGTGTGGGGGGGATGACCACTGGCGTGACGGTGTGATGGGTGTTGGCTACCATCCTCCATCTTCCCTGGCCTCTCTGAGCAGTCACGCCTGCTCTGCTCTCAGTCCATGTGTTTTTGGTGTGTGGCATGTGCCTCAGTCTGCCTACTCATCATGTCACTCCCGTGACCATACCAGCTTGTTTAAGGGTAAGCATGTGACCCAGTGAAATTCAGCCAGTCTTTGCTTGGGCATGGGAGAAGCAGCGGGTACTGCCGCCATCCCGCTGGGCACGGATGTGGTAGGAGGGGAGGCTGGTTGCTGGAACCATGGCGAGCAGAGAGCCGAGAGCCAGTGGAGGCCAGCAGGGGCCTGACTGAGAGGCCAGCGGGGGGAGCTGGGTGCACTGAAACCTTGGCCGGTCCGAAGCTGGCCCCACCACTGACATTTATGGATGTATACTCCAGAAAACCTGCTGTGGCTTCGGCCATACGAGGCTGAGATTTCTCTCTCTGGTTCCTGGAAGAGCCCTGACAGATAGCGGTGGAGTCAGATAATCTACAGGCACTGCTACGACTTCGGAGCCTTTTGATAAACATTCTGGGTACAGAGTAGACACTCAACAAATTAATAGCATTAATTAATAAACTAATTAAATTAAATAAGTTCAAACTGGTGGATGGCAGCCATTTAAATTCACAGGGTTCTTTCATAAGTACCTTGTATTTAAAAAATAATTTAGCTTGATGGCAGAATACATTTTTAAGAGAGTTACTTTTTCAGGCAGCTTGAAAATAGGATTATTTCCATGCATTCTCAATGTGCATATCCCACGAGCATTTGTCTCTGCGTTATAGCAAAGATCTTTTATGGGTTTTATGAAGGGCAGAATCTTGTATTTCTTTTGGTTGCGTGTCTTGTGTTTTCTTGGAGGGTGCTTTGTGATTTTTGCCCTTCCCTCAATATCTGACCTCTGAATAAATGGTCCTGGGAAAATTCTTTCATTGGTTTTACAGTTTTAAACAGATGAAATCTGGCTTTCGGGAGGATCGGTCTTCCTGATTTTTGTAACAAATAGCTGGAGTAGAAAATTCCTGAAGCTTCATGACTACCATCTTCTATTTTTTAAGCAATTTTATGTAAATAAGGAAAATTGCTTCTTTTAATTACTTTTATTTTTTTGCAAGCAAGTTTATTAGGTAACATTTTACAATATCATTTTACTTTCCCAGTTTTATTGAAATATGTAAGTTTAATGTATGTACAAAATAATGATTTGATATATGTATATATTACAAAATAATTACTATAATAAATTCAGTAAATATCTATCTTTTTACACAGTAAACTTTTTTCTCTTTAGATTAGTAAACTTTTCTCTCTTAGCAACTTTCAAATATACCATACAGAACTGAAAGTGCTTCTTTAAACTGAAAAATCAATTTTTTTCTGCTAGCATAATGGATTATAACAATTCTAATATTCTGAAGGGTTTTTAACTTTCATTGTCTTGCTTTTTCTTCTGTGTCAACATACTTTGCAACTACAAGCGCATAGTCCATGTTTGTTGAATACTCTGTCGTGGTTACTACTTTAACAGGGGGAATGAAGGCACAGACACGAGATGATCATGCAGTAGGAACAAAAATTAAATCTCTGAAGTCTTTGTTGAGGATTTATCAGTGACTACTGTTTATTACTAACTTCTGAGATGTGTGCTTTTTCTCTAACATATGCAGGTACTCATGGGTGGGATCATTCATCGTCCAGGAGCTGTGGATTCAAACTTAACACATCTTAGCAACCCAGCAACCTAGCATAAATAAAACCATTTCACATTTCTAATAGGGTGGCTGTTTCTATAATTAATGCATGGCTGGTCACAAGTGAAACTTGACTCCTGAAGCTCTTATCCCCATGCTGTGGGTCACTGCACCTTCTGACCTGCAACACACCAGTGCCCATCTCAGGACGCTGGCCAGCTAGTCCTGGGACCACCCAGGTATCCAGGCTCCTGAGGCCTCCCTGGTACTCTGAGGGTCTGCCCCTCTAGAGCAAACAGGGGATTCAAATGCCTCACCAAGCTGTTGTGTGATGAGTTATTAAGGCTTTGGCTTCAGCCAGAGCTTTTTCCTTGTCAACCGTATTACTCTCTAATTGACATTTTAGGGGAAAGGAGGATAGGCTTTTGAGCCATTGCCTTTCCTTACTCTGCAGTATTAGGACTGGACTTGAAGAGGTCAAGTACAGGAGAGGTCTAGCTGTGGGACCTTAGGCAGTCGATGTACGCTTCACGACCTTCTATTTTATCATTTGTAAAGTGGGTTAACCATGTCTCCCTCCCAGCAAGGGTTACAAATAGTGCATGGACAACACTTAGTACAATACCTGACATGCAGTAGTTGCCTAGTAAAGGGCAGCGAGTATTGTTATTACTATTACCCTTCCTTCTTCTGCCCCCTCTGCTCAAGGGAGAAGTTAGGTGAAAGGAGTCTGCCACAATTGTGCTTCCTTCTTCACTGTCAGCTTTTCTGGAAAATGAGTCCTGGGTTGGCCAGACAGTGGATCTCAACAGTTAGCTAGTAGGGGGGGTGGCGGGCACTGCTTTAGATCAGAACGGCCTGCGCACCCAAGACCCTGGATGCAGAAGGACAGCTTCCCTCCCTGGGAGCTTCCAGGCCCAGCTGTGTAGCCTTCACTTGGTTTCCTAATCGCTGTGCTGCCATCGCGCAAGGTCTAGTGGGTGGACATTCATTACCATGCATTTTAAACTGCCGTATGCACACGCACGTTTTTGTGTTGTACACATTTTGTGGCTCACGTGTTCTGCTTACAATGGCATGTTTTAGGAACGATGAACTCTGCCTTCACTTTTAGCTCCTCATCAGTGTGGTGGTCTCCAGTTTGGTCTCTGCACCAGTCCCCCTTGTCACTGAGCTGCTTTCTGACTGGTGGAGTGGAAATGCCCTGGGTGGGCACTACGAAGCCAGACTGGTCCATATGCCATGTAGCTTGAATATCATCATTAGAGTGTAAAAAAAAAAGATGGGTAGCTAGATAGGTAGATTTTAAAATATTATAATTTCAGAAGTCAGGTTGGCATTCTGATATAAACATATATTTTGCATATATGTTTATATATATGTTTATTATATATGTTTATTATATATGCATAATTATTTTTTAATTTTATTTTAGAAAATTCTATGAGCATTAAGATTAACTATAATACTTTTTAAAAGGTCCAATCTGATGTCCTTTGTTAAAGAAGGGCAACCAAAATCCTTTCACACATTAAGCACTACGCTTGGGTGGGCATGTGCCTCTTTCCCCGTCGGGCCGTGAACGTGGGGTTCAGCACAGCCTCTGAGCCTGTCTTAGCGACCTGTGCGGCACCTATTTGGGCCGAGGCTGGTGCTTCTTGTCCTTAGGAAATCACCAGCGTTTGTTGGCCAACCGCATTACTGAGAGGCTGAATTTCTGCAGGGTTTAATATGGAGTCTTTATTGTGTGTATTTTCACGGTTGCTGTTTTGTGTGCCTTCTGGCTTTTCTCTTTGGCACCGCTGGGTTGGAACTGTGGCCTGTGAGGCTGGAGACAGGCATGAAATACCTGTCAGGTCCTCTGCAGAAGTCAAAACCCAGAGACAGCAACTCAACTGCCTGTACCCAGCAGTTCGGTTTCAAACTCAGAACCAGAACCAGAGCCCAGACCTCCTGACTCAGAGACAAATACTTTACTCTTCATGTTGGTAGAATTAGAAAATGTCATGATACCAAATTTAGCACGACAAACTATTTATCTAGCTGCTTTTCTTAGATTGGAACATAAATTCGTTTTAGGTTTTGGCTGCTGCAGACATTTTGATTTTTCCCTGTTCAACAACCTCTGGATCTCTTCCCCCGGGTGGCAGTGACCCACAGCCTAATTTGTATGGTATTGAGCGTCTTTGGCCCAAGGAAAGCCAGGGCCGTAAGTTTTTCTTCTGTCCTTTTCAAGACAAGTAACCCTCCCCTGCACTTTGGGCTTCTTGTGCTGCAGAACAGCTTTACTTTCCCAGAGCATCTAGGATGCTTCTGGAACCCAATATGTTCACCAGTCCAGTGTTTGGCCTGCCGGGTACAAAGGCTGCTATTCTATGAAGCTTGCAATTAGTCAGTGGCGCGATGGGGAATTGCTGAGAGGCTCTGTCTCGCAGTGATTTACAGGGTCCTCCTGATTCCAGGCAGCGAGGGAAGGACTGAGCTGGGCTTGTGATCCCCAGCCGGGTGGCCCATTTCAGGCCTGGCGTTACCTTGTGGGTCTGGTGTTTTCACTGAAGCTTTTCAGTTTGGCCTAAAAAAACTCATGAAATCCTTCCTTCCTTCCTTCCTTCCTTCCTTCCTTCCTTCCTTCCTTCCTTCCCTCCCTCCCTCCCTCCCTCCCTCCCCCCCCCCCTCCTTCCTTCCGTCCTCTCCATCTAACCCCAACCAAGCAGGGATGGAATGAAAAGGCCACTAGACCAGGGCACAGTGTTTTCCGCGGAGTCTGTATGATTTTTGAGGAGAGACGAACTTGATCGTTTCACCCTTTTCTTTTTCTCAGAACCTAACGTGGTGCAGCACATGCGTGTTTTGTTGAATTGGATGCTTGGTGTTCTAGCTTTTCTCAGTCCTGAGATTCCTGAACACCTCCCTGGCCAGCGTTTGGGCTCTTGTGGCCCATTCCCAGGCTTTCTGTCTTTGGGTTTATCTCAAAGTGTATTCTGATACTGCTTTGTGAATGTAGTTTTACAGCATATTTTTGTCTTAAAGCACTCTATTTGCAGATTCTTATTTCATGTATAAGGTTGCTTAATTGTTTATTGATTATCCTAAGCATATTGATTTTGAATAACAAGGCTACATTGACGTCAAAGGTATTCAGCAGTGCTCACTGCCTTGGTGAGCTTGAACTTTGGAGTTAGACAGGCCTTCCCTACCAGCTGGGGAAACCTGTCAAGTCTCTAAACACAATCGACAAGGGGACTGTGTGAGATCTTAACTCCTGGGGTTACTGAGAGGATTCACTGAGGTCAGATATGCAAAGTGGCAGCACAGTGCCAAGCACAGAGTCAGTGCTCCATACAGATTGGTTATTGCTTTTATTATTATTATTATTGATAACTTTTGCATCAACCAATGACAACTGAGATCAGCCTGATCCACGAGATATTGGTAAAGTTATTTAGAACACCTCCATTATATCCCCTTGGCAAGTCCTAATCTCTCCCCAAAATTTCTGCCAACTCCCCTGGAGGTTTGCATTTTCACCTCTGGCCTGATCTTCTGCTTTCACTGGATTTGTTCCGGGTAGAGAGTGTTTCAGCAAACATTTATACATCTCTGTGCCATGACATTGCTATGCAGAATTAGGACCTTCCCCTTACTTAATTGCACAGCCTTCCCCACTCCACCAACACATTATAGGACAAAGCCCAATCCTCTGAAGATCCGGGGCCAATGGAAGGTTCATAAAGCAAAAAGCTGAGATTGGACTCGTCCTCCCCACTCCTGGATTATCGCCCCAGCCCTTCACTACCTAATCCAACAATGCTTAAAGTGAGGTTGATAGATATTTTCTAAAATGCACCAAAAGATTCACAGTGCTCGTGTTTGAATTTTGAGACTGGGGATGATTTTCTCTCCTTCCTTCAATATTTCTATATGTTAAAACATTACATAGATCAGTATATGCCTCAATTTTTTTGAAAAGACCAGTTTTTAAGCCAGAAGAGAAAGCTTCCTAGGATCAGGAAGACCTCAGCATAAGCAGGACAAATCCTTACCCAGTAGTCCTCTAATCTAATCCTTTAAAACATATCCCTCACAAGTTACTCCCCATGGGAGTTCCTTTTTATCCTGTGTGCATCTCAACTGCAGATGCCCCCTCACTGGCATCATTAATAGGCTTCGTTCCTGGAAACATTTTGACATGCCAGTTGCTTCTGGAAAGCTCTTTGCGTGCTTTGGCCATTGGCTGCTTTGGGATGGAGTCTGAGAGGCCAGACCATGCCTCTCTGGCTTCCACCCAGGCTGACCTCACTTCTGCAAAGACTAGGACCTCTCCTTTCTCAGCTCCTGTGAGCTCACCGCTCCAGCCGCTGTGTGATGGCTTCTGAAGCCTGTGCTCCCAGGACCATGCCTGCTAGGGTCTCCACATCTTCCATGTTACGGAGCTCCATGTGCATTGTCTGCATTGTCTTGCAGTGTCCTCATTGTCTGTCTTGTCTGTGCATTGTCTCCACAGGCCTTGCCTTATTTGATCTCTCAGCAGCGCTTGACACAAACACTCCTCCCTGAGATTGTTGCTTCTGCACATGCTCCCTTGACATCATGCTCCCCTGATTTTTCTCCTAACTGGCCATTCCTTCCTAGTTGGCTTTCTGAATCCTTCTCTTTCATCCAACCTTTAAATGTTGCATTTTCTCAGACCTCTTCTCCCTTTACAGGCTTTCCCTAAGTAACCTCTTTTGGTCCTATGGTTTCAGATACCATTTATATGCCAATGACTACAAACTCAACTGCATTTCAGCAAAGCTAGAGCATCAGTGATTTTAAGATGTGCTGAGATTTTATGTACCACAAAGAGAGACAAAAGCCCTGCCCCTTAAATGGCACAATGGCTTCTTACCACATTAATCATAAGATTAATTTTTCAGAAAATTAATAAATGAGTTGCATTTTCAGAAGTGTCAGAAGGTGAGAAATGTACACCCAAGAATTAACAATATATTGTAATATTATTTGCATAGATGAGCTGCCATTTGCAGAGCATGAATATGCATATTAAGACATACTAAGTGACTAAGTGTTCCTAGGAACATGCAAATGAACTGTGTCTAGGGAATAACTTTGTCTACAGAAGCTGGTGGTTTCCTAAGAGTCATCTCTCTTCAAGTTAGAAGGAGGCTTTATTACCATATAGGTTATTATATGACAATGCAATAGAATTAAGTTAACTGAGCAATGAGGCAGCAATATTGAGTTCATGGGTCTTCAAGATGGTGGCAAAATTCCTGAGATTTATTGCATTTTCTCTCGAGTTGACTGGCTCTCAAGTCACAGTCAAGAAAGCTTTGGCTACCTTTGTGCACACGACATGGTGGGAGTGAGCAGGGCTCCTGGTGAAATTCTTCACAGAATTTCTCAGACAACTGAATTTTAAATCTTATCACCCATTTCTTTGGTTGTTTCACAGCACTGGGAAATCATGCTGTTGGTGTTTCCCTATTTGCTTTTGTTTCTTTATTCCTCTCCCTACTTCAAAATTGCTCTTGACAGCTGTGGGACCTGTAAAAACCAGTTCCAACTTTTGAAATGTAATATTCCTGCAGCAGCCTCCAAAGTTAACATGAAAACATGGAAAAAATCTCATTAGGTATTCTAATTTATGACCATCTGCAATCCTTGCTCAGTTGTACTGAGGTTCTCTAAAAATAAGCTAAGTGGTATAGCTACTTCCTTCACTTCTGTAGGGAGAATAATTCATACTAAATATTTTTGTCTCAAAATCTTACATTCAATGTGATTATCTCAATAAAACTTTGTTTCATTCATCTAAGTACCAGGAAAATGACTTGATTTTCATTTTTAGGTATTGTTAACTGGTATGTCATCCCTGGACCTCCGCTTAATTTAGTTGGGCACATTTTAGCATGCAAATTAGTTTTTTCCCATAGAAATGTTCCAAAAATAATATATCCTCTTCCTTCTCTCTTCCCACAATTCTCTTCCATAATATCTTTGTTGCAGCTAGTTTAAAATAGGATGTCTAATGACAAATGTTTAAATAAAATAATCCAATCATGTGGGAATTGAAAAATATTCTCCTTAAAAACTCATGGGTCAAAGAAGAAATAAAAACTCCAGTTATGGTCTATCTAAGTAAGAATAATAAAACATGCAGCCAAAGATTTATTTGGAGGAAAATGATTGGACTTAAGTTTTTGTTACTAAACAAAAAAAATAAAACTTAATGAGCTGACTATGAAACTTGAAAGTTTGGAAATAAACAAAACAAAAAATACATGATATCCCCAAGGAAAGAAATGTAAGACATGCATTAGCATGCACAAGCAGAAATTAGCAATTAGGAGAGACAAAAATGATTAAATTAATAAGTCCAAGACCTATTTCTTTGAAGATAAACCTTTGCTTATCTAACCACAAAAAATTAAGAACAATGAGAGAAGACATGAAGAGAGATTTATCTGCAGATAAGAATTAAAACATTGTAAGAATTTGAGAAGTAGCAATTAGAAGATAATTTGTAACTAAAATAGATGTAAAAATAACCTTGGGACCTCACAGTTCTCGCAGGTGACATCAGCTGCTCTATTGTAGTTTCCTGAATCACATTGATGGTCTGAAATCTCTTTCTTTCAAAAGTGATTTTAGTTTGGGGAAAAATCCAGAAGTCACAGGGTGCTAAATCTGGGCTGTATGGGTGTTCAATCACCTGGGTGATTTGATGTTTCACAAAAAAACTGTACGAGATGTGAGACATGAGCAGGTGCATTGTTGTGATGAAACTGCCAGTCACCATTTACCCATAGCTGTGGCCTTCTGAATCATCTGAATAGTTTCCATGGAGGAATGTTCAAGCTTAATGCAACATGCTCACTCAATAGCATCTAATGCCTCCACTGACTAGTACAGTGAAGGTGTCATTGTTCACACATGTACATTCCAGTCCACTCTCCTTGGCTGCCAGGTTACACTGATGTTGTGCAAACCATTCTTATTATATTAATAATGGCTGGATTTTTCTGGACAGATCTTAAGATATATGTATATATCCAAGAGAAATGAAAACATGTGTCCTCACAAACACTTGTCCAAGAATGTGCATGCAACAGTATTCACAATAGCTGAAAAGTGGAAGCAACCCAAATGTCTATCAACTGCCAAATGGGTAAATAAAATGTGGTATACCCATATAATGGAATATTAATCGGCAATAAAAAGAAATGTAGTACTAATACATTCTAAAATTGGATGACTTCAGATTAAAACATAAATTGAGAACCTGATGCTGAGTTAAAGAAGCTAGTCACAAAGTATGACACATCCCATTTACATGAAATGCCCAAAACAGGCAAATCCGCAGAGACAGGACCTGGAGTGATGGTTGCCTAGTGCTGGGGTGGCTGGGGGAGACTGCTGTGGGTACAGGTCTTCTGTCTCGTGGGATGAAGACCATGCTTCAAAATTGATTGTGACAACAGTCGCACAATCATGATATGTACGACGCTGTGAACATACTTAAAACCACTGAATAGTGTACTTTAAATGGGTGGATTGTATGGGATGTGAGTCATATTGCAATAAAACTGTTGTTGAAAAACAAACAAAAAGCAACACAAGTGTGACTGCTGTCACCACTGTCACTGTCATTTTGAAGCTTCTAGTTCATGTCATTAAACATGGGGCAAAAGAGGTATAAATACTGGAAAGAAAGAGGCAAATCATTATAGAAAATATTCCTCTCTACTCAGAAGATCCAAGTAACTTCATTGAAAAAATTAGTGGAACCACTAAAAAAGCTTGTTAAAGACATAAAAACACATAAGAAGTAGGCCATAAGTTATTATCCTTACTATAGAAACTGTTCTGATAAATGCATGAGAAATGATGATCACCTAGTAGGGAAGTCCCTTGATATGAAGACCATTCAGGAAAGAGACACAGGGATGATCATCCATATAAAGAAAGTGGAGCATATCAGTAACAAAAGAAATACTTTTTAAAACAGTAAGATGACAGGTTCTTCAATGAACATCTTTATGAATCATAGCCATTCACAAGGCCTCAGGAAGTATGTAACCACCCGGGGTAAAAGACAATGTCTCAAACACCTAACTCTTTATTCACCTCATTAGATCCCTGGAAATTAAGAAGAAGTGGGATGGGATCCAGAAGGCTGGTTCAGTTCTGAGGCCTCACAGGAGAAGGAAGCAATGGTTGTCCTGAGTGCTGTTTGCCCTTGGAGTTGTCCTGAGCAGTGTTCAGTAGATCAGGTTCCCCTCAGGTCTCCCGTAGAGCAGTTGAGAAGCCTTGGGCTCTCCAGTTCTATCAGGACCACAGCTTCTCCACTGTACTAAAGGACGGAGCAAATATGGTTTGTTAGTCCCTAAGCTGTCTCATGGAAGCAAAGAACCATCCTGACTTGAAGGATGAGGGTTGAGTCGCTGTCTGTCTTCAGTTTTCACTTGTCCCATAGAGCTTGTTACTCCCATTACAGTTCATATTGGAATGATCCTAATGCACATGACTTTGACATTGCTCTGCATGTAAGAAATGTATGCTTGATAAAAACGGTTTCCAAGAAATCGCTCCTAACAGTCACATTAGCTCAGCGGTAAGAATCCCATGTGTCAGACATATTTTATTATAAACGAATGTGAGAATCTTGATTTGGGAAGTTTTCCTCGTAAACACGCAGAGCATTTCTTTGATAATTTTTGCTCCCAGAGTATATATATATTTCCTGCCTTGAGACAATTTCTACAACTGAGAAACATGTAGGAAAGTACATTATTTCCTTTTTAATAGAAAGCAATTTATACAGAGTTACTGTGTAAACTCAGAACTTTGATGCACACATTTCCTGCCTTCAACTAGAATTATATAATAACAGTGAAATGAAAAGTCAGACTTATTTAAAACACAGAAAAGGTAACCTTAAAGAATAGGGCCTGTAAATCTTCTGCAGTGCATTTACGATTATATTTAAGTAATTGGTGCATTTTTGTCTTTTGATCTGCAGATGCATTGTCTACGATCTAAGTAATTGAAGGGGCAAATCTGGGTTGTTCTTATTGGGAGAATTTTCAAAATTGGATTTTGGATAAAGTTCAGGATTGCCTACCTGTTATTTATTTCCGTGACTAGCTCTCGTGCTCTAACTGTAGCTGTGTCAAATTCATTTTCCCAGGTCGAAAATGTCCGCTTGGTAGATCGAATATCTTCTAAAAAAGCAGCCCTAGGTACTTTGTATTTGACGGCTACTCATGTCATATTCGTGGAAAATGCGCCTGACACCAGGAAAGAAACGTGGGTATGCATTCCTTCCTTTGGACTTTGCATTGTTTGAAGTGAAGTTTGATTCTCCACTGTTTGGTTTGTCCCCAGGGTGAGGCAGGTGGGCTTTTGGTGTCTGGGTATTCAGAGAACTGTTTTGGGAATGTGATCTTTGCCCTTTTCTGCACAGACTCGAATCCACATCTCCTTATTCATCTTAAACACTAATTATTTGGCCATCGTCAAAGATAGACCTAGAAAGAGCCAGAGATACAAGTGGTTCTTGCCACAGCTTTTGAGTAGAGATTCAAAAATGTCAGGATGCCAGATACAGTCATTTCATCCTGTTATCCCCACTTTTCTGATAATTTAAAAAACAAATTTATATTTTCTGATAATTAACAAAAACAAAGGAAAGCCAGGGAAGAGTCCTAGCATCAGGTATTTCTGCTCCTTAATAATGAGACCACTGGGTATTTCTTATTTTATATAGCCGACTCACGGTGATGTAATGACCAGTGCTGGCACCCCTGAATTGTAGGATTGGCCCTTTCTGTACTCCATAGACATTGCCACATTTTCAGCAGAAAGTAGCAGGTCCTACTTACTGGAGAGGAATTTAAAGAATGAAACACCATCACTGAGGACTAAGCAGACATCCTCCTGAAACAACAAAGATGCCCTTCAGCATGATTTCCTTTAAAATAAATCTCCTCCGCAGCGGCCTGACCCCCAACGGCTTAGAAAACAAGCACAAGTTGCCGTTGAACTTGAGCATTCCATGTGGAATTCAGGAGCATGGTGGCCCCTCCCAGCGGAGTCATCTCTAGCTTTTGTTGATTGCAAGGTTTATTTTACTAACTTCTCATGACCTTGTTTAATTTTAGCCATGAGCCACAATCAACATTGGACAACCAAAACGTTCCCTTACCTGGACTTGTACGAAATGACATGCTGAATAGTTGGCTTCAGATACGGAGCTTGGATATCAGAAAGCTTGGCATTGAAAAGTAAAACGAGCCCTGGCTGGTGTGGCTCAGTGGTTTGAATGCTGGCCTGCAAACCGAAGGGTCGCTGGTTCAATTCCCAGTTAGGGCACATGCCTGGGTTATGGGCCAGGTCCCGAATAGGGGGCACTTGAGAGGCAACCACATTGATGTTTCTCTCCCTCTCTTTCTCCCTCCCTTCCCCTCTCTCTAAAAAATAAAATAAAAATAAAATCTTTTTTAAAAAGTAAAGTAAAATGACAAAATCAAACAGTTGGTTCTTTCCTAAAACATCTCAGTTCTTATTATCTGAGCGCAGGTGTGCAGCTAGCTGGAGGGTGGGGAGTGTTGCCTGTCCATCTGTGTGGCTCAGAGCTCTGGGTCACTCCTGTCATATTCATCAGTTATTTGTGCTGAGCTTATCCACCTTAACTTTTGGTTGTAGATTCTCCATAGCCAGATTTCCACCATTGAGAAGCAGGCGACAACAGCTACGGGGTGCCATCTGCTTATTCGCTGCAAGAACTTTCAGCTCTTGCAACTCGTCATACCGCAGGAGAGGGACTGCCACGATGTGTACATTTCTCTGATACGCCTTGCAAGGCCAGGTAAGGCGGAGGAGCCTGGCATTTTACATGGGCCCACTCCTAAGCACAAATCACATTCAAGAAGTTTGTATCGTGCTTGAGAATCATATAGTGTTGTAGGAATCATGTGCTCTCCCAGGCCCTAGATGAGGCCAAGAAACCTGAATAATAGCATTCCTCTCCCCGAGCTGTCTCTCATGAACCACTTTGATCATTTTTAGTATTTTCTTTATCTCTGGGGGTGAGAAGTATGTTTGTTTGCCTTTCAGGGTGAAATCATTTTAAAATCATGCCTTCCTGATCCTGTGATAATCAAGTGACCTTCATGGAGGTCTAAGACCAAATGGATAAATTGTTCCATATGGGAAACGTTGATATCCACCGATTCTAATGCAGTCTTCCCTGTCTTGGGGCTTCCAAGGTTTGGTTTCTGTTGCTTTGGGATCGTAACTGATGTTTCCCAAGGCTGGTGTAACCAGACCTTCGTTCGCATCAGTGACGATTCAAAGTACGGAGCTGTTGGATCACCTAGACAGCTGGGGTGTCCTGGGAGGAAGGTGTGGTGGATTTGAGGACCATGGCTCTCGGTTACTCTCCTGGGTCCTCAGATTTCTAGCCCACTGCGCCCGCCCTTCCACAGAAGCATTTCTTGTCTCTCCACGTGGCTTGTGTGAACTGAGGGGTTCTTTTCCTTGAAAGAAATACACTTTTAAGTTTCTTGGGAGAATACAGTGAAAAGAGGTCACACATAAAAGTCATATTCATGATAGTGTTCCCCAGAAGTCACTAGTAAGGAAATAGGATATGAATGAGCATGTAGTTGCTTTGCTAAATGCTTTGTGATTCGGGACACTTTGATTATAAACTCTCCACGGCATTGGGTTGAGTCCTCGGTTTCTTATGCTCTGGCCATCTCATCTGTGGACAGCTAAGGGCTAAAGTTAGGTCATGAAAATGATGCCAGGGAGCTGTCGGAGTCTGCTGGTGTTGACTTTATTCGCTCCTCTTCAAAGGCAGCTGGTTGAAGCTTTTTTGTCTTACTGTGTTGAAGAGAACTGCAGAGTTAGCCAGAGAAGCAGCTGAACTTTTTGCAGATGGCACTATAATTGGAACAGAGGTCTGGGAAGATGCACGTTTGGTTGCATGCAGTCGAGAACGCGGGGACAATTGTGGGCCAGCAGTTTCTGTGTCACTGATTAATGGCGCTCTCTGGATGATACGTGTGCTCTGAGCAGATTAATGGGATTTCGGAATAGCCTGGGGACCTGGGAAAGGGCTGAGTGGCTCGGAGATCACGGAGCCAGAGAGGGCTCTGGCGCCTGCTGACAGTGCGCACCAGGACTGCCATTGCGAGGGGTCCCCGGGGAGGAAAATCAGTCTGCCCCTGATTTTGAAAATACACACTTTTTCTTAAAGATGAAATTTTGAGAGTCAGGTGTTAGATGTAGCCAGAGATCAAAGAGGGCTGTGTGTGTGTGTGTGTGTGTGTGTGTGTGTGTGTGTTATACTTTGAATTCTAATGGTATGGTGCTTAGTCACCAACACAAATTTCATATTTTTGGTTTCCCGTATGGACACAGCTAACCCCAATGTCCTGTAGAAGATGATTTTTTTTAATTACAAAAGAAAAACCATTTGAGAGTCCATTTAAGTCAAGGCTTCCAAAGCAGATATTTTCAAAGGTCTCACAATTCTCTCTTCCCTGAAGAAGGATTTCTGGGAGAAGGGTAAATCAAATGACTAAAACATTTGGCAAGATTTTATTGGTTTGCCTTTCATATGAATTAAAATTGGTCAGAGTTTGGTCATGAACTATAAAGATCCCAGTAAAAAAATAATAATGTAGCCCAATTCAGTAAGCTCCTTAATTCTCAGTAAAGAAATAACTTAGGGTAAAATAATGGTATGGTCCGAATGAGAAAATAAGTTAACCCCGTAGACCCAAAGTACTAATTAGGAAATACATTCTTCTGATTAAAAGACCCTTACTGCTAAGAGGGCTTCCATTTTTCCCATGTTCTTTCGTCTCCAGTTTGCTTCCTGTAGTTTATTTTTGTATGAATTATCTTCCCTTCTGCAGTGTTTGTGAATCTTCTAACACTTAAACTGCCTCTTTTATGTTCCCATTTTTACTAAGCTATTTTTCACTTTACCTTAGTCCCCAATTCATCTGCTATTCATTATGATTTTTAAAATCTCAGAATTAATATAATATCATTTGCTCTATGTAATCTTTTACTGTCTTTAAGTCTTCGCAGCTGAAGCGGTTTTTGCAGAGGTAACTTCCTTCTTACTGGTGACACTAACCTCTAAGTCCCCTAGCTCCTTTCCCCCAAGTGTTAGCTGCCACCATCCTGATGCTTCGTTTCAACACTGGTTTGTTGAAAATAAGCAGGAATGGTCTCACTAGCTTTATTTTAAGTATGCGAAATCCAATAATAGCTGTGTTATTTTCTCCCCCCTCCTTTCAAATGGTTTTCAAATTCATTTATTGTAAGTTGCCCGCATTAAGCAGGCCATTTAGAGCAATTTAGCTCTCAGTGCTTCCTTTGGTTCTGAAACACCCACATTTCTGTGTCCTCATGACTTTTTCCTTCCCTCACCCCCTTCCCATCCCCCGATGCTCATTCATGTTTGTTTTTCCTTTCAATTTTTTAAAAATTGTGTAAGGGAAACCACCAATAATATAATTGTTTTATTTAATACTTACATTGGTTGTTACAAGGTTTTTTTAAAATACTTTTGATTTTAATATTAAATTACTTTTTCCCTCTTAGATGGTCTATAGAAAGAGGAAATGCCCCCCCCAATTATTGTTTTCACCACCTTTAGCCGGATACCTGGGGAGCACACTTGGTTATTTTTCTTTCCTCCCTGAGTGCTTTGTTTTACCCCCAGCTCTCCTCTTTGTGGAGTGAACACCTTTTCCCTTCGGCGGGGAGGGAAGAAGCAGAGGCTGGGTGCGCAGACAGGGCCGTGGGTGGGCTTGGCGCCTCCAAGATGGAAGAGTTTCCTTCCTCTCCATGGAGTAAAAGTTGAGAGAGTTTCTCCTTGATGGCTGCGTCCTGTCCAGGAAGGAGGCGGAGTTACCCGAGAGCGAAGGAGATGACCAGAACCACGGGCACTGATGGGTCGCAGAGACGCGTGCTTCCCTGTGTTGCAAAGGAACGACCGCGCTTTACAATGCTGGTAGAACAACCCCAGTCAGCACTCCATGCTTGCGTCCGGCTCCTGCTGTCTGCTTAGTCCTGAGACACGGATTTGGCTTTTCTAGAAACATAGCCAAGTGCTATTCATTCTGAACTGAATGTGGTATTTCAGAAATTGTCATTTTTTTTCTGAATAGCACAACCTTCCAGCCTGCCTTTGTTTAACAATTATATGATTTACTAAGTAGGTCAATAAAATAAATACTGGAATAACTTACACTTTACTTTTTCTGAAAACAAAATTTAGTTAGAGATGTGCATTCGGTTTACTTGCCCAGTCTAAGGCCTGTTGAGTATTTTTGGCTTCTTGTTGGAGGAGCGCCCCTGTGCTCCTAGTAATTAGGCCCTGGGGGCGTGGCCAGGCCCCGGGGGTGTGGCTGTCAGCGCACCCCCTCTTGAGACCTGTGGTCACTGACAGCTTACATGATTGATGTTGGGGATGATGGCCCAGACGTGGTGATGTGAAAATCCGGTGGAGTATTTAACACGTCTGTTTTGAGAGTGGATGACAAATCAGGGATTTGACCTTCCTCAAGCAGATATTTTGTCAAAGTTCAGATTCTGTAAAGACTAGAGATTTCTCCAGCCCTACTCTTGTTTTTAACTTACTTGCCCACAGCTGACTAATCATTCTGCTAGGTATTTTGCAGGAGAATGAGGGGAGGGGAACAGAATATTGTAAAAAGAAAATATTCAGTGAAGTTTATGACTGTGTTAGTGGTATTTTAATTTCTCTGATCCTGAGCTGAAGCCTTCTGCTGGGCCGGCCTCTCACTAGGAAGCTTGCCCACATCGACAAGCCATACTTGGCTGACAAGAGTGTCAGTTTCTCCGCCCTCAGGTAGAATTTTACTTAAAGCGGGCTGGAGGTATGGTTGATCGCCCCTTTCCTTAAAAACAACTGAGAGCAAAAATTTCACAGTTCCAGTGGAAGTCCCTTCTAACGCCTCCCAGTTCAAGAGTGACCTTCTTTATGCCTATTTCAAATTATTCTTGCTTTAATTTATGTCCAGTCTCCTTGCCTCTTCCCAGTGACCACCAGCATGAGCCCACGCACAGAAAACTCTCAGTAGCCAGGTTATATTTCGTCTTCTACCTTTAAACCTATTTGTAAAGATTTAACCAAGGGAACTTAACTTCCATTATTACTCCGTATTCATGAGCTCTTCTCTCATTCGTGGAACTGAAGCTTTCTCAAGAGATTCTTTTGGCATCTTAGACAAATTGCATTTGTGGTTAACAGGATGCTATCGGAAGCCTGACTCATGAAAATGGTGCATAGAGCTGGAAAAGATGCGTTGGCATGAAGACAGCTGTTCCCAGAACAGCATCTCAGTCTCGCATGCGGTCTGCCCACTAGCTGAGAGTACAAGGAATGCTTTTTACCGAAGGTGCCTGCCTGGTGTTTGTGTGTGCACGTGCCTGTATGTGTGTGTGTTTTCTTCTGCTGAAATCATTGGCATTCCAAATTTTGAAATTTAGAAATATGGCATCAAGAGAGATTGAAATGGGACGTAGTTTATCTCACTGATACACCTCAGTCTTTGAACTTCATTTCTACAAAAAAAAAGTCTGTGTCTGATGAAAAAGTTCGGTACTGCAAATGTGATCCTCATCTGTTTTCTTCCTTGTCAATGAGCTGTCTCAGTAGCAATTGCACTATGCTTGAAATGGAGCTTTGGTCTCTGGCTCCCTGTGCGCTACTGTAGCTTCTTTACGGGGTCTCCAGGTACAGGGCCTTCAGGAGCATTAAATTGTCCACGCTGATGCTTCGGCAGATTAAGGAATAAATGTGGGACCCGAGAAAACTGAGAGGAGAAAGCAATCTATTGGAGTAAAACAGGAGGAGTCAGGATATGGAATGAGAAGAGAAAAGATACAAAAGTGGCCCATCTGGGCAGACGAGAAAAGGCTCTGCCTTGGAGGAGCCGTGTGTGGGGCATTAGGGAAGTGAACTGAACAGCTAGATCACCTCGTTTAAATCCAGACTCCCCGGTGACTTGCTGTGTGACCAGGGAACATTCCTCAACCACCCTATGCCTCAGATTTCTGCCTATCAGGTGAGGCCCATCATGGTGCCTACTGGATGGGTTAATGCATTTAATTAGCACAAATCTAGGCTGAAGCAAGGGTTTGGCAAGCTATCAGCCATGATTTACAATCACCAGAAGGGCTTAGATATACACTGTCCAGGAGGGTAGCCACTGGCTGTTCACAGCTGTTGGAGTGTGAAGTGCGTTGAGCATGAACTAAGATGAGCTGGTAAGAGTGAAAGACACGTGGAACTTCAAAGACAACACAGAAGAAAATATACGAAATATCAATAAGTTTTATATTATGTACATGTTGAAATAATATCTTGGATCTATTGGGTTAAATAAATTAGTAAAATTAATTTCACTGTTTATTAGTTTTTTACCGTGGCCACAGGCCGTTGTAAATGGCAGGCATGCTTGCTTATAGTTCTGGTGGATAGACAGCTCCGGACTAGATGCTGCCCGCAACAAAGAAAACCGTGAGCCAGGAAACCAAATCTCAGATCTTACTGGCGAGGGTGGGGTTATGCATCCGGCCTCATGGGCATAAAAGGCCAAGATATCCTGGCAGAACTGAAAGAAGAATTCCCCTCTGTGTCCTTCAACTTCCCCATCTTAACCAGGATGCCACGCACTGGGGATTGTTTTTTTTTATGACTTCCATAAATACTGTATGAGCAGCACAACTGTGACATTTATGTGGTCGTAAAAAGTTCAAATGTTTTCAGTGCAAACATATAAATATATTCTACAGATTTTTTCAACTTTTTTTTTTAATGCTGTGAGCATCAAAATGTGGCTGGGGGCCTGGGCTTCTGCCACCTCCCCGAGGCCCGACCAAACCCAAGCTCAGGAGTCATAAACTTGATGTCTGATGAATGCAAGCCTTCTTAATTCATATTTATGCTTTATATTTTGTGTGGTCTGGAAAATAATATTTGCTTTCAAAAGCGACTTAAAAAAAAAGCAGAAGATGGAGAAGACCTTGTTTCTAAAATGAATGAAGCTCTTGCAAAGTTGAGTCTAGTTGTCCCAGGTCTTCCTGTCGCAGCTGGGAGGAGGTGGGCGACCCTGCCCACAGAGATGGGGTGCTCCTGGGTTCCCAGGGGTGAGGAGCTGGGCTGGCCTCTCCCTGTACTCCAGCCCGGACAGAGGTGCCTTGAAGAGATTTGGCTCTGGCTTTGGCTGAACTTGATTAAGCTTTATTCTCTCTTTTCTTGCAGTTAAATACGAAGAGTTATACTGCTTTTCATTCAACCCCAAGCTGGATAAAGAAGAAAGAGAGCAAGGCTGGATGCTGATCGACCTCGGCGAAGAGTACAAGCGCATGGGCCTCCCTAATGATTATTGGCAGCTCAGTGACGTGAACAGAGACTACAGAGTAAGTGGAAGCATTTCACTCAGTGACAGCCAGGTCCTTAATCCCAATGCAATCATGACTTCACATAGCTTAACCCGACTCCTGCTTGACCTCCCTCTTGTAGCTCTGTATAAATACAGATAGGTGGATTTCTATGTCCTTCTTGGTTATTGCTGGCTGTAGTTCCTACCTGCTCCTAGAATCAGAAAGTTTGAGCAGGGGAACCTGGGAGACTGTCCCCTGCACACTCTCCCTCTAACGGATGAGGAAATGGAAACGCAGGCAGGCCCAGGGCAGACCTCATGGCCAAGCTTTTGGTGGGAGAGCCGGCCAGGCCTTGTTCTCCCACTGAGTCTTTTTATAGCCCAGCGAGTGATTAGGGGGGAAGTCACAGAGACCCTGATGGCAGTTTGGCACCAGCTGTGCTCTGTAGTGCCTGAACTCTTGATTGGTACACAAGGTCCCCCAGAGGCCTCCCTAGAGAAATGTGGAGAAATATGTCCACCCTTGCAGAAAGGAATATGGAGAGGAAGGGAAGCGGGAGCGGCAGGATTAACCCCACATTCTCTCTAATGATGGGCTTGCAAATCAGTGCTGGTTTCCCTATTTACTTAAAAAATATGGTAAGCAATAAAAGTAATGTAAAAGAGAAAAGGGAAAACACGCCTACCATCCCACTGCCTTAACATTTTTCTGTTAAGTTTTAACATGTTCCTTCAAATGTTCTTCTCATCTGCATAATTTAATAAATTTCATAGAAGTAATGTATTTCATTGTTTAAAATTGGAAAATGTAGAGGAAAGGAATCATTTAAATATATATTTATATATTATATATTATATACAATAATAAATATGTATACATTATATATTAAATATATATATTTAAATATAACAAAATGAAGCCATATTATAGATTATATTATTCTGCCAATAATATATTTTATACTGTTCAAAACATTATATAATATTATATCATATGACTATATCAGTCAGTCTACCTATTTGCAATTTTTAGACATTTAGGTTATTATTATTTATTATTATTTTAAGTAACATAGTAAGAACATTCTAATAACTATACCTTCCCCATTTTAAAAAAGATCTTCCTACAGGTACAATTTCTAGGTCAAAAGGTTTAAACAAATTTTGGGGCCTGTTGCCAAAAGAACCGTGGAAAGGTTATAGCAGGTTATATGAATTCTCAGCAGTTGTGTATGAGAACACTTGCCAGCTTGATAGTGAGACAAGAGACTTCTCACTTAATTTTAATATGCATGTTTTGATTTTTTTGATTTGTAGCCTTATATGTGCTGATTGACCATTTATATCTTATCTCCTGTTGATTGACCATTTCCAGTCATGTGTTTTGAATCTTGATTATTTCCTTCATCCAACCGTTAGGGTTTTCTACATTGCTACGCAGTATGCATGTCAGTCAGTTAAAAGACATGTAACATTTTAGGAAATGAATGTCCCATAATATACTCAAGTATTCCCAATCATTAGACATGCAGATGACTCATTTTTTATAGCCACGTGAGTTTATTAACTAACCACGCGGTTAGATGTGAAGGCATGCCAATCGGTTTGCTGTGAGGTGGATCTCAGGGTGCCTTTATTTGCATCCCCTTCGTTACTAGCCCGGCTGAGCTTGTGTTTCTTGGCTATTCATGTTGACGCTCCTGTGACTGGCCTATTCACATATTTGATTCTCTTTTTCTTATTGATTTGTAGAAGGTCCTTATAAATTCTCGATAACAGCCTGTTACCATGTATGGCTGCTACAAGTATCTCTTCTGACAAGGTATTTCTGTCCTGTTCCTAGGGTGTCTTTTGATCGTCAGAAGGATTTTTTTTAAAAGAGTTTATTTATCTTTAGAGAGAGGGGTAGGGAGGGAGAAATAGAGGGGATAAACATCAGTGTGTGAGAGAAACATTGATCAGTTGCCTCTAGCACGCCCCCAAACAGGGACCTGGACTGCGACCCAGGCCAGTGCCTGGCGACCTTCCTAGAGGACATCAGCCAACCCACCGAGCCACGCTGGTCAGGGCCGATGGTCAGGAGTTTGACCCTGTCTACCTTTTCTATTTTGTTCATATTTTAGTATATTGTTTTTAAAAAATGTCTGGTGTTTTTGCTAACAATACAATTTGACACTAAAATTTTAATAATTACATTTTTATGAATTATGAGTGTTACAGATTTGTAATAAACCTTACTGGTCATGTCCTTCTATGTTATTCTGGGTATCTTGAATTTATGGATTAGTTAGGATACAGTGGATGCTTCCATGACACTGAATTTTCTTCAGTTATAGTAAAATCTAACAACCATGACCTTACACCATAAGGAGACATTTGGGACCTTCTCAATCAGCATAGACTATCTGGTTAAAGTAACCAGATAGTTGGTTCTCATGCTAAAGCCAAACTCTGCAGTGAATTTTTAGTCTTACAATGACAGGAAGGAAAATCCAAGGTTAGCAAAGAAAATAGGAACTGAATGTCCTTATATTTTTTTTTACTATGACACACCCTTGGGTAAGGAAGAAAATTTTGTGGAATAATATTTTCTTGGGAACACTGGTTCTTCCTATTTTCAAATGGGATTTTCTTCTTCTGGAATTAGACCACAAACATGACTCACATTTAGTCACTGAAGCTCTACATGGTAGAGACTGCAAAACATGAGTTACTTAGCATTTCTTTTCCAAAGTAAGGCACAGCAAACCCAAACTAACAATACACAAATTGTGTTGAAACAGAAAAGGTGAAAACCCAGGGAATTTTCTGATTATACAACTGTCATTGAAATTGGGAAAAAGATGATGTGCCCTGATTTATTACCAATTTAGAAATAGTTTTGAAAGTTGGTTCTTTCAAAAAGTTTTGACTAATTCTCCGTTCAGCAGGTTATTACTTTGGCTTTAAACCTCGTGGTTGAGACAGTGTTTACTTTTTTCTTCCTTCTTTTACGAGAGTCATTTCTTCCTTCTCACGAATTCCTTGAGGTAAGAGGAGCTGGGGGAGTCATCTGATGGAGAGGAAGCTCTTGTCCATGGTGGAAAAGACACCACGCAGGGTTCAAACACAGGTTCCAGAGCCCGTTCTGCCATTTTCTGTCCGTCATCATCTCCATGATCATTACTAGTAACCCTATTTGTAAGACATGTGAACAGTAGTCTTAACTCTCTCAGGTAGGATTTTCTTCTGTACCTAACTCCTGAAGTTGTCTTTATTTAAATAACACAACTGACATTCACTGCTAGGTTAAAATTTTAATCGATTTCTCTTGAAATAAAATTTAAAGTGTAATCCAAGCCAGTAATTTTTAAAAATCTTGTTTATTTTAGTTCTCTACAGCTATGTGTTATGTCCAATTTTATTTCTATGTAAATCATTTTTATGCTGCTCATACTCTCCTTCATCTCCTCACTACATCACAATTCCCTTGAAATAAATTTTACATTCTAAGTGATGAAGAAGAAAGTTATCTATGTAGATATATCGCAGCTCCTGACAACCAACTCTTAGCTCCAAGTGTTCAGTTGAGTGACTGGTCCTCAGCAAACATGGAGATCTGATTAAGATGCCTTGGATGGCATCTCAGATGGCTCTTGCCGTGCAATGGAAAATACATTTACTCCAGATCAGGCCTTGAGGTCAACTAATCTTTTGTATTTATACTGTCCCAGCACCTAACGTAATGCCTGGCACATAATAAGTATTCAGTAAAACTTGTTCAGTGAGTGAAAGAATTACCAAAAAAGATTCATCTTGGCCAGGCCAACCAAGACATGCAGCGTTCCAGGCAGGCTAAATAATTTAGTGGAGGACGATGAGGCTGGCTTTCGTACCAATAAAAATATGCAGAGAGCATTTTAACTTAATGCACTTTCATTGCTAAGGTAGTCAGGGTAAAGAAAAGTCCAAAGAAAAACATTTTCCACTTGTCTGCATTTCTCATATTCTCTCCTAATTTTTGTATGTGATTTTCCAAACCATACGAAATTTTGGGAGCTGCATTGTCATTTCAGAAGTTGGTGGCATAAATTGTACTGTGCTGTTCATTCTTCATGGTCTGAATTTTGTCTATAACTGTGTGAGCTTGTTGCCAAAATGATGACGGTAGTCACTGTTATCCAGCTTGTTATTTTAATTTCCATTTGCAAGCGCTATCTGCTTTCATGACAGCAAGATGAATTTACTTTTTTCCAGCGTGGTTAGGAAGCTGTATCTCGAAACCTGAGTTTGCTGGCACCGTGACTCTGACTTTTTTCCAAAGGTGTTTTAGCTTCAGTTGGAGCTTCCCGTGCAAATGCTTATCCAAGCGCCATGATTCAAACTCTGGCCCTTGGAGTCTTTTCCCCTAGACCCAGGGCCCTGGGGACACAGGAGTCCCTGGAACTGGCATTGTTGTGTTCCTGGAGGGGAGGCCACGAAGCCGGTGAGAGGCTGACCACTGCTGTCTGGCCTTGGGCCGTTGCGCTCCTGGTCCTTGCACCTGCCGACCTCAAAGGTCTGCCTTTCCCCACGCTGTGGAGAGAGGGAGCCCAGGAACTGTTAGACCCTGAGTGGATAGACACTGATCGGGTCCCTAAGTGGGGCGGGGCTGAGAGTATCAAGGGGCCTCTGGGTGTCTACCTTGTCTCTTCCTGCCACCCCAGAAATGGTACTCATAAGGGCTATGGCCTGGGCCAAGCTAAGCATTTTTTGGCCTTGGGGAGCCATTAGAGGACCTGGCAGAAGCTCCAGAGTTCCCAGCTCACCTCTTGCTACTCAGAAAGGCTGTATGTAATAAGCATGTTGCAGCATCTCTCCTGTTGCTTCCTTATTTTTATTTCACTTAACCATAAATAACTGCGATTCCTTAGTGTTATAAGGAAGAAAGTAGGTAATCCCCAACTTACTGAAAACCTACCAATTTCCTTTTTAAGACTGTTATTTTAAGAAAATGTTATTAGTCTGATGGAATGACTACATGTCTCTTGAACCTCAGACAAGCAGGTGTGGTCTGTGTAGTAAGGCCCTTGCTGACCGGCTCAGGGAGGGTCTGACACCAGAGCGTGGGGAAGGGAGCCTGGTGTCTTGTGGCTGGGATTCCAGTAAAAGCTCTCTGGGTCTAAGTAGGCTGGGTCATTTGTTCTTGGAAGGGGATTTTCCTCCACAGCGTCAGTGCCAGAGCCCACGTTGAAGTCTGGTCATCTTCCCTAAAATGTCTTTGACAAAATGCTGAAATAACACTTCAGGCCATTTTATTTTGTCCTGACCGATGTTGTTTGCCAATCTGGTGACAAAGCAGTGCAGGCAGGCAAGGGCAGGCAGCACTGTGGGCCAGGGTATGGGCTCTGCAGGTGAGGATCTCACTTGGCAGCAGTGGGTGGGAAGGGGGGAGCTTTATTCCCTTCAGTCCCATCTTTCCAGCTTGGAAATCGGGACGGGGCAAGTGACGAGGACCGAGGACATGCAGATAAAGCATTTACCACCCCCCTTTGCTATACTTGCTCAAAGCCTCCTCTTGAAACAACCAAGAAGATGCTTGACTTCCAGGAAATATCCAGTTGCTCTGGCGAAGCCCAGGGACCAGCCCGCTAAGGCATCTTCACATTGCAAAAAGATTGACTGGCTGACATCAGAGCAAAATATGTACCAGCAGCAAATCAGCTGTCATTGCTGCTGCCACCGCTACACGTCCATCAGACCTAAAGGTTTATGGAGTCCTTTGTCATGGGTGTTACCTGATTTGGTCCTTACACCAACTCTGTGGGATAATATTTCTGTTCCTTGTCAGCTTTAGAGATCAGCAAACCAGAACGTTCAGTGCAGTGTGACTTCCTGAAGGTCATGAAGTTGGCACGTCAGGGCCAGATTCTAAATGGCTGATATCCGACTAAATTGCAAGATCATTTGAAGGTGCCAGTTGCCACTTTGGGGGTCACTGTCAGGGCTGCACGGAGAAAACAAATCGTTTTTTACCACTTATAAAATCGACACATAAGAAACAAAAATAAAGCTGTTATACCGTGCAGTAGGAAGTCAGAGCCAGAATTTCACAAGAGCTGGAAGCTCAGAAGGGAGGCTTTCTGAAGGAGGAGGAACGGGGTTGGACCTTGCAGAATGGATGAGATTTGGAGAGGTCGAGGGAAGGAGTATCCAAGGAGGGCTCAGAGGCAGGACTGCACGGTGTGTAAGCGAGGGACAGAAAGGTGACCTGGGGACCTCACTGCTGGCACTTGCATTTTAGGAAGCTGTCTCCCAGAGTTAGGCTATCTTTCATTCAAAACAGGCAGCTAAAGTTTTCTCAGCTGCCAGGATGCAGAATTGCAAGTTGTCCCTTTTTGATGAAAGAACTCATGTGTCACTGTCTTGCCTCCCATGAAGAACCTTTGGAAGGGACAGTGCAGAAAGCAGGATGCTGAAGTGGATCTCTCTTCCTTCACTCTCATTTCACAGAATCAGCAGCCCTTTATCCCTTTGAAGTGGCTGTGGGTTTCCTCAAAATAGCCTCCTTGTAACTTGGTTAAGAAAACGTAAACATGCAGCCTATAAGTCTGGTGAACAAAACTTCTGGTGGCCATTCACAAAGCCTTACTGGATTGTCTGAAACCCCCCTTTGTATTTTCTGTGGCAGGTTTGTGATTCTTACCCTACCGAACTGTACGTTCCAAGACCGGCCACGGCACACATCATAGTGGGGAGCTCCAAATTCCGGAGCAGACGGCGGTTTCCTGCCCTCTCTTACTACTACAAAGATAACCACGTAAGTCCCGAGGCATGCCTTTGTTCTGGGCGTCGCTCTCCTTGCGTTATCACCGGCAGACATTCCTGGCGGCGCTCTGCTGTGCGCGTGGGTTTGAGCTCTCCTTAGAGGCATGCGGATATTGCTGTGTGTGGTATGAAGCCACGCAGCCTCGCTCGAACCCTCGCTCATGGCAAAGTTGACCTTGCGTGCTGACCTGACAGTAAAGTCACGGGGCCGAGTGGGAAACTACCTAAACTTAATCATCCACGTGAGGGCTGGGGAGGCGCTGCGCTCGCTCAATCAGATCCTTTGCGACGCCTGTTTTTGAAAAGCCACGCCCCCCATCCATGGCACCTTCTTCTTCTTTTTTTTAATGGCACATTTTTGGAGTATCCTCCGCATAAGAAATCTTTGTTTTTGGAGAGTGGGTTTATTTTTTTAATATTATTTGTAAATGCTAGAATTCGGTTTGTCTGCCACTAACCAAGGAGCAGAGGCCAAAGCAGGATAGAACTTTATTCTTTCTCACGTAAAACTTCACAGGTGGGCAGTCTGGGCCTGATGTCCTGGCCCTCCACCACTCACCTGTCAGGGACCCAAGCCCCTGGCCCCTGTCTTGTCTGCTGCCCTGGGGTTTGACCCTCCTCGTGTGGTGTAGGAGATGAGTTTAGTCCCAGCTGTCACCTCCACGTGGTGCACTCATGGCTTCTTGGGGACGGTTTCTGAAACTGTCACCTGACACTTCTGCTCTCATCGATTGGTCAGAACTGCACAGGACAGGTGAGGAAATACGGTTTTATGGGTAACCGTGTGAACAGCTAAAAACGGTGCTTCCATTTCTGTGGAGGAGGAGAAAACAAATTTGGGAAGATAAGAATGGCCTTTGCCACCCACTTCAGAAGCTACTTGACTTCAGCCAGATGCAGGAGCTTGGTTCTTCACCTAGACAGTGCAGCTCTGGATTCAAAACTGAGCCTGCGCACAGTCGCAGCAGGCACCTGAGTGTGTGCGGCATGCACGCACCTGTGAGCAGGAGCAGGGTAGGGTCTGTGTCAGATTCTAAAAGGAGGCTTCCGAAGTTGCCCCCAGCTATGCCGGAGGGAGCAGCAGCCTTCTGCCTGGCTCTCTTAAAAAGCAAATATTCACTTAGCCTTATAAGTGCTGTTGCTCAAAAGGCTATAAATTGTCTAATTTTTAGTTACTCTCACTGTTCTGAAATGGGGTCTAAAGGAGGCAAGCACTTTATTAATATTTGTATTATTTGACTCCAACTGTATTTCAACCTACCCAGACCAGGAGCAATGGCGAAGGCAGAGGAAGGTGTAAATCTTAAAAAAATCCTTAAAAAAACCCCCAAAACATGGTGGAATGAATAAGGAATTTCACGATGTTGTACTTGAAATTAGGATGCTAGCGGCTTTCCCCTTTTTTGTAGCATCCAATGACAAAGATAAAGAAGTAAGAGAGAGGCACCTTTTGTTCTTCTGTTGTGAAGAGGTAGGGATGTGCTGGGTATTTAAAGACTGAGCCTAGTGCCTGTCCTGCTTGGTTTTTTTCTGTTTTGGTATTCTTGAGAAAGGGTTTTCTGGTTTCCTCTGTGAGGATCACGAAGAGCGAGTGGGTCACGTCTAGAACGGGATGGAGTGTTCAGCGGTGAGCCCGCAGAGCCCGGCTTCTTTGCCTCGTGCCTCGGACCCTCGTGGCTCCACCGAAGCCCTGTGTGCTAGTCTTCGTCTAGTCTGCATTTGATGTCCAGGCCTGGGAATGAACTCCTGCAGCTCTCATTTAAAACAATTGAGTTCCTGTCTTTCAGTCATAGAAGGCAGACAGTACTTCATCCTTCAGCTCTTCTTACAAGGTGTAAAGCAGAGATGTGTGTCTAAGCTTTGCTACATGACCTGGGTACCCAGGCAAACACTGAATGTACACATGTGCCCCCTCCCAATTCTGACCCCTCTAGAGATGAGAAGAAACAGCCCCCAGACCAAGCACCACGGGAGCCATGTGTGGGGACTTGCTTTCCATCCATGGGACGTAGCTTGCCTCTTGTACCCCAACCCCCTTTGGTCCCTCCGTTCACCTTTCTCCTGGCCCTCCCTCGAGCTGGCTGTCCTCTCATCCAGGTTCAGGCCCTCGGGTCTCTTTCCCCTTGACATGGGCAGTTGGGCTTTTGCTGCAACGACTCCAAGAATTAAACAAGCCTGGAGCAAGTCTGCTGGCTGGCCCTTCGTTTCTTCCTCACTCTCCCCTGCACTGCCCCCCTGCATCCCACCCCTGGCTGCAGCTCGGAGTTCCTGGAGCCACCCCAGCCATCTCCCTTCTCCGTTAGAGAGTGGTGCCGGCACCTGCAGACAGATACCCAGCTACAGCTACGTGTCCAGCTGTTCTGTGCTGCTCGGTCCTGCCCCAAGACCCTCAGCCGAAGGATGGTCTGGCTCGTGAGCAACATCCCCGCCTTCTCCAATGTAGAGTGCCAAAGCTCACCTCTTTATGGAGAAACTGAAACCCTACCTAACTTGCCCTAAATCGAGCTTTAGGGACAGTTAAGCTGTGCTTGGACTCAGAGCTGGGATGCCTGTTCCTGGAGAGAGCCCTGCAGTGCAGGCACCCTGAGCAGGCTCTGCCAGGACCGATTCCAGCGAGAGCTTCCCCTGCTGAGCCTGCCCCAGCGAGAGGGCTCTCTCCCTCCTGCTCATGGTCTGTCCCCGTCTCCACCCTCCTGCACTCACGGGCTCAGTGTAGACTCTTCGACTCCTTCCTCTATTGATCGCACTTGGTGATGTGAGTGCAATCTAAACATTAAAATAAAATCTAAATCCATAAAAGGTACTTTGCCCCAAAGTATGTATTTTTTTTAGCTGGGAGGTTGTATCCATACTTGCCTAGTGATAACCAGGGCAAACGTTTATGCTACTGGGTATATTGTCTAACGACGCCATATACCCGTAGAATTGTGGAACAGGGAAGAGCCCAACCGAGAGCAGGTTGAGTCCGAGGAGCCCCCTGCTTCTCCCACCCTTGGGTCAGCGAGGCTGTGCCTGCCGGCCGTCCTTCGGTGCCAGTGAGAAGTCCCTCACTTAGGGTTAGAGTTCATTTGGGGTATTTGTGACGTTTGTAAATGGCCTAGTAAAAAATGATGGGAAGCACTGAAAGTACTTCGTACTCATCTTGCCATTAGTACTGTGCTATACATTTTAGGAACAGAGATATTTACTTTATGTTTCTCCCCTGAGCAGGAAAATGAATCGGCACCAGTGGAAAGGGAAGTGGGTTATTGAAATGGCTTTAAATATCCTGATGTGGGCCGATCCAAAGATTCCTATTTCTCCCATGGAGACCGTTTGCACTGCCCGCCCACACAGAGGGCACACACGCACCAAGGGACCCCCTGTTGTGTGGCCAGCCTAGGGGGTCCCACCGGATCCGGGTGCACAGTTGTCTGACGCTGCTGTGTCGCCCCGGCCTCTCCCCGCAGGCCTCCATCTGCCGGAGCAGCCAGCCCCTGTCCGGCTTCAGTGCCCGGTGCCTGGAAGACGAGCAGATGCTCCAGGCCATCAGGAAAGCCAATCCAGGAAGCGACTTCATTTACGTCGTCGACACCCGGCCTAAAGTAAGTGTCGCCATTCTGACGCACGCCTTTGCAGCTCCGAGTCGGGAGTCTGGACCCGGCAGAGGGCCTGGACTGCCGCCAGCGCTCAGGTTGCTTCGTCTGCGGAGGGGCTCTTGCCCTTTGCACAGTCAGCGCCTGGCTGGTCTGTGGGGCTGCTGCCCGGGCCACCGGAGCTCCAGGTGCTTCTGATGTTCCCCAGCTCCCGGCACGGGGTGGGGGTGGTGGGGACACCATGCAAAACGTCAAGTGTGTGCTATTTTAGAGATGGCTCTCCTGAATATACCACGTTACTTTTGGGTGTGTTTCCAAAATGACCTTTTCTCTGACAATAGGAAATTTACTGCGGACCTCCTGCGGTTCATTTTGGTGAGGTGTTTGGCTATACGATTGCAAATTGAACCCGCAAATGATCTTTTATCTCTGAAAGATTTATAAAATATAATGTTAGGTTAGGAAAAGCCACAGAATAATATGTATACTATTGTGTTTATGTAAAAAGGAAACAAAGACAAAACTACAGATATGTAAAAGTTTCCATTGAAGTAGAAAAACATCCAGAAGGATAAACACCAACCTATTAAAATTTCATGGAGAAGGGAGGTTTTGGCGAGATAGAGAACTTTCTACTTGTCTCTTGTTTGAAAATATTATTTTATAATTGTGCAGGTATTCATATTTCAATTTTATCATTTAATAAAACAACAAACAGGAAATAATAGATCTAGTCCTCAAAGGGTGAGCCAAACCCATCCACCCTTACCTCCCACTCAGCGTCCTATGTTAACCCTGTTTGAGATTAGGCCCAATATAATTTCCAGTTTCACTCCTTAGACCCAGATCTTGTAAACCAATCAATAATGGAGTCCTCAGAGGGATCTGCTGTGAATCCGTGGAAACAAAAGTCACATGCAAGTGCATGGAATGAATGTACAGATCGAAATGGCCTTTAATCCACATACTCGGCATTGTCATTTCTTGCCAACAATGAATACACACCAGGACCTGTGACGAGAGAGAGACACATGCAGCCGTGTCTCTCCAGATGGGTGTGGAGCGGTGTTCACCGTGTACTGTTGAGCAACAGGAGTGAGAAACGGGAGAACGTGTGTAATGTAATCCCATCTGGGTAATAGTTATATCAGAAAAACTGTGCACTGAAAAAACATTGAGGGTACATATACTAAACTGGTAACTGGTTTTTCCCATGGGGTGGAGGGAGGATTGTAAGAAGCCTTTACTTTATGAACTGCAGTTTGAACAAGTTTGTCATAAACGGGTTAAAAGAGCACAAGGCCTTAACTGTTAAACATAGTGCCCATGACTCAGCAGTTCCACTCCTGACTCAGGAGAAGCGAAAACGTTTGCCCACACAAAAACGTGCATGTGGATATGTGGCTGTGATTAACGACGGCCCCAAAGCAGAAACAATTGAATGCTCATCAACTGCAAATGGATTCATGAGAGGTGGTCTAGCCATTCAGTGGAGTATTATGTGGCCATAAAAAGGAAGACGTACTGAAACATGCTACAGAGTGGACGAACCTTGAAAATGCCATCCTAAGGGAAAGAAGGCAGTCACAGTGGACGCACATTGTATGATTCCATTTCTATGAAGCATTCGGAACAGAAAAATCTAGGGTGACAGAAGGCAGATTGGCCATTGCCCAGGGCTGGGAGGAGCACAGGATGAACCCGAGTGTGACAGCTCAGGGGTGGAGTGCTTCTTTTTGGGATGATTAAAATGTTCTAAAAGTAGGCTGTGCTGATGGTCACACAACTCCATGAATATACCAAACCCCACTGAGTTGGACCCTAAATGCATGAGTTGTCTGTGGTGTGAATTACATGTCAATGAAGCTGTTTTATAAAAGAACATAAGGGTGTAGGACATATTAGAACAGGATAGAGGAAATGTGACCAACAGCCCACCATTTAAAAGTATACACTGGGTTAAGAATAGGTATTTACAGAGTCTGTACTCGTGGACAATATGAGAAATTATGAGACCCGGATCGTGTCCACTGTGTAGACAGACACTCAGACCCTGGCCCTTGGCGATTCTCACGGCTTCCTTGAGTCTCATGTCACCAAGTGTTGTGACTCATGGTCTGGATCACTTAATTTGATGCTTTCCTGGTGTAAATCAGTGCTTCACGCATACCCTTGGCCTCAGAACGGTTCCCTCCGCTTCTGGGGGGAGGGCAGCTGAGGGGCAGGTGTGGGTGGCGCCGTGAGGATGGCCGGGGATAAAACAGGTGTTGCAGCGAGACCACGTTCCAGCGGGTTGTATGGAAAGCGCTCCTTCTTTCTGGGTAGGTTCTCAAAGGCCGACATGTAGGTACAAGCTTCAGACGGGAACAAAACAGGTTCTCTGCTTGAAGATTCCACCCCAAGAGGCCAGAAACTCTGAATTTTACTGTTCTCTTTCCCTGTGTGTTTTTCTTCCTGGCTCAGTATGCTCTAACCGCTTCCCTCTCATCTTGACCACTTTCCCTCCTCTTCGTTGTATTTTTTGTGAAAGTCAAGTGCAGCTGTTCTGAGAGACCTCACGGATGCCTGCTTCTTAGACGGCTATACTGAAGACAAGATAAGGGAAGAAAGGGAAAGAAGGCAGGGGCTTCATTGAGTGGGGATGCCGTCCTCCTCTCCCGTTTTCCCAGATTTAAACTAAGGCAAGCAGATTCGCCTACTAATTTAAGGGCCAGCGATCCAAGTGTGTACTATGTTATGTAAACCTTCTGGGAAATGTGGCAGCTGTCGAGCCAGGCATATGCCAGATTTAAAATAAATTAATCCAAAGGATAAGATGGGAAGGGTATATTTAGCACTAAGTGTGTTTACCCTCAGCGATAAGAAGTTTCATGCTGATCCATTAAAGAAAATTGGTGTCTCATACAAGTCTGCCCACGCCTCATGTTTACCCATGATACACACGCGCACTTCACGTGAGTTTGAAACTGTTTGCCGAGAGCTTTCATACTTTGAAAGATCCTGTCTGCTGATCTTTGCCCCGGAGTGCGCTCCGCTTGCTCGGTAGCCCAGAGACTGAGCCCATGTTTGTGACAGGTGGTGAGCTGCGGCAAAGAGGATACTGCCCAGGTCTGCTCACTGTTGTTATTAAAAAGAAAAAGGGTTAGGAGACACCCAAAAGCCATTCTTGTCCTCGGAGCCAGGCTCACCCCAGATACTGCCTTGTTCAGATGAAAGCCTTCTGAACTGCCTGTGGACATTAAAATCTTCTGGGGGGGCAAAGGCAGTGCGGCCCCCAGCAGGTCCTGAATATCCATTCAACCAAACCGAACCCTTGAGGTCATATATCACTTGAGGATTTGGTGCATTGGGAAGATATGAAACAGTGTTGATGCCACGGTTGTGAATTGTAAAATGAGAATCATTTTATCTCAACTTCGATCGTGATTTTATCATTAATTTGTTCTGGGACTTTGCTGAGCTTGTAAAAATGCCAGGCACCTTCTCATTTAATTCTTATGATACTCTTGCAAATTAGGAGTTGCTCTTATGGATAAGGTGTTAGATTTAGGAAGGTTCAATAATTCACCCAAGGTCACACCGTTCAAGGCAGACCCCAGGTTCAGATCCAGGCTTTGCTGACGTCAAAGCCGGGCTCCTTGTGTTTGAACATGGTGCTGTCTGTTGACAAAATTCTCCCGGGAAGTCTTGTGTCCACCGTCAGGCTCTGAGCACGTACCCAGTGAAGCTGGAGGCTCAGAGCTAAAGAACCAGACAGAAGCTCATCCCAACTCAGGCCAAGGCCAGAGAACGAGGGCCCTGAGCTGTGCTCTGACGCCAGCGCCTTGGGGGGGAGTGTGGGGCTGTACGGAGAAGGGGTGAAGTAAGGCGGGCTCCTGCCTCGGCTAATACTCAGCCCGTGGCCTTTGCCCCTTCAAAGGCAGCTCTGTGGTTATCGATTCTCATTTCACTATCTAAGCGATATTTCAGTTGTGTAATAGGAGTTCATGTGGGAAGTTTTCTCGTTCCTCTGGAATCAATAATGAGGTGGTGGTCATGTGAGGGGGCGTCTAGGGGAACCCGTTGTAAAGCTTGGGGTGCCCAAGAGGAGAAGCCAGGATCCCAGAGGGGCGTGCAGCATGCTCGCTGACGGCCACCATGGCAGTGAGCAAGGGGAGGGAATTGGAGAGACGTCGGCGGAACACTCTGCTCTCCTTCTCGTTGGCAGGACAAGGGTGGAGGGATTCCCTGGGGTCAGGTGGACCCTGAGGAAGGAAGTTGGGCGTGGGCCATCTTGCCGGTACCCCTCCCAGGAGGGCTTGCCCAGGGGAGGCTTACTGGGTACAGCCCACAGCACACGTGACCGTGGGTTGTAGCGGGGGAGGGAAGCGGAGGGGGTTGGAAGAGGCCCAAGCCAGCATGGATCCCCACGTCAGTGAACTGTGGTGTACCTCCTACCCCCAGGAGCCCTCGGAGGTTTGGCATTTGGACTCTAACGCCAGGGAGGGCAGGGACGGTCGGGGAGTGTTAACCAGAAAAGCAGCCACTGCCAATGGAGAGAGAATTGCAGTCTTGTCCAGCTTTGTAAAGATGGACTTACCTCTTCTCTCATCACTCGTTTGTAATGCCCCCTTTCCCAGGACAGAGAGCCCAGAAGAAAGAAGAAAAGGAGGGGCCCCTCACCAGTCCAAATAGCCTGTAATGAGGGAAAAATAATTTTGCAGCCTCTGCAGGATTGGAATTTTAAATTGAACTGGATCGGGATTTCCTACCTGTGTCAAATTCTAAAGCGATTCATTCTGCTTAGGATGTCCTTAGGGGGCAGGAACAGAGGGTTTTCACTAGCACGGTTATGGACAGTCGTTGCAAGAAATAAGATCATCTTATATTTTCATGCTCACATTACAATTTAAGGTTCTTCCTTTCAGCCATTATGGAGGGAGGGAGGGAAAAGGACGGTCATCTGACACCCCGTGCTAGGATGTGGCCCGATCCTCCTCCTGCCAAGGGCAACTTCAGTGTCGTTTCCCAGCCGCATAAACCGGGTCCTGTTATTACCCAGGTGGAGAAAGTCCTTTGCTGAAATTCGAGACTCCAAGACTAAGAGTGCCCAGGCTGACCTTTAGCTCGGTATCAGGAGGATTGCTGACTAAGTGTTTGTGGTTTAGATATGTTTGATGGGTTTAGGGTTAGGGGAAGAATCCGACTCTATTTCTTACGTTTTTAGACTGTTCGCCTCTCGACGTCATTCCATTACTCAGCTGTTTATTTGGGGCTTAGCCAGTCGATAACCCTTCACGGGGCGCCTGTCCTGGGCCAGGTCGAGGATGTAAACAAGGCTGAGCAGCTTGCATCCTTGACCCCATCCGGGTGGGCCTTCAGTCTCGTGGACATTAACTCCCCTGGAATCCTTAGGCTGCTCCCCAGGGCCACAGACAGAGTCTAAACGTCCTGAGTGGGCCTGTTTGCAGAGGCCTCTGACTCTTTCCCAGCTGCTTCTTTTGCTGTCACTGCCATGCTTGCACCTCCCACCCACTGTCACTGGTTGGTTCAGTGCTGCCCACCTGCTCCTTCGACTTGACCCCCGCCTTCTCTCGCCCCCACTGTTTGATCTGGAATACCCTCCCCTTTCTCACCATCCTTCTAGATACAGTCCCTCTCAGGTCCTCCTTCTTTCATGAAACACGCCCCCACTTGGCCTGGCACACAGTAGGTATTCATTAAGTGTTTGTTGAGGAATGAGGAGGGTCCTTTTGTTTCATTTATGAGCTTTTCTAAACCCAAAGGTGTTGAGATTCTCAAACAGCAGAGTGATCTTCGGGCGGAAATAGGGCACATTTTTCCAGTTCTACTTTTCATTTGTCTGTTGTGTTTCTTAAACATAAATTGAAACTGCATTGTTTTTGTCTATTTGGGGATTTTTAGGAGTTGAAGCCAATAGCCAATTTCCCTTGGTTATGAAATGAAGTTCTCAGCCAAAGGGACAGGAGTCCAAATTGGATTGACTAACGGTGTTTTGTTATACGAGGGATGCTTTACCTGAGTATACACAGGGTCCAGCAGAAGGAAGGCCTGCTCGAGTGTGGTGGTAGGGTAACAATGTGGGTGTAATAACTTGGGGTTTTAACTTGAACATTTCATCTAAGATGGTGTGCTTGAGTGCGATGTTGTCATGTTACAGGGCTACATGTTTGCACTTTCGTAATAAAAAAGGGGCATTATTTGTGCTGGGCCAATTACATAACATATCATTTACATATTATATAATGAATACATAATGTAATATATAATTATATAATATGTAATGAATACATAATTTATTTTATATATTAAGTCCAGCATACCTTCTTGAACTTTTATTCATTTTAAAACTGTATTTCCAGCTTTGAGGGTTCAGCTCTCACTACATTACCATGTTAGGTCCTGTGCACTGTGTGGAAAGCTTCAGAGGGTACGCGACGGATGGGAGGTGAAATAGTGCCACCTTGTGTTCACTGTGAGAAGCACCACTGACTTTCAGGAGGCCATCTTGTGCTGCTTCTTGGTTTTTGAAGAAGGCTACCAATAAATTCTCCCAGGTTGTAAGTCACCGACTGTGTAAAGATGTGAATAGACTTGTAATTACAGATAACAATATTTTGGTTTTATTCATTGCACTGTTTAAAAAGTGCATCTCTGCAGGCGAGTAGGCTTAACCTGAATTATTCAAGAGAGAGAATAAAGCTAAGGTTCATGGAGGAGGAGGATGCTTACACTGATCCCAGCAATGACCCTATTTTATGAACTTGTTGTACAAGAGAAGGCAGCAGCTTTGAAAAATAGTTATACAAAGCAGTAATATTTTATAATAGTAAGTTTCTTAACAACAACGTCTAAAGGTAATTGTAGAAAGTTTTTCCCCTTAAAGTATTTAAACATTTTAAAGCACGAACATAAGTTGCCTTATTTTTTTAATTGAATATGATATTACAGTTGTCCCAGTTTTTCCCCTTTGCCCCCCTCCACTCAATACCCCTCTTCCCTTGAGCGATACCCCCCTTACTTCCTGTCCATCTGTCGTGCTTGTAAATCCTTGGGCTTCTCCATTGCCTATACTGTTCTTAACATCCCCCTGTCTATTTTGTACCTACCCAATTATGCTTCTAAATCCCTGTACCTTTTCCCCCATTTCCCCCTCCCCCCTCCCAGCTGATAACTCTCCAAATGGTCTCCATATCTATGATTCTATTCCTTGACTGTAAGTTGTCTTAAAATAACAGTCTTTTAATATTTTTTTCTTGATTAAGGCCAGAGCTTTTATTTATTTTTTTATTTTTAGAGTGAGGAGAAGGGAGGGAGAAAGAGAGGGAGAGAAACATCAATGTGTGGTTGCCTCTTGTTCACCCCCTACTGGGAACCCGGCCTGCAACCCCCAGGCATGTGCCCTGGCTGGGAATCAAACCTGTGAGCCTTTGGTTCGCAGGCCGGCACTCAGTCCACTGAGCCGCATCAGCTTGAGAGAAAGGGGGCAATCTTGTATAAACTGGAAAGAGGTCTGAGGGGCTAAAGTGGCCCACCTGACATCACATGAGCTGAATCATGGAGTGGGCCCTTTGTGGCTGTTTGGCTAATGTTTCACTTCTGTTATTTGTATTACAAACCTAATGTATTTTTGTAACAAGGAACACAGGAGTCTCTGAAGTGGTTCTGACAGCGCCCCCCGTCACTTGCTGCCTCTCGTTCTGCTGTCACTTTTGCCAGATTGGTGTAGGCTTCCAGATATTCTTACTGTGCTTAATCAAGCACGCCTAAACATAAACACTTATCTGTAGGTTGGTTTGTTTTACCAAAAACAGGATAATTGTAGAATATTATTTCGTGGCTTAGTCTTTTCACTCAACATGTTGTGGGCCAATTCAAAGTCTGTCTGTCTGTCTGTCTGTGTCAACAGATAGATTAGATAGATAATTTACATTTTCCTCGGTCCTGTTAGTAGTCATGGCATGAATTTACAATAATTTATCCAGTCACTGCCCTATGGAAATATTCATAGGTTTTCAGCTTTTTACTGTTATAAAAATAATTTGCAATAAACATTCTTGGGCATCTATCTTTTATGCGCTGGTACTTTCAATTGAGTCAAATTCTCACAAGGAGATATGGGTCAAAGAATATGTATGTTTTTAACTTAGCTTTTTTAAGTTAGTTACTTGAAAAGTATTTATTAATATCCTCTCAGTACTGCATTGAGGTCCTTAAAGCAGATACTTTTTTTGGTGGCCAGTCCCTGGGGTCTGCTCTCGGCCTAGGACAGCACCCTGACCGGTGTGGGCAGAGGAGGAGAATGGCCAGTCAATGCTGTGTGCTAGATGGGATCACCCCCCTCCCCAGCCAAACAGCAAGGATCCTAGAAATCTGTGTACTTCCGAGCAAGACTTGTCCCCGTCTTGATTTTACTTACACGAGACTAGGGCAAAAGTCTGTATTTAATAAATTTCCTCAAAGTCCATTATTGTTGCGCCCAGTTTGCACTAGGAAATCCCCACTTCTGTACAAAATTATGGGAATAAAAGCGATCGCAGCCTTCTTAGCAGGTCTCCCGACTGAAATGAGGGGGCTGGAGGACATGCCTTCGGGGACTCAGCGTCGGCACGCCCCCTCCTCGTGGCACTCAGTGCTTCCTGCTCAAGGTTTAGCTGCATGTCTGTGGGATCCTTGCAGGCGAATTAGAGGGATGCACGCGTTTCTTTCCGCTGATGTGATCCGGGAAAGTAGTAATTTAACCTACAGAGCTTCATGCTGACAGCGGCTGAGGCTTTTCTGCCAACCTACGGGTTCTAATGTTTGGTGTTGAACTGGGCCGTGTTGGCTCGGTCATATTTTGTCACCGGTGACAGGGAAATGTGGGAGGCATCTCCAAAGGGTTTATCCATAGAAGGACTCTTCCCAGATCAGGAAATGCGCCCCATGTCAACAAATTTCTGTTGCTGAATACAAGCTCAACACATGTGTCTGAAACTACGTTGCTCAGCACAGTGTTCCTGTGATGTAAAACGTTACATTTCTGCACATGACCTTGAGTGTGTTTAGGGATAGCCATGAGGTGTTTTGGTCCTGGATACAATCGGTGACTTCTGTTTTGCTGACCACTGCAGCTCAATGCCATGGCCAACCGTGCTGCTGGGAAAGGCTACGAGAATGAAGACAATTACTCCAACATCAAGTTCCAGTTCATCGGGATCGAGAACATCCATGTCATGAGGAACAGTCTGCAGAAAATGCTGGAAGGTATCCCATTTCCCGTGCACAGCATTAAAACTATGCCATGAAATGCCAAAGTGGAATACGATAGCCTTTTGATGTTAAAATTGTGCTTTTACAATGATGCTCTTTACATAGGTAGGATAAGTTGGGAAGACTGTCATATTGCGGTGACTCTTTAAACATTTAACAGCCTTTCTCATATTTTTTGTGTCACTGTGACTTGGTCAGCAGTCAGGCATTGTCTGGTGGTACTTAACATCTAAGAGAAGAGTGCACAGGGGTATTTTTTTCTCCCTCCTAACATTAGCTTGATTCACATAAAGCAACCCAACCGTTAAAGCAACAGCCCACTGCTCTTGTAGGGAGATGAGGCTCATAAACTGAATCCGAGTGGCTGAAGGGCCGCACCCCTGCGCTGCTCCCCCAGCTGAACCGCCCCCCAACCACTCACCCACAGCCACATGCACCCAAAACACACAGAGACCGACAGACAGTGAAGGAAATGACAGTGCTGGATTATGGGACATAAAAGAATCACTCATGGGGCCAGACAAGCCATAAACTGATTAGCAGAGGTTTTGCATTTCATGCAAAGTCGGCTTGATTTACTCTTACTTGCTTGTGCTCTTTGTGATTGTAAAGGCCCAGGAAGGAGTCTGGTGCCACAGGCCACCGCTCCTGGTGCTCATGGGAACTGGAACCGAAGAGAAAGAGGAGGATTGGTGTCTTGGGGACCTGGGGAGGCTGTAGAGGCTGCACTTGCACCTGAGGGAGAGGTGGCGCTGAGTGCCAGGGCAGTGGCTGTCTGAACAGGGCACATGGGGTCGGTCTGGAATGGAGAGGGACAAAGAAAGCGCTGATGAGGATACACATTTGCTCCCAGTAACGTAGGTGGTTCTCTGCTTCACCAGAACAACAGGGCACAGTGAGAGCCCAATAATGGGGCTGGACAGACTGGTGGAGTGCCGCAGACAGGCCTAAGTTCCATCCTGTCTCCTGGATTCCTCGCATCATCTCAGTCACTGGGAAACTTCACACCCTCAGTTCGCTTCCCTGGGGCTGTTGCTTACTGTGACACGAGGGGGTTGGACTCACAATTTCCACAGGCCCCTCCTGCCAGCTGTGAGTCTACAGTGTGATGCCCCTGGTTGCGAACTAACATCGAGCATTTGAGCAGCTAGCAGAAATCTCTTCCTGCATCTGAAGACATCACAGCCCCAGAGCCACCTGCGTCTGACTCCCACGGGAAATTTGCCCTGTGTCAGATCACGGTGACAATGCCTGGGCGTGACTGTTTGCTCTTCTCCACTCTCTGGAGGTTGTCATGGGCAGTTTGGCTGTCCCTGCGCTTTGAGGTGTGAAAAGCTTGGCCTTGCTTGGCCCCGCCATTGAGAGGACAGTCTCACTTCAGTGTGAAGCGTGTTCGTCATTGTCAGAATCATTGAGGCTGGAATTCTTTCTATTTTTCATTTAGTCATTTCATAAGCCGACTTTGGAGAACTCAGATTTTCTTCTCTGCAGAAAGTAGTTCCTAAGAGTGCTTCCAACACATCGCTTTGGCTTTCCTTTTTAAATGAGCATCTATTTGGTTTCTTATTAGGGACCATCTCTCCTGCCCCTGTGCGTCGGGTCTGACTCTCTACTTCCACAGGACATGCACACCGACCGAGTTCCTGAGGCTGGTCTCACCTCCCCGAGTTCCAGGGATCACGGTGCTGCATCGCCTTTCCAGCTCTGTGTCACTGCAGTGGGCAAGGACATCTCCCTGGATGCCTTTCAGGGGACTTGACCAATGTTTGACTACCTGTTTTTACCAAGTAAATGATAAACCACTGCACAGCCTCAGCTGATAAGGTGATGCAATCAGGCCCAGCTTCCGAGGCCTTTCCTCCTTGGAGTGCTGTCCTTGGCACCCAAAGCTTTCGCTGGTGGTCCCTCGGTAGGAAGAGAAATGGTGCATTTCACTCAGGATTATTTCTTCAACTTTTCCCCACCACTGTTATTGCTATTATCAGAATCGATTCTGAATAACGGAGAGTAACTCTGGCTGCAAATAGTCCTGCCTGTGAGCGAGGGCTGCAGGCTCTTTCATCAGACACCAAGATCTACGGCCAAGTGTGTGTCCTGCGCGCGTCCTTTCTGGAGCTGGTTGAATTCGAAGTTGGACTTAGGAGTTCTAAACCAAACAGTTCTGTGGCATTGATACCCCCAATGAAATGTTAGCGATGCCTTCTAGGTGTGCAGAAAGTTTGTAATTTATTGAGTGTGCTTTCTGCAGTAGCCTCCTTTTGATCTTGTACGTGGCTTTCCCCTTAAAATAAAATTTAAAAAAAGGATGCCCTATACTTTTTTCTTTCTTTCTCAGAACAGTCAGTTGGGGAGCCTGGACTGGGCTCTTTCCACGGCTGAGAAAGTTGTTATCACTGGACGTGGATAAAACTCTCCTAGGGCGTCCTCGGTGTCTGTGCGCAGAATTACTTTCACATCTCACCTGGTGGGCATTGTGGTTCTCTTAACGCCTCTTCGTGAATCTGTTTTCAAGGCAGGCAATTGTTTGCGGGAAAGACATAAGGACTGTGGCATGGTCCTCCTTCTTCAGTCAACACGCTCCATCTTTGGGGGGTTGCCTAGACAACTGCACTCCCCCCCCGCCCCGAGTTTCCTACCTGGATTCTGCATGAGCATCAGGTTCATGTTGCTGGCCATCGTGTCGCTGTCCGTAACTGACCACGTACGCACTGACCCACTCATTGAACTGAACTTGAGCCACTGCTCTGCGCCAAGTGTGCTGCTGTTTTCACTTAAATGATTGTGTTTGATTTGCACAACCATAGTGCGCAGTATGAGGCCCTGTCTGCACTTCACACGTGAAGAAACCGGGTCTCAGCGAGGTGATGAAACTCAGTTTAAGATAATTTTAAAAGAGGAAGCAGGAAGTTGAAACAAATAAACATATAGGAAAACATTTGAACTGGCTCTGGTCATTCAAAAAATGGAAATTAAAACTTCAAGATACCATTTTTTACTTAGTTTTAAAAAGTATAATATCTAATACTGAAAAGAATGTGACAGAACTGGTACTTCAAATATATCTGATGTCGTGAAATCGGCTTAAAGAAACGTGTTTTGTTTAGAGAAACATGGTATATTTTTACCAGATTATCACCCCTGAGGGACTGATCCAAAATATTGTTTTAAAAAAGAAAGACACAACATGCCTATTTTGATGCTGGTATTTTATTTATAATAGTAGAATTTTTGGAGCCACAGGAATGTCTAATAATAGTAAACTGATGAGATGATTTTGCTCCATCTCTTGATAGAAAATTTTGCATCCGTTAGACATCATAAATGTGAAGATACATGTATATATTGTAACATAGAGTGCATACGGTGTAAGTGAAAAATTCAGGTTGAAATGGTACAAGGACTGTGATTCCCTGTCTGGTAAGTCAGTTTATGAAGAAAGACTGGGAGAGAAAGCCCAGAAAAATAACAAAATTAGCATGGAAGGATGAGTGGGCAATCTTTTCCCTCCTTTATTTGTAAAATATTCTCTGCAGTTGGTGTAATGCACATAGAAACCAGTCCATGTTGCCTCCCAGTCTCTGGGAGTCAGGCGTGTCCCATGTGGATGTGGGACCCCAGGGACCCTCTGCCCAGGGCTCGCCTGGCTGCCATGACGGTGTCGCCTGGGCGGCGTTATCATCTGGATGCTCGGATGGGGAAGCATCTGCGTCCAGGCCCGCCCGGGATGCTGGCAGAATTCAACCGAGGGCCCTGAGCCGTGGTGGCTGCCAGCTGGGGGCCACCCTTAGGTCCTGGAGGCTGTGGACTCCCATATGCTGTCCGCACATGGCAGGTTACTTCTTCAAGGCTGCCTCTCTCTGGTTACAGAGTCTGGTACATGACACTGAAAAAACGTGGTATTTTTGTATCACGTTTTTAAAAACACCTCCTTCCCCATAGGACATAGCAAAGCAGAATCTGAGCCTAGTACCTCCCATCATGTGGCAGTGGTCCTCGCTGACTCGCTGTTGGATGTGGCACAAGTTCAGACACGACTACCCTGCATGCTACTGTTACAGTAACAGGGTGACTTAGTGGTTAATCTGTCCTAATATTTTAAGATGTCTTTATAGTCTGTCTCATAACATGTCAACAGTGTTTAATATTTTCAGATATATTTTTTCAGTCTTCACTGCAATCACGGTGTAGCTAGTCTTAACGTTCCCATTTTACAGATGAGAAAACTGAGGCAGAGGGTCTAAGAAACTCATGCAAGCTCACAACAGTAAGTGGTAGAAGCAAGATTTTCGCTTACTCAGTATGAATCCAGACGCCATGTTCTTTACTCTCGGGGTTTGTGAACTTGCTGGGTAGGGGCTGGGTGGAAGCTCGTTGGTCTAAGTGTCTGCCTTTGGGTTCTTGCCTTGGTCCCTGCGTAAGTATAAGCAAATGTCACTTCCCGTGTTTGCAAAACGAGGTAAGCAATATGTCAACTCTGTCCAGCCTGCAGACTCATTAAAAAGTTTCCTTGCAAACCATAAAGTGCTTTCCCAAGGGAGAAGCTTTATGCTTTCTCTTGGGAAGCTGGGCAGTTCTGTACGATGAGCACTGAATAAAACAGATGAGTTCATGAGCTGTACGTTAATTCAGCCAGGCAAGTATTGCATGGGTCCTGGGTCTTTTTGCGGGCGACTCTCCTTAATTCCTTTATTCAAGAGACGTGAAGTGAAATGCACAGTGTCCGAGGTGTGGAAGTGCTTGCCTGGTGACATGGTCCGCGTCCACTCGGCACACGCTCATGAACATGAATGAAATGAACCACGTAGCAGGCCCGGCGGGCGTTTCCTCAGCACACTGTTCTGCAGAGACACAGTCCTCAGCCTGAAGGGGGGCATCTGATCGGAGGGGAGTGGCCCCCGAGCACAGGCGCAAAGGCCCAGTGTCCCTTACGTCCCACAGAGAAGGGGGCAGGCAGATCCCGTGGGAAGATTGCGATCTTTTAGCAGGCCCCAAACTGGAGCCACTTTTGTCCTGTCCCCTGCAATTGTGGGCACTGGCCTTGGGGGAAGTTTGTGGCCCCAGCAGTCCTGTCCGATCTGTGCTTCTGTGTGAAGGGTCTGAGCCCTGACTATTCAGAACATTCATTGGCTGTGGAATGGGTGGCTGAAGGCAGACAGCCTCAAGTCTGACGAGGGAGGCTCCCTTGCAGGGGGGTGGTATGGTCATGCAGCGCCTTGCTCTGGTCTCCCTGCCAAGGTGTCTTGGATGCAACAAGCTCTGGAAGGGAATAGTCCCTAGCACAACCAGCTGCAAGGTTTCCATGCCATATTTCTCTCTGCTCGGAGAGCTAAGGTGTGGCTATCAGTTCACATGCCTTTTTTGTTTGGTACTTTCTTCCTCCTCTCTCGTCTGTGTGAGGTGATGGCTCATTCCACCAGGGAGAAGTGGAGGAGTTCAACCCATTATAGGAAATTCATATTTAGGTTTATCATTTTAAAGTTTTTCCTATTACATTGTCTACAGGTGTGTACTATGAAATTCTACCGCACATGAGCTGATAAAAAGGCTGTCTAAAGGCTGATCTCTTTCAAGTTCTTTATACCTTGACTTTTTGCCATTGTTGACTTCTCAGATCCCTGACCTGTTAGATGAGTCGGCCAACGAGACTTGGCTGAAAATCTGGGCATTGCCCTAACACTTGAGCCACATGGCATGAGTGTCCACGCAGAAAACCCACTTATCCTCCTGAGTGGAACTGGGTAGCTTCACAGACCAGTTATAAGGTTTTTATACTGTGTGTTCTGCTAGATCAACGGGTCTCTCCTACCAGTCTTCACTGGTTTTTCGTAGGAAAGTTACTGATTCACGGTTTTTGTAGGAAGGAAATGAATCGGGAGTATGCGCTTTGCTCTCTGTGGTATTGTAAGAAGATGGAGAACCTGACTGACAGGGGGCTGGATGCCATCAGCAAATTACGGCTGTAACATCTGAGGCACCCGGTACAGAGGAAAGAGCGTGCCCCTTTCGGTGCGTGTGCCGTGGACAGATTCTAGCTCGACTATTCACTGGTTGTGTAACTGCGGATGACTTAGTAAACCTCTTCAAACCATGCTTTCCAGCCTGAGAGTTGGGAGTAGGGAGCACCCTCTGTGTTAGATAATTCGTGTGCAGTACCGGGCACAATGCCCGCTTATAGGGAGTGCAGAGTAACTAGGAGCCACTCTAGTTATTCCAGACGTTCATCTGGTCCTCGAACAGTTCCTGAGAGTCTATAGACTAGGCATTGGGTAGAAAAATGCTTCATTCATTCATGCAAAGTGAGATAACTGGTTTTGATATAGAGCAATGATCGTGGCAGGGGGGAAAAAAGTGGTGCTTGCTAATGAGTGACACCACAGAGGGCCAGTGGGGTGATTGACAGTTTTAGCTGGATATCAGGGGAGGGGACAAGAGGCAACAAAGTGACCGAACGAGAAAACTGGCTATTTTTATCCCAATTCTACTTTATCTTGATATCCGCTGAGACCCTTCGAAGATTAATGTGAAAATGCACACCCTTCGAATGATCATTTTATGTTCTGTTAAACATGACAGCTAGTTTGGGATAACTGGAATATTTACGAAAGGAGTGCTTGTAGGAGAAAGTGTGTCCTGTGTAACTAAAGATAGATGTGATTAATCTTAGTGACAGGGTGAGCCGTTCTTCCAGAAGGCGACGCTTGGGATTTAGCAATTTAGGACTTGTTTGCCAGTGATGACAGCATCTGAGATTTGGTGAGCACGTTGACCTGGCAGCCTTCTAACCGATGTGATGAGCGTGGAATGAGCCCCCACCTGCTGCGCCCACTGTGCGCGCTGCTCCTTGCCCCACTCTAGGTAGCTGCTGCCAACATCTTAATCTTCTGTGATTCCTGGGCCTTCTCTCTAGTGGCTGCCATGGATGTTTTGTATCCACCCGACTCCCTAGCCTCTCAACACTTTCGCCCAGTCTAGATGCCCTCTTTCTGCTGGCTTTAAGTTTCCTGTACAGACTTCATCATTCCTTAAGCCCTGCTGCCTTCAACTGAGTTCGTGTTCACCCCGGCTTGCTCAGTGTACTGACTCTATTTGCACTGACACTAATGTGGACATTGGAGTCGGGGGAACCAGACGGCTGTCACCGTGTGCTTGCTGGGCCACCCACGTCTGCACCCTTCCCTCCTGTATGAATTGAGATGGTTGTATCTACTGCAGATGGGAGTATACAGAATTTGGGCCTATTGCACCTTACCATCTTACATTATCATCAAGTTCTTTAAAAGAAAGCAAGGCTATGCAAAAACGGCCTTCGTGGCATTATTGTGCAGAGATTACAGGAAATAGCATTCTGAACGAAGGTGGCACTGTTGTGACGAGTAGCCACCAACCTGGCAGGTGCCCTGTGGAGCAGTTGACATACAGGTGTCTCCTGTGAAGGGGCAGTCCTCTGTGGAGGGGTCCACATCGACTGGGAAGGGCGGGGACCAGAGCGCCACTAACGTTACCCAACTGAACGCCATTCACCACGGGGCTCGGCGGGCTCTTCTCTGTCTCCGAGGTGGGCCAGGTGAGGGGGGCAGGAAACAGGCTTGGCCACCAAGCATTTCCACTTTTCGGGCCGTGATTAAGTGCTCTTTGAATGGTTTGCCTGCTAGGATGTTCCCTGAAGGGACATTATTATCATGTGGCCAGTTCTTTGTAGACCATCTCATGGGGCTTGATTCCAAAATGTGAAAGGGACAAATCTTCCCTCAGCAGAGCTCAGCTGGGCGTCCAGTCTGGAAATGAAGGGAGGGCCTTGTACATTTCAACTTCAGTGCTTAGGGGGCAAGGAAGACCCCAAAGAACGCCCAGGGTTCAAACAGAGACGGTCTCTGCACCCGTCTGTCACCCACTCAACGCCCACACAGGAAGGAGTGACATGGGTACAGGAAACACCTAAGGAGGACCACCTGAGGTTTATTCCTTCCAAGTACAGTTTCCATCTCCTCAGTTTCCATAGTTATATTTACATGTATTTTAGAGCTATTTATATATATATTCAGGGGATCAGTCGTCCCGTTTTGTGAGACCAGCGCTGTCAGGCCTGGGCGTTCAACTCCTGGTGGTCAGTGCAGTGCTCTGTGCTCTGCCGCTCAGGCCTCTGATGTCAGCGAAACGCACTTCGTTCAGCAACCGGTTTGCAAATATTGGTTCGGGTTTGGCAACAAGAGTGAGCAAAGCAGGACTTCTGCCTTATCCCGAGTTTATCCAAACAAACCCGCCAGTGTTCTATTTAAACACCCGAGCACTAACTGTTCCAGTCCCCAGGGTGCCCCCATCTGTCCCTGTGTGTCAATCATCTGTAGAGCTGTTTGCTCTTAACTCTCTGCTGCACACCTACCTGGGCCGGGGGCGCCCTCTGTGGTTGCCTTGCTTGAAAACCCGGTGAGGTTCCGGTACTTCATGTCCACAGTTCTAATGCTCCTGAAAGCAGACAGGGTAAACACGGAGCCACCCCAGCGTGGGAAGAAAGGGGCTGAGCCGACGGGCTGCGAGGCCCGTCCCGTGCCGCACGAGCACTGGAACCCTGTCCCCGGCAGGAGGACATCTCAGGGCCTGTTCCCTGAGCCGTCACTCCTGCCCTGCCTTTGGCACCGCCCGCCTCCAGGCTAGGTGGAAAGCCTGTGGTGTCTTTATTTATAACTTGTCATTTCCCTGCCTTGTGGGGAAGAAAAGGTGAACAGGATCATTTGTTCTTGGGCTGAGCTAAGAGTGTCGATGCCAAGCTCTCCCTCAGGCTCCCCGGACTTTTTTGAAATAAAGGACAATGTCAACTCACCCTAAGCCCTACCATAACAACTGGAACGTTTCGCTTATGTAGTGAAAAAAGACTGTTTGCAAGAGAGCGTTCTCCGAGGAGGGTTGGAAGGAGGCAGTGGAGTCCTGGACTGTATGTGGTGGCATGTGTATACTTTAGGATTAAGTCCAGCACTTTGGGTCATGGCCTGGGGTTACACTGAAAGACCAAACGGCAGGCACCCAGGGAGTGGCCAGAGCTCACAGAAGGTGCTGGAATTCCACGTGCCTCCCGCTGGGCTGTGTGCACAGGCAGGGGCGAGCCTGCCGCTCAGAGGGTCCCTGCGGTACTGCTGGGCTGTAGATCAGCAGCAGCTGGGAAGTCCCGGTCGCTCCGTGTTAACTGGGGGCTGGTAGGTTCTGCGGTCTGTCTTTAGGCTGGGTGCACTGACCCTGAGCTCGGGGCAGGGCAGAGGCAGGTCCGGCTGCATGGCCTTTGGGAATTTGCTGTGCGAGCACAGACTCCTGTGTCAGTTCCTCCCTGGAACGGCCACCTGCCTGAGCACGCTCCTCAGTCCAGGAGCCTGCTGTCCTTGGCCCGCTCCCCTTCCTAATCGCCCCACCGCCACCTTACAGAAGACCAGTGAGCCCTCTCCCACACCTTCCATCTTGTGACACAGTATTCCAGGGTGCACGAGAGGTAGGGGGACGTGCAGGGGGACGTGTGCCCAAAGGTCTGAAGACTGTCATCGGGTTGGTCTTCCTGGAGCAGTCTAAATCGGGCCGTCCTGTAGAATTATGGAAGTCACAAGTGCGAGCACCATTGGTAACTTTAAATTTCCTAGTGGCCACGTTAAATAAAGTCCAAAGAAATGGGTGAATTAATAATGCATTGTATTTAACCCGGTATATCCAAAATTATATGGCTCCAATGTGTAATCAGTGTTAAAAAAAACTATGGGTGAGACATTCTATATTCTGTTTTTTTCATACTGAGTCTGAAATTCGAGGTATATTTCATCTCAGTTCAGACCTACCACATCTCAGGCGCTCAGTGGATTGTGCGGTTCCGAGTGATACAGCGATAAAATGCATAACCTTGAAGCCGACAGTGCGGGGGAGCCATGGAGCATTTGGATGGGCCCAGGTGTGGACTACGAAAATGACATGACTGAGCCTGAGAGGCGTCGCTGAGGAGCACGGGCTCCGGAGCCCGACTGAGCCCCGGCCTCACTGCTGGTCAGGCATGGCCTCATACTGGCTGCTTCTCTTTGCATTGGTTTCTGCTTGTATACAGTGAGGATAATAATTGCACCTTCTTCATCTGACTGTTAGGAGGATTAAAAAGGTATTCTATATGAGCCCTGGCTGGTGTGGCTCGGTGGACTGAGTGCCAGCCTGAGAACCAAAGGGTTGTCAGTTCAATTCCTAGTAAGGACACATGCCTGGGTTTCCGGCCAGGTCCCCAGTAAGGGGTGCATGAGAGGCAATCACATATTGATGTTTCTCCAAGAAAAAAAGAAGAAAAGCTGTGATATATAAAGCACTGGGAAGAGTGCCTGGCATCTGGTAAGCACTCTTTAAATTGTGTCGTTGTTGTCATTTCTGGTTAAGCCCATCGGCGTTGCCACGGCGTGGTGGCGAAAACCGTAGCCTCGTCTATCAGAAGACTTGAGCTCTCCAGCCCGTGATTACTATGTGTTTTAACCTCCCAGAGCCTCGGCTTTCACAGGTTTCAGTGAGTCTGACACCTCCCACCTCTCGGGACAGACAGCGTGCTGGAAGGTCAAATCATAAAATGTGAAGCCCAGCGACTGTTTTTGAGCCTGCTGTGTGCCAGCACAATTTATATGTGTCATCTCATTTCACCCATCAGCAACTATTGGAGGAAGGTGCTTTATCCCCATTTGACTCTGGAGGAAATCGGGGCTCAGGACCTGGCCCGGGTTGCGGTGTTGTGCAGGGGCAGAGCTGGACCGTGCGTGCTGGAGGACCCGACTCTGGAGCGCGTGCCCCGGGCGAGAAGCCATGAGTGCCTTTGTTTAAGAGGCTCAGTTTGATGCAGGAGGTCTCTGTTCCGACTCCTACCTCACACAGTCCCCAGACCTGATCTCTTGTCTCTGCTTCAGTGACATGCTGATGCATCCCTCTGTCCCCACCACAATGGCAATTAAGTGGTAAAAAAAAAAAAAAAAGCAAAATACAAAAGAGCAAGAGAATGGGACAAGAGGTGCCTGCAATGAAAAATTTAAAGCTGGGAATAGGTGGATGAGTATTGACTAAGAACTAGCCAGCAGGTGACAAAAGCTGACATGTGAGGACACTCGAGAAAGCCCAGTGCATGCCCAGTGGTCCCGCAGGGCTGTGGCAACATCTGGTGCAAGAGGCAGCAGATGCCTCTGAGCGGGAGGCCTGGCTGAGTGTCCCTTAGATTCCAACCTCCTCCCCGCGGCGCTGCCTCATGGAGGCTCTGCCCCCACGCTCACAAGAGAAGAGAGTGATGAAGTTTCTGGAAAGGATGACGAGAGAGGCTCTGGGCTCAGTGACACCAGTGAAGCTGGAAGAGGCAGACAGGGACTGCCAGCCCACAAGGAGGGATTAAGTAAACGTCTGTGCGGGAAAAATGGGACCCCTGGTTCCCCTCCCAGCTCTGCTCTGAAGACACTGCATCTGGTCCTATGGAGTCAGGGGTTTGGGAGACCCCTGCCTGGGCCCTCCAGCCGTTCAGGAGAAAGGACTCGCGGACCTGGGGGTCAGACTGGCCAAATCCCCCCGCTCCCCAGCCTAAGAAAGCCTGTTTGTGCACGCAGCACCTACGGTCCCCTGCTAGTGCCTCATACTCACCATGGAAGCACACAGAGGAGCAGAAATTTGGGGAAAGCCCACAATGCATGTAGACCACATGCACGCATGAGCACAAACAAACAAACATAAGGAATCTTGAGAATAACAGATTCATTCAGAGAGTAGAAGAAAGGAAAACAAATCCCAACTGGCAGGAATATCCTTAGAGAAATAAGATGGTAAAAACTGAAAGTGTCAGCGATACCAAGTGTTGGGCAGGATATAGGGGGAAGGGATTTGCCCACGCTGCTGGGGTGGGTGTGAACCGAGGCAGCCCCTTTGGGCAGAGGTGAAGACGCAGGGGCCCTATGAACCAGCCCGTTTCTGTGACAGAAGTGCGTGTACAGGGAGATTTGCCACAGGACATTGTAGACAGATGGTTTTTGTTGCCCTGTTTGTAAATATTGAAAAAGCGGAAACCACTCCCAGCAGCAGAGGTACGACCAAGTAATCTATGTTCCTGGAGAGAAATGTTACACAGTTGTTAAATGAATGAAATTGCATCATACGGATGTCTCAAAAGCAAAACCTTGAATGGAAAAAATCAAGTTGCCAAAGGCTGTATGGTATGATATAGTTAAATTTAATACATATAAAACCAGCAGGAAATTATTTGAAGATACCAATAGTAATGAGGGCTAGCATATAAAACCACCCTTTGATATAGGAGCTTTTATTATCCCCACTTTACAGCTGAAGAAACTGAGGCACAGAGAGGCTAAGTAACTGGTCCTAGCTCACACAGCTAGTACCTAAATAGTGAAGGGATAGTAACCTGCCTGGGAATGTTAACAAACTTGAAGCAGCAAGACGGCATGGAAACATGGAATTTATTAGTAATGTCTTTTTCTTTCTTTACTTTCTTCTTTCTCTTTCTTTTTCCTTTCATCTGAAGCAATTGTGGCCAGTCTGAGTGGCTGTCGCATTATTGTTTAATTTTTTTATGTGTTTAATTGGTTTCTTGGAAACACTCCGCCTGCCGCTGAGTGCCCTGGGCACGCACAGGGCTGAGCAATAGAGCGGTAGAGTCTGCACATCAGGTTGTCTGCTTGTCACTGGGCTGCAGCCAAGCATCCTTCCCTGTGCTGGTTGGCGTGTTCTTTACCAGATAGTGACAGAGCTCGCCCTCCGGCGATGGTGGGAGGGGCAGCACTGTCACCTCAGGCAGAGGGACAGTGCTCTGAACCAGAGCTATGCCGGAGACAACTCCGTTATCTGACTCTCCACGGGCTGCTGAGCTGTACTTCCCACTCAGGGCCGGCGTTTGGAGGGAAGAGTTTGGAATCTTGCCTAGACACATTCTTAATGTGGTTTTCTTAAGTGCAGCCTTGTGCTGGGAATCTCGGCATCATTTCCTTCATCATCACTGCTGTCGTCTGTGACTCAGACTGTAGCACTTGTCCTTTTTTTGGTGGCTTCTGCGTTGCAGGAAATATGCATGAACCCCATTATCTGCATATTTCAGGGAAGGGCATCCGATAGACTAAGTACGATCACTAATGAGCACTACGTATTCCCAATGCACAAAGCTTGGAAGAGTTAGCCGAGTTGATTCTGGGAGTTTAGAGCTGGAAGAGGACTTAAGACACATGATTTTTAATTACCGACAGGGTTGGGAGTGGGAAGTAAGAGGCCCGACTCCCTGCATCTCAGAGGGCAATAAAATACACTTAAAATTCTATGGAACATTACTTAATTTTAATTGGCTGGTTTATAAGATTCCTCAAAGGGCTTTATAGGTATAAACTTCATAAACATATATTTGGAATGCACTATTTGTGGTATGTGGTCAGAACACTAGTTCTAAAGCTTTTTCATGCTTTATGGTGACTAAAGGACAAGCTACAGAAATCTTTGGGAATCCAGGTTCTCTTCATTGTCAGTCGAAAAGAAAGCCCCTAACGTGAGGCTCTAGAAGCAGTTCCGAAGTCCATGGTCTCACGTTTGAGCTCCCATACTTGGTGGGAGTCGTTGGCAAGAGGAGTTCGAGCATGTCCATTTCAGACGTCGAGGACAGTCCTGTGTTTTCACGGGAACCCCGAACTCCAGTGGCTGCGTGGTCGTTCTAGTTGGGAATGCGCTGGAGTCGGTTGTGTGGCTGTTTCCTCTCCACAGCACTCTCAGCCCACGCCCCTTAGTAGCCCATTTGCAGTAACGAATGGGTAAATAGATCTTCGCCGCTGGACCATTACCATGGTAACCTTCGGTGATTTTCATTAATACTGGGGTGTAACTTTACAAATAAAACACACCTAAACAGATGCAGCAATCCCCACAACCAAAGAACATAGGAGCCTTACTTGAAATGGTTTACTAGAATCAAGTGTAGAAAGCTTGGGCACTTGTCTGGATGTAAGTCTTCCAGAAAATACTACAGTGAAGGAATCATTAGGAAGCTACCTGCAGCCAAGATCACATGTAAAATGACGTTGTCTTTATTCGGCTCTCATGATTTATCTTGCAGTGTGCGAACTTAAATCTCCCTCCATGAGTGACTTTCTGTGGGGACTGGAGAACTCCGGCTGGTTAAGGCACATTAAAGCCATCATGGATGCGGGAATCTTCATCGCCAAGGTACGCGATTGCAGGGAACACACGGGAAGGAGCAGACCCGCCAGCACGCTCCGACTTCGGAGTGGAGAAGATCGTGTCTCCTCCCTGTCCGCTGCCCTGTGCTAGGCTAGGTGGGGCTGCAGGGTGTGGGGAGTGCATGGCAGACCTCCATCAAGTTCGCCCTCTGAAGATGGGGTTTTGCAAACGAGAGGCCAGTGCTCAGTTGGTAGTATGTCAGCACAGTGGGCAGGTGGTAAAGTATATACAGAACACTCTCTGCAGTTAGGCTCAGCCCTAGATGGAGGGAAGAATTTTCTATGGGAGAGTATATGCAGACGTGAGCCACTTCAGGGAGGGAAGCCTGAGGCTTTCGTCTTAGCAAACAATCCTCCTTTTGAAAGGTGGCACAAGCAGAAGTCACGTTCCCAAACCCGGGAGGCAGGTTCCCTTTTGCCAGAGGAGGAATCTTGCTGCAACTTTCTTTTCAAATAAACTGTTTTTGGATGCATTGTCTATTGGGTTGCTTGGTGGTTTTTATTTTTAGTATCACTTCCCCTTAGGTTTATACCTAAAGACAACTATGCCTTTTCTTATGACATGGTGTACACTCCTTTACTAGATGGTTCATTTATTCAACACGTGTATTTAGTCCCCCACACTTTTCTAGGTGCTGAGGATGCAGTGTGGAATGAGCCAGCCCCTTCTCTCACAGAGCTTACTTTCTGGTGTGGGGACCAAAAATGAGTGACAGTAGGAGTTCAGGTGGTGACGAGCGCTCTGACAAAATCTCCGTTTCCCAGCGTGTTTCCTGCCAAGATACTCAGCTGAAATTTTGCGTGTGCATTTGCAACAGCAACTAGAGATTCTTTTCTTAGCAGGCACTTGCGCTACTGTTTATCTTTGTTTTTTTTCCCTCTTTCCCCAACCTTGGACCATCACTTGGCTCTTAATCCTTTTTATCTCTAATTGCAGTTTCACAATTTATGATTTTTGTCTTTTGTTTTTGACAATGGCTGAGGCCAGCAGTAGATCCAGAATTTCAGTAGTGGAAAGGCTGCAGGTGGGAACCCGGAGAGGAGGGGAGGGGTGGAAGGTGGGCTAGGAGACATGTCACGGAGACACGCCTGCACAGCTAGTGCACATTACATAGTACCTTTGCTTAGTTGAGGTGGGGACAGGGGCGGCTTCCAGATGTGGGAAGGAAAAGCTTCAGCTACCGGCCCCGAACCACTCCTTGACTCTGCCCTAGCTGGGTGGACACACGTCTTCTGGTCTCTGTAGGTACACCACACACCTGGTTCTGATGCAGTGTTCCGTGTCTGTGCTGACTCTTTGCGGCCCCTGTTTTTCAGGCCGTTGCAGAGGAAGGGGCAAGCGTGCTCGTCCACTGTTCTGACGGCTGGGACAGGACTGCGCAGGTGTGCTCAGTGGCCAGCCTCCTGCTGGACCCACACTACCGGACCCTGAAGGGCTTCATGGTGAGCACGGCTGCGGGGCCACTTCCCCACACCGGCGCTGGAAGCAACCGGCCTGTCTTTCCGCAGCCATCGGCGACTTGCTTTGTTTCTCGTCGGCATTATTTTTCTTTTAGCTCAACAACACGAATTACAGGGGCAAAACTGGCATAGGCTTGGAGTGAAGGGGTGAATTTCTGAGATGTTGGAACCAATAAAAACCAGTGCTATTAAGTGTGAATTTGGGGGCAAATATAAAACATATTCAGTGGTTTGTAAATAGTGAGTTTTACACAGCATTGGATCATAGGCATTTCAAGTTGGATGTGAATATAGGAAACACTTTTCCAAATAAATTTGCCAACAAAACTTTCTGTATTGAGTATGCAAAAAAGTCCGAGAGGAAAACCTGTTTTCACTTACTGCTCTTATGTTTTAAGCAGTCTTTAACAATGCTGGATGATGATATTAAAATTTTCAGTGTTTTTGTGGTCTTTGCGGTGGAAATTATGAGTACCTCCTCTTTGCTCTTGAACCTTTCAGCTATAAAAATGTAGTATGCTGCTTTCACCTGCAGAGTATTTGCATAGTTGTCTGGGATGGCGAAGCTTTGGCCAAGCTGAACCACTTCCTTAAAATGACTGCAGGGACTCCCAGGACTGAGGGACCCCTGGTTCCTGCCTCTTGAACCACGATTTGGTGGACAGTGCTTCAGTGGATCCCGAATCCATGCTGGGGGTAGATCCTGACGGTAGATGAGCCCGGTGGGGTACCTGCGGGAAGATCTTCTTCATCAGCTAGTCCCAGCTGGCACTGGGGGACAAGAGCGAAGAGGCAGGCGTCCTCAAGGGCTTTCCCTTTTCAAAGGTGTCCGAGAACTTCCAATGCCCTGTGGCAGCAGGGACTTCAGAGGCCGCTCCTGTTTCAGACCTTCCTCAGGGGCGGTTAGGGGGGCTGGATCCCTTCATTCACATCTGGATGGCAGAGGGATTCAGAGTCACACAGCCACCACGGGGCCTGTCTCCTGCACACACTGTCCTTTACCGCCACTGGCTCTTTCCAATTCTTCCCCACTGAATTTGGGAGTTGTCAAGGGCAAACTTCAGCCAGGCCCTATTTTTTTAAGGGGAAACCTCTGGCCAGTTAAGAGCATTGGTGACATTGATGAGTTTCTGTGTTTTTTTTTTTTTATCAAGGCAATTTGAAATGGTAAATCCATGTCACCCCTAACTCCAAAGCAGGGCTGAAACCCCTAATATAGCCATATCATTTTATAATTCTTCTGAAGTTCACCAAAAAAATTCCTAATTGTTTCTTGTAAAGGTTGGTATTGGATATTATACCGGGGCAGTGTGATGTGTTGGTTAAGGGACGGGCTTTGGTGTAGAGGCAGGTTATAAGGCGGAAACCACGTCCTAGCAGTGCGATCTTGGGTGAGGATCTAAGCAGGATCTAACCTACTCAGTTTCCCTTCTGTGCGGTGAGACTGATCATGCCCATTTTGCCATGAAACCAGCTGTGTAAGAAGAGGGCCTCAGGGGGCACTCAGTGGGTGCAGTTAACATTTGCATGCATCCATTGCCCTTCTTCCCGAGGGTGAACTCCAACCGTCCTGTCCCGTAGACATGTCTGCACTGGTGGATAAGGAGTGAGGTTACCCGAGGACAGTGACCGCTGCTCCAAGGGCCTCTGAATTCTTCAACATTATTGGTTGTGGTCTCTTATTTTTCCTGGTTTGCTTCCTTCCGTGATATTTATATTCTCTCTTATGTAGGTATTAATTGAAAAGGACTGGATTTCCTTTGGCCATAAGTTTAATCACAGGTAAATATTTTAAAAATCTATTGTTTTCAAAGTTGAGGATTAAAAAAATCTGTTCTCAATTGGGGGAAACAGTTTCACTTTTTAAAAGGGTCTTTGCATGTCTTAGTTAAAATTTTGTTGTCTACATTGCATCACAGATAAATGAAGTTCTGAGTACTCTTGGTAAGAATTAACGTTAAAGAATTTGCTAAATCACTCCATTTTTGAAGCACAAACATTCACTTTAAGCTGCCAGTTGTGAGATGCCTGTGGAATAGTTTTCTTTGATCTTTCACAAAGGGAGTCATTTTGGGTTGTCCTGAGGCATCTGTGTCAGAGCTGACATAGAAGAGAGGCCGGGGCTTTGGAGCCATACAGATCCAGCCCCAGGTCCAGTCCGTGGCATTTACTAGCTGCTTGGACCTTGGGCATCTGTCCCCTCCAAGCACTGCCTCCCATCTGTGAAATGGGACCACCTCCCATCCCCCTGGGTTACAGCAAGGGTTGTAGGAAGTGTTCGAGTGTACGTAGGTAGCTAGCCTAACTCCGGGCCTGGCCTATGTGCCAGGCTCTCACTAACCGAAGCCTCTGTCTTTGGAGACACCAGCCTCGTTCCGTTGGTGTTGATGAGAACGCCCCACTTGTGTTCTGGTGCTCGCTGGTCTCTACATGTTCAGTGTTGTAGCTGGTGCACTCGAGTCCTTTGGTGCTGAAATTTAGGCAGCATGCGAAAAATTTAGGTATTTTGATAGATATCTTTGACCACTTCATTGTGTTCTCCTGAAATAAACTCGAAGTTCCTGGAATTGCCCACATCTGTCTTTGTAGTTTTTGTATTTAGAATCCATCCTGTGCTTTTGTGGAATTCTAGTTTTAGAATCACTTTTTCAGGAAAGCACAATGTTTCTATTTTACAAATGAGAGAATTAAAACCCCCAGACAATTGAGTAACATTCTTAAGATATTTTCCGATTTGGGGTGCTACTGGCTATATGCCAGGCGGTTAGAATCTCCGAGATAAAGGACATAGGGACAGACGGAATATGGAAATGGCTGAAGTCTAGCTGGATGATTGTTCTATGAGGGCAGGAGTATAACAGGCAACCCTTTTTACAGCTACCGTTTGTCAGGTGAGTAGAACCGACACCTTTGAGACACTTCTAATGTTTTCACTCTTGGAAAAACCCCTAAACTGATCCTTGCTCATTTCTGTTCCCCAAGTTGATCATCGTTTGAGATGAGGTTCTCTGTTATTTTATACTTGATGGCACCTAAAGTACCCCTTTTGTATTCTTTCTAAAATCCATACAATAGTGTAAGGGACTAGGCAGTCTTCATTTAGATTCTGATCTACTTGTGAAGGTAGTTTTTCAAGATCCTCTGATGTACTTTTGAAAAACAATGAGAGATTTACAGGTATATTACAATCTGCGATCACCTGGAAATAAATTATGTGACAAGTTTAATACTGCTCTAGAAATAGAAATATTTCTAGAAACTTGGGAAAGGAAACCACAATTCTTCAAGTTGTCTTTCATACTTATTCTTGGGGTGGGGGGAAACACCCCAAGAAACTCACAAGTGAAAAAAGCTCTAAAGATGCTTTGGTATTTCTTCACATTCTCCTGCTAGACACCAACTAAAATAAAGTGGAAGATGTACTCGTATTTCCAAAGTTCTAATATGCTTTTAAAATTTGAATTAAAGGATGCTCCTTCTCCACGGAAAGTTTCCTCTACCTTCATCTCCAGCAGTAACACTTTGCTTTGTAGCTACAACATGGACAGGTCCCTTCTTTACTCAAAACTTTGCTGCAAAGTTTCTCCTGAATTGGAATTTTAAAAGTTATTTTTTTCCAAGTCTTTGCATTTTGGATTTATCAGGTTGACTTAGGGCCTAGGGTTACTTTATGATTGTTTTTGCATTTATAGCTTTCTAATTTAAAAACAAACAGGGCGTACAACTTTTCTAATACTTTATTTTATAGATATGGCAACCTCGATGGGGATCCCAAGGAGATCTCTCCGGTGATCGACCAGTTCATTGAGTGTGTCTGGCAGTTAATGGGACAATTTCCCTGTGCCTTTGAGTTCAACGAGCGGTTCCTGGTTCACATCCAACATCACGTGTATTCCTGCCAGTTTGGGAACTTCCTGTGTAACAGCCAAAAGGAGAGACGAGAACTCAAGTGAGTGTTCTGCCGTTTAATTTCTTTCTAAAATAATGTTGCGACTGGGGATTTCAGATGGCCTTCCATCATTTTGAAGACTATTTCAGCCATACACCTAGACTGCCAGATTGAAGTTCTTTTCTTTTTCCTGACACCACTTCATAAACGAATCAACTGATGGACAGGTACCAGTTCATTCCCCTGCCCCTGCCCGTTTCTCCCTGGCATCTGCAGAAAGGCTGGTAGACCTGACACTGTAACATTGAAACTTCCTGAGTCAAAGAGAGTGACCTTTGCATTTAAAAGGAAAAAGCTGTCTAGTGGACACATGCATGTTCTTGTAAGAATTGTAAATATATCTGGGAAAGAAAGCAAATTTAAAACTCAAGTCCCATTTTTATTCAGATTAAAACTGCACTGCCTTTGTCTAGAGGGGAAACGCAGATGAAATGTGGACTTTAAAATAAAATAAAAAACTTAAAAACCGCCAAGTGATTTATGAACTGCAAGTGCAGAAAGTTTTGAAGTTTTCATAAAATTAAGATGATTTTTAACCGTGGTCTACAATGTCACATTTAATGTTGGAAATGGTCGGTTGAAATAAAACGGACTCCATTAGTTTTATACCATCTGAAAAGAGAGAAAATGACCTTTCCTAGTGGATAGAAGTCTGTTTACTCTGGGAAACTTCATGTGTGATTACTGGTAAATGGTAATGATTTAAAAGTAGCAGAGGGCATCCTTCAAGCTCACCCGTTCCCCTAGATAGCTGTGCTTCCCAGCCACAGGCCAGCCAGTCTAGCCATGCTGGTGCGGGTCTGAATCCCCCCTCTCCCACCCACCAGCGATGTGACTTCGGGAAACTGTTTGATCTCCCGCAGCCTCCGTTTAACCCTGACCTTGAAAATAGACACATCTCACAGGAATTCAGCGAGGATTACATGAGAAAATACAGGAAGCACTTAAATAGTACCTGGCAAACGTCAACGTTTAATGACTATTTGGGGATGAAAACAAAATGACACGGCAGTTTTATTCCACACTCACGGAGGACGGAGCGTCGTGCTGAAGCCAACGCAGAGCGCGGAGGAGCCGAGGTCCGCGTTCTGCTGCTGCACCGTGAAGACGCACGCAACAGTGTGTTCAGATAACTGGTCCCTTTCCAGCTTTAATATCACATATTCTAAGAACCAAGATGGGTCATTTTCAGGCCTACTTTCTTTGCCACAGGATTCACGAAAGAACGTACTCTCTGTGGGCTCACCTGTGGAAGAACCGGGCCGACTACGTGAACCCCCTCTTCAGAGCCGACCACAGCCAGGCCCAGGGAGCCCTTCGCCTCCCCACTGCGCCTTGCAACTTCACGTACAAGTACGTAAACCTCTGGGACCCTCCTAGCTGCGGGCGTGACCTTAGATCCCGGCACTGATTCCTGCTGGAGGCCAGAGGATATGCAACTCTGGGCTTCAGGCGTTTTTGGACACAAAATACACCAAAGGAGGATGATAAGTATCTGACCTGGTGTCTCCTCTCCCTCGACTTTCCCCCTAAGCACGGAATTATCTTAGAAGTGATGTTCTATAATAACAATGTCTTAAAATGTCAGTTCCAATTTAAGAGTGAGAGAGGGTGGGAAGGAGGGAGAAAGGAGGGAAGATGGACTGAATAAAGATGGAGTGAACGTGAACTCACAGGTTTAGTGGTCACGACCTAGTTTACTCCCTTTCTCTGCTGAGTCAAGTCTGAGTGGAACTATTTCCCCGTGGAAATAAGTTATTTAAGACTGCATATATTGGGATGAGGGGAGGAGGGTGGCACCCTACAGATCCTACTAGGTGTGAACCCGGCACGTATGTTGTATTTCATCCTTTGCCTTCTGCTCTAGGCTCGTGTGCAGAAGTGACTTGGGTCCACGCAGAAACTTACAGAATAAACTGAGGAACCACATTCCTTTCCCCTCCTTCCGCCCAACACATATGTTAAGGCTTTTCTTCCTCTACAGATTAGATTTTATTCCTTGATTTGTTTTTGCTTTTAATGGTCTCGTTAATCATTTCCTCAGAATTTTATAGTGAAATGTTAATTCCATCATACTAAAAAACATGCCTCCATGTTTGGTGTAAAACAGCAGTTTCAGAAGCTGTTGACACACTGCAAACAACTGTCCTGTAATTAATTTCTTATTAGTAGCCAGCCAACAAATACATTTTTGAGGATCAAACACTGTTCTGGGAACTGTGGATAGACTGATGAATGATTCTATCTCTGCCCTCAAAGTACTTTTCTAAGTAAAGAGTGGATCTAGGGATATCCCTATGATAACACCCTTTATTCTCATTTGCATTCCAGTTTGCATTATTGTGGAGGACAAAAAAGGGAGGATTCATTGCAAATGCAGATGTTAATTTTTGGTGGCTGTGATAAAAACAAGCCAGAATCTTCAAATGTAAGATTCCCTTTGCAGCTTAAAGATTCTAATTATTAGTTTAACAAGTTTACTTCAAAACAAAGAGCCATTTTTTATTAAAAATAACAATAGAAAAGAAACTAGTAACATGAAGTACTTCAATTTTAGAAAATTATAGGCCTTCTGATTCAGTACCATATACACAAATTCATGAATTTACTCTCCCCAAAAGAAGTCTATTAACACAAGATGACATCAACACGCAATTACTACTTTAAGTTAGTGGCCTTCTTGAGCCTGGGATTGGTATTTGGGTGTCGTCAGGACCGTGGGACTGAGGAATTAAAGCCACCTGAGAAGGCCCGAGGACGTGATGCAGGGTGTCACACGGTGGCATCATGCCCCACCCCCTCCACCCCCAGGTTCTGGAGTGGGATGTACAACCGCTTCGAGAAGGGGCTGCAGCCGCGCCAGTCGGTCACAGACTACCTCCTGGCCGTGAAGGAGGAGAGCCAGCAGCTGGAGGAGGAACTAGAGGCCCTGGAAGAAGTAAGACCCACTAGCTCTCGTTCACCTACTTCTATTTTCTGTGCTCATTTCCTGACAGTCCCTGCTCCGTGGAAGCCGGCCAGGACTCGGGGTATGTGAGCTGCAGCAACAGCGGCAGCTCGTGCTCTCAGCGGTGGGCCACGGGAAACAGCCCCACCAGGCGAGCCCCTGGGAACCCGAAGCCCAAACCTAAGCAGCCCTGAGTGCAGTCCAGACCCGGCTGTTCCCACAGCAGGGCAGGACTCCTTTGTCAGACATTTGGGAGTACAGAATTTTTTCTGGAGCGTTCATGAAAACTACTGTATTCAAAGTGAAGGACAAAATCAGATATATGTTCTTGTAGTAAAAATTTATTCTTCACTTTTAAGAATAATTATGTAACGATATGAAAAATCCAGATGCCTGGGCTTTAAGCCTAGAGATTGTGATGGAGAATGTGTAGCGCGCCACAGCTGTGACTTCTCACCAGGGCTGGGGGACCCTGAATTAAAGAACACAGGGAACTAGCGGGAGGCGCTAGTTAGGTCTTTAGAATTCCAGAGCTTCGATAAAAGCTTTGCCATTTAAAGTCCACTCATGCCATCGAAGGGCCAGCTTTATTTATTCTTCCTAAAGATATCCAAGCTTTATGAAAAACTGAGAATTCTATTAATCTATTCCAGTATCCTTTGTGTTAAAATACTACTAATGAAAAAAACCAACTATCCAGAAGCGTTGTAATGAAAGCCTCTCACTCTTTTCTTTGTAACGAAGACGAAATGCCTCCTCAGCCTGGCACGTGAGATCTCCCCACACTCCGGTCTACCCTACCTCCCCACTGTATTCCCCACTGCTCCCCTTGCTCCCAACTAGCCGCTCTGTACTTCTCGTACACAGCCTTGCTCCCTTTTTCTTCTCACTGTCCCTCCAGCTAGAAGGCTCCAACCAGCACCAGCACGCCCAAGTTTAGTGCCTTCAGGCCGTCAGAGCCTCCTTCCTTCCCGAGGCTGGCTCTGATCTCTTCCCTCGAACTGCGGCACCCCGCCCTGCGGAATAATTGTTGCCTTTTCCAAACTCCTGCATTACATGAACTCGGCCCCTCTGTACCTCTGTTCCTCATACTGCCCAGCACAATATTGTGCACATAACATGAGCTAAGTGAAGAACCAGACACAAAAGGCCATCCACACGTTGTATGATTCCACTTACATGAAACATCCAGTCTAGGTAAATTCATAAAGAAGGTGGGCAAGAGATTGCCAGGGGGACTGGGGAGTGTTGCCAATAGGTATGGGGGTTTTCTTCGAGGATTAAAATCTTTTGGAATTAGATAGTGGTGAATTGTTGTATAACCTCATGAATATACCAAAAACCTTGCACACTTCAAAAACAGTTTTTTTTTTAATTTATTTATTTTTATTTTAGTTTATTCAG